>CM054126.1:14239881-14839881 GCA_028751855.1 Ambrosia trifida | reverse complement strand
AAAAGGGACTTATTGATAGAATTATCAGGATTATAGTATTTGGTTAAGTAAAGCGTTACTTGAACTCAAAGAACTAGTTGATGACTGTAAAGTGTCATACTGTGCTGGATGCAGTGCGATGCAGCTAGGCGTCCAACTCTGTGCACATTGACTCAATTTAATTAAAATCGTCCATGTGGGAGATTGTTGAACATATAGTATGTCCGATATAATTAAAGTTGAGGTCAACGTAACCCGACCCGGTACGATCCGAAGAGTTACACGTTGGTGCATGAATCAGATAAGTGGTCAAGTGCTTTGACTAGTCAAATAGTCATGTGTAGAACTTTGACTAATTAAGTGGTCAAGTGCTTTCACTAGTTAAATGGTCAAGTGTAGGACTTTGACTAATTAAGTGGTCAAGTATAGGTTACAGTTTGACTAATCATTATGTGTAAATTTTATCTTTATAAATAGAGATTGTAGATCAATCTCTAGACACAAGTTTTTAAAAAGATAAAACAACTTCACACTTTTGTTCTTCCTTGGCTGCCACCACCTCCACACGGGCTCCCCTCCATTGTCGTGAACAACCACCATCGGCCCACTCCTCCTCTTGGTTAGATCGTGCTCGATTGTGAACTTCCTTCTAGAGAGGATTCGTTGTAACCCGCGTGTTACAATTCCGGTGTAGTCATCAAAGGGTGATTACTAAACCCTCTATGGTTGTTTATTATTTATTTGTTTATACGCGTTGTTGGGTCAAAGAGGATTGACAAGCCAATATAAACCTTAGTATGAATCATTCTCTGCATATTTTGCTAAGTACGGAATCTACTAAAGAAGAAGAAGAAGACAAAGTACTGAAGAAGCTGATACAAGTGCTGAAGAAAAAAGTGCTGAAAGGTGAACCAGACAGAACACCTGAAGAACAACTTTGTCACCAGAAGTTGTTTGGTCTTCAGCAGTTACAGTAAAAGCTTCCCACGGCCTTTAACTTCCATATTATATTAGTTTTTGTTACTTTATGTACAAGTTCCAATACTACAACCTGTTGTAGGATTATTAAATTAGTTTCAATACTTCCAATGTACGTATTGTTCAGTCTATAAATAGATGGGTTCACACCATGTATTTTATACATCTTTTGCAGTAAAACATTTCTAATATATGAGAATCATTAACTGTTTGATTCTCATATTAAACTGCTTTAGTTCTACAGTTGAGGGGGAGCATTTACTCTAGTTAAAAGTGATACTTTAACTTAAAACACTTAATTCATTCCGCTGTGCATTTACTTTGATATATTTTACAAGTGTTCATTAGAAGAAATTGTGATAAACTGTCTAACTGATCTAACACGCGTTTAACTGAGATCCTGATTGGGAATATTTTATTAATCGGATTAATAAAATTAAACATATTATATATATATGTATATATATAAATCAACCTAATATATATTTTATATATAATTTGGTTTCATAAATAAATATAACCCGCTTCCGCTTCATATTTGATACCATGATTCCCAACGCAACTTGCTAAATAATTTAACGTTTTCTTTTTAAAATTTGGGTATTGGATTTTAATAATCCAAAGTTTGGACCATTGGCGGATAATAATCCAAACATTAACGTTCGACCAGGATAATCCCAGGTAAACATGTGGGTGTCAAAAAATGGACCTCCGTTAAGTTTTAACTAACCCAATTAGTGTGAGCTAACTTGGCATGCTGACATGGACCAACTGATGACGTGGTCGCTGACTTGTTTGATGACTTTTTTATGACTTGTTTTTTAGTGGGGCCATACATTACCAATAACCAATCAAAATCCCATTATCCTTCCAAACTTACCTTCTTATCCTCCACAACTCCCACCTCCCTTCCCCTTCTTACTTAAACCCGACCCACCACCAAGCTACACCACCAACTGGTCACTACCCCACACCACCATAACTTGCCACTAAGTCACCAATACCCCACACCACCATCACATGCCACTAACTACCACGAAACCCACCAAATCTGACACCCCAATCAACCCTATTTACAACAATGGAGTTTGAATCCAACACTACCACCATTGTTGCAGAAGCACGTAAAAACAATCATAGGTAGGAGAAGGTCATATACGATAAGAAACAGAGAAAAAGCCCATTAAAACAACAACACCTAACAAAGGTGGTTGCTGATGGGTCTTTGATTTCAGCCGAAGGAAACGTGGAGGAACCTTATTGAACCTGAGCGATTGACAAAAAAACCCATTAAAACAACGACAACAGCACCTAAAATCGTCGTTCAGTTTAATCTCGTCACCACCATTGTTCACCTAATCTTGTCGTTCACTTTAATCTCCACGAGATGAATACTCGCGTTCTTGTTTGTTTTGACATTATTGTTAATAATATGACGAGATATGTTTGAATTTGTTGATTTGTTAGAGAGTTGGCATTTATTTTTTGTGTTTATGTGTTGTGAGTTGAAATTAGGGGAATCGATTGAGATTGGGTATTGAGTTTTGTGATTGTTCCTATAGGAATTGTTAAGTTGAGTAGGAACAGGTGAATTTGAAGATGATGATGATGATGATGATGATGATGAAAACACTATATGAAACTATATGAAAGATGAATAAAAGATTAATAATGGGGACCTTTGGAAAGAACAGAGGAAAATGAGGATTTGGATTTCCTAGTGTGTTGTGATAATGAAAGTGAACAGTGAACATGTGGTTTGTTGTTTGTCTTTTTTGATTGGTTGTTGGTAATGAATGTGCCCTACTAAGAAAACAAGTCATAAAAAAAGTTATCAAACAAGTCAGTTGCCACCTCATCAGTTGATCCAAGTCAGCATGCCAAGTCATCTCACACTAATTGGGTTAGTGAAAACTTAACGGAGGTCCATTTTTGACACTCACGTTTTCAACTGGGATTATCTTGGTCCAACGTTAAAGTTCAGATTATTATCCGCCAATTGCCCAAACTTTGGATTATTAAAATCCAATACCCCTTTAAAATTTGGTGAAATTGTATACATATCTTACGGTGAAATCCCACCAAAATTACAACACGACTTAAGCATATTGCTTGATGTTTGAGTTTCATATTTTGTCAAATTATGAAATAATGGTGTTTGACCTTTTATAAATCAACTAAACCTATTAATTATGCTTCAAGCTATCTTCTTACAAGGTTCCTCTATGTATATTTATACATTTGTATTTACTGTTTATAAAACATTTATGTCCCGTTTTAAAAATTCTTAAACTTAAGAGTTTTACTCTCGTAATTAATCAAAGAAAGTCACCACTATTCCTCATCACTTGGTAAAGTTTCACAAATTAATTATAATTGGGTCACCTTTAAGAGTCACCATCCTTCTCAATCACTTGGCATCGTTTCACAATTTAGTTAGTTGTGTCACTTCTTCGAGTCACCACCCTTCTTCATCACTTGACACCTTTTCACAAATTAATTATCAACATTAATCTCCTCTAAGAGTCATCACTTTTCCAACAATTAGCAATTTGGGCAACTTCTAAGAGTCACCACTCTTCCCCATCACTCCCTACCGTTTCACAAATTATTATATATAATACAAATATCAACTTAGCGGACGTTATCGTTCCCGTTACCGTAACCGTCATCGTTAATTTCCTCCGCTTACCAAATAACCGTCACCGTCACCAATGCCTACCAAACCCTCCGAACAATATTACCTTTCAGCCCATGTAAACGTCATACCCGCATTCTAACCTACTGAAATCCCACAAGCAACATTTCACCAAAGCCGCATACCCCGTTCATCTGAATTTCGATTCCGGTATTGGTTCCCTCCCACCATTTTATGTTTTCATAGAGATATGGGAATTTTTCAGTTGAGATGGTGATGCAAGAATTGTGGTCATGGAGTTGGTGGCGGAGGTGTGGGCGGTTTCTCCAGTCCGACAGTGGTGTAGTTACGGTGATAATGTGTAAAAGGGTTTGTTGAATTCTGACAAGAGATATTCTTCATTTTGAAGAAAAGAGAAAGATCGGTGGTGGTAGAATTTGTTTCTTTTTTTTTTCTTTGTATAATTCTTTTTCCCTTTTACAAATTGATTACCACTTTTGTTTTTATTGATTTAAATAAGTACATTGATTTACATTCCTAACAACGAATAATTACAATAAAAAAAAATCCAAAATGAAATGGTTTGATGGCTAAGGCCACGGGTATACCTTCACACCAAGAGTGTTAATGGTGACATGACATGTTAACTCTTATTGTACACCACTCCCTTCCCATGTTAAGGATCATTAAATTAGCACTAAGTTAACATGTTAACATGACTTAAAAGAGAAAAAGTTAAGGGGTGAGGTAGAGTTAAGGGACGTTAAACCATTTTCTTGAAGTGGATTAGTATTAAAAGAGACAAAATGAAGAATATGACATCCAGGTGGAGTTAAAGATGGTTAGAACCTATATTAAATAAACCCCTCACATTCAATAAAGGGTGAATCTATATTAAATTTATCCAAAAACATCAAAAAAGAAATGAAAATTTATTCCATAGTATTTTTTTTTTCTAAATATATTTTTCTTTTAAAACCAACCATTTTTTTTCAGAACTTCATTATTAATTTTTTAATAATTTTCCTAATACAATTGTTACTTTCCTGATAAAATGATTTAGTGTGATAACGTAGGCTATAGATAAATCAAGATGAATAAAAAAACATTTTGCGTAAACTAAAGAATTTTTGTATCTCATATAGTGATGCTAAAGACTTTAACGATCAACAACACGCTACAATGCACGGGATGACATTATCTCGTTTGAAACAAACATGACCTACGTATTTATTTGTAACAAATACACCATCCTACGCAAATACGGTAGAATAATACCGTGTTCGTTTCATGATTCGGTCAACCCGTTTAATGTTTATTTACAAATATAACAATACCTCTTGGTTTACTTTACAAGTCAAATACAAATTTTTTTGTTTAACAAACTAAAAGAGGTGTGGAAATTTATATAATAGAAATATCACTTTACTTTTTACGGTTCCTGAAACGAGTGCAGAAGATGGTCTACTGTGATTCGCAGAGCCCTAAGAACCAAGGGTTTGTGTTTAGCAGGGTAGGTTTTACGATTCAAAAGAGGATAGCGGCGCAGCTTGTTGCCCGCTTACCCACCATCTAAAATATAACTTGTTTTGTTTATCATCTATCTATACATATAATAAACCAAAGCCATTTTGATGACATGTCATAATATTATACAATCTCTCTTTTGAGAGATGCCACATAGGATGTGATGTGACAACTCAAAACCAATTAAAAAAAATGAATAAATATGGTTTAAATATTATTTAACATAATCTATTAAATACCTAATCTACTAAATTTAAATATTAAAACTTTATTATTTTTTCTCTCATGTTTCCTCTCAGAAATTTTAAACTTTAATATCTTTCATATACGAGATTTTTTAAAGAAAAAAATTACACCAAATTAACGAGCGTTTTATTATCTTTCCAACGAGTACCATAGTGCTATATAAAAAACGGAGAAAAAAAAACGACTATTTTTTTTGTAACCCGACAGGTATTGTGTCAGGTTTGGAATTAGTTTAAAAAAATTATGGGTTTGGGTCGGGCCTGGGATTAGGTGATACCCGACCCAATTACCTTTTTTTATATTAGAATATGATAACTTATGGCAGAGATTTGTTTATAATAATAATAATAATAATAATAATAATAATAATAATAATAATAATAATATTCATTAATCATATATTGGCAAGTTATTAATTATGTTATCATATTAGATATTTTATTATGTCATATTAGATATTTCAACCCGGAAAGCTCTCCAACAGGTAATTGCTATATAAATGTCATTTTTATAGTTTAGATACTTTTAATTTTATTCACTTTACTTAGATTTCTCAACCCGGGACGCTCCCGGGGTATAAGCTAGTTAGAAATAAAATAATATGATTATGAGCGAAATAAAAAAAATAAAAAACAAACTGTTTAAATTTTGACAAGTCATTAAAACAATTTCCTTTGTATTTTAGGACTTTAGTCCCTACGCATGTGTTGCCCCAATTTATTAGAAAAATAAAATATGAATAGTTGAATATTAAAAATTATTTAAAAGATTATAGATAATTATATGCATCAATTATATCCATAGCACTTTAATTACTTTTCATCAACTATGATAACAAAGTCGGAAAGAGAGGCATCCAGCTCCTAAAAGCAAAAGAGTTGCAGACAGAATGTGGTAGGTGCGGTTGTTGAACAATCATGGTAGACCTCACCCAAACTAACATGACACATAGAAAACTAAAAATAGAATATGAGGTAAAAAGATGTTGATACAAGTTATATGAATTATTATTAGCCGAGATTTATCTGATAGACATACACGTTTTATATTTTAGAGATTGTATTATAATTATGTTATGATTCTTTTTCATGTATAGTGCTAGACAGTGGTGGATTCAGGAATTTTTTTCACTGGGTTCCTTTTTTAGGTGTTTCGATTTCATATGACCAAACATAAAGATTTCGGGTCGGGTCAAGGGTTCGGGTCGGTTTGTCAGTTCGGGTCGGATAAGGTTTACAACACAAAAAAATACAATGCAATAATGAAAAATATTGGCATTAGGAATTTAAAGCACATAATACAAATACGATTGTCTTTAAGGATAAAAAAAAAACATACCTATAATTGTTCCGTTTCGGCGGGATCCCATGGAAGATTATCCAAATTTATTTTCAAGTTTACTAGTTGAAGATGATGATTCAATGTTTGACGATGGTTGTCTTTGAAAAAATCTTGAAATATGCGTCTGCATAGTACCTATAAACAAGGCAATGTACAAAACAATACGTGTTAATACGCCATATTATTGAACAATAAGTATTAATTTCAATAACATCAAATTAATCGCTTAATTTCATCTTCTTGTAGGATTGTTTCTGTAAAAAGCTCCTCCTCCATTGTAATAAAAAAAATCTCTAAGGGCTTCTAATTCGACTTAAAAAATCGACAGTATGTACAAATCATAATAAAGCTTATTATCCCAAAAAAAAAAAAAAAAAAAAAAAAAAAAAAAAAAAAAAAAAAAAACTGGGCTTTCCCGTTAATCCAATTCGCAAAATCAAAACAACCTATACCCAAAAATTAAAACTTTAGCATAACTGAACTAATCTTGCAATGTAAAAAGTACTAAAAACAACCATAATTTCTTGGACACTAACATCAATTTGTGGTTCAAGATTATCCACGCATTGCAAAAACAAAATTCAAACCCTCAAGAACAAGTAAACATTATTTAGATGCAGAGAGTTTCTCAAAGAACAAGTAAACATTATTTAGAATGGAGTTGAAAAAATAAACCAAAGACTATCGAGAGGAATAATAATAAGCAAACATTTAATAGATAAATAAACTTACAAAGACAAGGAGGAGCCGAGGAGGAGAAGGGTAGCGGTAGCCGGAGCGGAGGAGGGGCGGTGGAGGTCTGAGGATTAGGAGGCTATGTTTTTTTTGTTTGGAAATTGAAAGGAGGAAGAGGATTAGAGGAACAGCTTTCTGGCTTGCTTTTTGTTTGGAAAAAGGAGAAGAGGTCAAGAGGTAGACTTTTAGGGTTTTATTACTTTTGAATTAAAAAAAAAGAAAAAAAGCTGGAAACAAAAACTTAAACGCATACAACTAGAATCGAACTTGGATACGTATGTAGGCTGATGGCGGGTTTTACCACTAAGTCACCTACAAGTTTTTGTAATGGGTTCCTAACATAATTTTCTTATGGGTTCCTTTTTTTTTCTATACACATTTACACTAAAAATTACAAACCGAGTGGGTTCCCGGGAACCCACCGGATTGTATGTAAATCCGCCCCTGGTGCTAGAGTTCATTCCCTATATAAAGGGACCCAGTGCATTGTTTTATTCATTCAGAAATAATAAATCTTTGAAACTTTTATGGTATCAGAGCTTTGGTTCTGCATATCCTATCTCTGATATCTTCGATCCTCTTTACCCCTCTTCTTCCACTTTTTTTAACTAGACCTTGCTCCTCATTCACCAGGCCCCTGCTCCATTATTAACAAGGTCCTATTTCATCTTTACCAGGACTCTGCTTCTTTTTTATCGCCGACCCTTTTTTCTGTTCTTTTTTTTTTTCCGATTAAGTCCAGTTCCGATGAACAGGTTTTATCTTTTCCTTTCTCAACATCATCACCCATGCAACATCAGCTCAACCTATGTTCTGTTTTCGAACAGAACCTCCCTGTTCCTCCTCTGTTTTTCAATGCTAATTCATCTTTCTGCTGCGCTACTTCATCTACTGTGCTAATTTTTTCTTTCTACCATCTGATATATATAGGGCATCGGAGTTCTGACTTCTGATAGTGCATCTACAGGAAAAAAAAAACCCTTAGCGCATCATCTGCTATCTAGCATCTGAGTTCTAAAAGCTCATCTAATAGAGCATTGCATAGCGCATCTCTAAAAACCTAGCACTTTCCTATGGCCGCCTATAACAAAGTAGTCCCTACGGCCCAGTACCCATCAGCACCTGGCCCATCTGTTTACGACCCACAAGCCCAATTTAATTCACAGCAGCCTTCGGGCCACAATGATGCGGCAATGGCGTCGATGCAGCTCAACTATCAAGACCCAGAACTTATGGACACAGGAGCTTCCTCACACACCACTGATGAACAAGGTATGATCAAAATTCCCGATTCTTCTCTTATTAGCAGTAAAGTATTGGTCTTTGCCCGTTCAAGGGTTTGGAACAGGCTACTTAACCCTACCTAACTGGACCTACATATTACGCAATATCCTTTACTACCCCCAAATAATCAAAAAGTTAATTTATGAACCGTTATAACAGTGTTTCCATTGAGTTTGACCCGTTTGGTTTTTCTTTGAAAGACCTTCGAACTGGGCGCCTACTTTCCCGCCACAATAGTACCGGCGATCTCTATCCAGTCACCCCACCAGAGCTCCCTCCTCGAGCCGCCTTCATAACCTCTGCCTCCCTTCCATGGCACGATCGTTTGGGACACCCCGACGCTAAAGTCTTGGATATTCTTAGTCATTATTTTAACTTTTCATGTAATAAGCACAAATCATCTAGTATTTGTCATTCTTGCCAACTTTCAAATAGCAAACGATTACCTTTTTATGCATCTAATTCATTTACTTTTGCTCCATTTGATATTAATCACTGTGATCTTTGGACATCTCCTGTATTGAGTAAATCTGGGTATAAATATTATATGGTCTTGATTGACAATTTTTCTCACTTTATTGGGGTCTACCCTTTGAAATATAAGTCTGAGGCTTTTCCAACTTTTGTAAAGTTTCATCGCCTAATTTACACTCAATTTTACCGAAACACTAAAACCTTTAATGTGACTTAGGAGGCGAATTTGATAACACCGCCTTCAAAAACTTCTCCACTCAGCATGGGCTTCTTTTTCGTTATTCGTGCCCTCAAACCTCTTCCCAGAATGGTCGTGCTGAGCGAATGATTCATCGCATGAACGACATCATTCGAGCTCTCCTAGTGCATTCCAATCTCCAGCCCAGTTTTTGGGTCAAAGCACTTCATACTGCAGCTTACCTTCATAACATTATACCAACCAAACGGCTCAACTTCTTCACTCCCATCTTCACCCTATACCTAAGTGTGACACCCGTCGAAATCAGAAGTCATATCCGTACACTTAGCTGCATGTATACAATGTGCTTATCATTACATGTTATCATAGTTGGACTATACAGGGTTCCAACAGGTTAATCCCAAAGCTTACAGTCTAACAGTAGATACACTAGTCCTATTTAGTTGAATAACTCATAATATATTCTAGGAAATCCATGCAATTGAACAAGAATTCCAACTTGTTACCCCGACAATAACAAAAACAAATAATGTTCACCTACATGAACTATCCACATACATTGTCCAACAAGGGTAACTAAACTCCAATCAACTTGTGTACAAGGGCATTAGTTGTAATACATATACATATGTACACCCATAGACAAGTTAATAATTAGCAAAGGTCCAAATTATATACATATCTATGCATGTACACGATCACATATACATGTACACATACACACACAAATACATATACACATACACACTCACTTACTAGTCACCATTCTTATCCTCACATAAGATCTTACACAAGAATGGCAAGCATAAGAATTCCACAATCTCCAACCCATGTTGACTTGCCACAAAAACTATGTTTTCTTTCCCCATAAATCGGCTAGGAGCCACCCTACACAACCAAACACACCATCACAACCCTACAACCTCAAAAACCTAAGAGTTTCACTAACTAAGGAACTTGTTACCTCACACAATGGATCTAGAAAACTTTGACTTCCTAATTTGTTCACCTAAGCCCATATAAATCGGCCCATGTGTTACCAAAGCAAGAACAAGTGGGACTTAGAACCTACAACTAGCTTGCACCATCCTCCTTACACATGTATACACATACACGCATATATACATTCACACACAACTCCATATCCCAAGTTCCTAGACATATACACTAACCTAGTAACTACATAATTCCCATGAACATCCAAACCTTGTCACCTTACCAAGATGAGCATGCCCCTTCCCCATGCAATGTTTCGCCCCCTCCCCCTACATATCCAAACACATTCTATATTTTAGAGATTATATTATAATTATGTTATGATTCTTTTTCATGTATAGCGCTACGGTTCATTCCCTATATAAAGGGACACCATTGTATTGTTTTATTCATTCAGAAATAAAATACCTTTTAAGCTTTTACTTATATCATGAGTTACATATGAAATGTGAAAAAAAAATACAATTTCTAATTTAAGAAACATCTTAAGAAATTAAACATGGGAAGATTTATTTGAGAACACATATATTTCGTACGAACCGCGAGAACACTATCTAGAACCATTCATATTCAAAATTTATTTTTACGCTTATCTTTATTACTTAAAATACAATCTCAAAAACACAATTTACACGTAAAATTTAAACGTATATAAAAATTAATTGGTATTACACATGTGTAAATTTACTATTTATAAATGTGTATACTGTTTCAATTACACATATATAAAAAGTTAATTTTTGAGTGTTTTTGCAAGAAAAGATAAATTATTTGGAAAGAAAATTCATTTTTAATCTTGTATTGTAATTATAATGTGATTTGTACTAAAAAAAAGTTATTTTGATTGATTTTTTTGTTTGTTCTCATTGTTCTCACAATATTTAGTGAGGTTCCTGTATAATGACCATATTTTGTGAGAAGTTTGAGAAAGATTAAAAATTAATATGTTGGCATCATTTTTTGGACTTAGTCATGATGTTTTGATTGTTTTTCCCAAAAAAACATGAAATATAACAATTAAAAACTGAAAGCATTGTGTTTTAGGCTTAAAACTTTAAACACCATGCTAAGAACATTAAGCAGTGTGTTTTAGTTGTGTTTTAAATTTAATGGCTATAATACATTGCATTTGTGTTTTAAATTGATGTATTTGGTGTTTTTTAAGCCAAAACAACCCCAATGATCATTCCTAAATCCAAAACATGATATATGCATGTAAATTCTTAATCCTTCTCACATTTCACACAAAATATGTCCTTTATGCATGAACTTATATATATATATATATATATATATATATATATATATATATATATATTATCGATAATCTATATAATAGTCTCTAATAAACAAAACCACCTGAATGCCACATGTCACTCAATGATTGGGTATACCATGGTTTTCCCCATTTTCCATCTTTAAGCCTGTTGACTATGTTTTTATTTGGTTGACCAATCAACATTATACCACTCGATACGTGGTTGAAAGTCCTGAGCTTTTAGTATTTAAATGTTAAATCTTATGTGTTTGGATGTGTTGATATGTGAGAAAGTGGATAACTATGCGAAATTGATGTTTTGTAGGTTAAACACGAAGATTGGATGAGTTTTGGAAGAAATGCATGGATTTGAAATGAAGATATTATTTTATGATGTAAAAGGTCTTTTAAATATGAAGACGTGCTCATGAAAACAGACGAAAACGGAGTAGAAACAAAAAAGTTATGAAGAAAACAAGTTTTCCAGCCGTCTGGGCCCCCATCCGCTGCCTTTTGGGGCGTCAGCCCTTGGCCGTCAGAGACGGTCAACCTGCCATCGCTGACAGTAGGCTTCAAGAAGTAACCAGCACCTGGCCGTAGGTGAAACCAGCCTCGTTGTTGCCGACGGCGCCACCTAACAAGACTTGGTCAAAATCATTTTTTAATGCAAATTTTAAGGGTTTTTATGGGGAGTTTGACCTAGGACTCGACTTGGACTTTATAAAAACGAGATTTTGGGATCTCAAACACAATCTTCCACTCTATAAAAATCATCAAATCATTCCATAACACCCAAAATCATTCCAGATCATCATCTTTCACCCAATTATCATCACTAATCACCAACACCAACATTCACCAATCAAGTCTTTTATCCCCAAATCTTTTCATGGCATCTTCTCCTTTGTTTTCCATCATCATTGAAGTTCCAATCACCATGAGCGGCTAATCACATTTGGATTCACCCGGTGTAGGTTTGTAATCTAGAGTTCTTAAACATTTTGGGTATTTTCTTATTTCTTTGTAATTGTGATTTGAACAAACTTGTTAAATTCGTTAATCTTGTTTTGAATTCTCTTTGATAATTGCTTCTTGCACCAATTAATAGGGAAATGAATTCGGTTAATTATGCTTTAACTTGTTATTAGGGTTCATATGTTCTTAAGTAATGAAGTGTTACAACTTTGGACATATGATGAACAAACTAAGGTTACAAATGTATAATGTTATGTGTGTAGAGAGAGTATCAAGTGTTTACTAGCTAGTCTCAGGTGTTTGATAATGTGTAAGTGTCCTATTTTTGTTCATCATACCCCTATATATAGTTTACATGATAATAAATAGAGGATCCCATAATATCCGTTGTCTTCAATGATCTTGTGGACTGTTTCAGGTGGTTGTTGATGATGTTTTAGCTGAAATGGATGTTGGATGTCAGTTTCCACCTTTTTCGCTCATCATTTATCACTCTTGGCGGTTACACTTTGACTCGTCCTTTAAGCTTATACGCGTATCCTTAAATTCATCGACTTAGTAAGACTTTATAGCCGTTGGAAAGGAGTTACAAGCCTTACTCATTCATTAATTGTACCTGCAAAAACTTTAAGACAAGATAATTCGTTAGTCTATCCTCAGGATGCACATTTGTGAGAATGTTGTAACATCCTGAAGTCTGCTTAATCCTTCATTATCCTCAGGATGTCACATAGAATATTCAAGGTAAATCCATCCTAAAGATTTCACCACCAACAATTATCATCTTGAATCACTTGTTGGTTCTAAAACTTTCAATCAAAACTATTAAATGAACAACAATTGCAATCTTCATCATTGACAACATCTTTTTAAAAGTGACCTTCTTAATCAACTAAGAACCTTAATCACCGACCACATGCTCCTTGGCTTTGATACCCTAATTACCCTAGCTACCTAGGTTATTTAGGTTTTGCATGACCCGTGACGACCGGTTCATCACCACTTCCTAATTTAATCAATCTACTCAATCTCTCTCTCTATCTCTCTTCCTCTATTTCTCTCGTCATTTCTCTCAAATTTTTCATTTAAACTATATATCTCTTTTAATCATTTCTTCCTCAGTCTCTATTCCTTTCTGCGTCATCTCCTTGGTCTGTCTTAATCTGCATCACCTCAATAAATCACTATCATAGTGCAATATAGTGTCTCCATTCGTCATTAGTTGCAGAATCATTTGAAGTCATGACCTAAGTAGTAACTACCAAATACTTCTTTTACTCTTGAGGTTGTATTGCATGTGTTCTTCGATGTTTTCGCTATTTTGGACCATATCAAGCATAACCCCATGTATTTAGACCCCAACTATTCTAATGGTTCATCGATTACGTTTTTTAATAATACATTCGGTTTATGTTCACGTAATCACATACAGTTTGCACATAGTTTCACAAAAACACGTAATTGCAATCAATCTCAATCAATTAATCCACAATTATCTAATTTCACAATTCACCAATGTCCGGGGTTCGCTACTCATGTATATAGTTTGTTAATTCCCCGAATTACCACTTCATGTCGTTATTAACCTATAACTCCGCAACATGTGACTCATCTAGCTAACCCTAGTTAAGTAGAATGCAAAGAATGTAGGTACAAGTAACTAGGGTTTAGTTAAAGTAAGAACCTAAAATCGCGGGGTATCACATCTGTATGAAAAGCTCGAGCTCGGGCTCGATAACTTAATGAGTCATATTTCAAGCTCGAGCTCGGGCTCGTTAAGGCTCGGCTCGTTCGAGCTTTTTACCGATCTGATCTCGAGTAGCTCTCGAGCCATTGCGCATCATTTACACCTCTATATTCAAGTTTTATGGTCCCAACATCATGTCCATAGTAGTGCATGCTAAACCCACTCCGAAAATCCTATGCATCAGTACCTGAAAAACATGCTTAAAATATTAACAAAAATGTTGGCGAGTTCAGAGGTTTTTAAGGCAATTAAACATATTTCCTTGTTCAAAAACTGAGAACCATGTTGACTAGCTAGGTCTTACAAGCATGATTTAAACCTAAGGCTCTTTATCAAACCACAACTTTTCTTCCCAAGATTTGAACTCCTAGAGGAACTTTTGACAGAATACGTTTTCCCATAAGACCCAGTCCAACTGGTCGGGGAAGGGGCGTCAACCCAATAGATCTATTAACATAATCCACGGCTCTAAACCAAGAGCTAATGATTAAGAAATTCAGGGAAGTATCCTCCCGAAGGGATAGACGGGGCGTCCAATGCACACGTCGTGCACCTACCCAAGGCTATCAAATGTTCTACAAGTTCTGGTGTACCCATCATACAAGCATGTTAATCCCCCGATTATAAACGTTCAAAAACATTTAAAAATAAAAGGGGTCGTGAAACTCACCTCAAGCATAGCAATCAAGCAATTCCCTAGTCTAAACCACAATTCTTTACTAACAATACCCTATAATCCATAAGACTATTTTAGCGAACATTCTAAGTCTATTCAAGTTAGTCACCAAACTTCCTTGACTTAGATTAACTAAAAAGATTTTAATTTCCATTAGCCTTTACCCTATTGACCCATTAGTGACCTTGACGATAGGTTAAGTTTTAAACCTCACGTACATGCATATTGCGTTTAATCCTCCAACCCTTAGGTCCACAATTATATGTTAACACATACTTTAATCCAATTTAAATGCCACATGACTTGACCTAGTATACCTATCATTTCATTATAATCAAATACATACACGTAGCACATAACTTGACCTACTAAAATCAAGACTCGTGTTTCACATAAAGTCGTTCTTATCGAAACGCCGCCATTCTTAGTAAACACAAATTACAAATAGAACGCCTAGGCTTTTTGGTAATTATCCAAGTAATTAACTTACGAGTCATTCATCACATAGATTCACATAATCTATTCCAAATTACTCATACATGCTTACATACCATCTTAACGCACAATAAGACATGTTCTAGCAATTTCCATATCGAACGAGTTTCCAATGTTTCATGTTAACCTATGAACATCATATAAAATTAATTTAAACCCTAGGGCCAGCATATAAACCACAAAATAGGACCAATTTGCTGTTCTAAATCGGCCACAAAACTTAACCGTTACGCGCCTCAAATATCACATTTCGGTGACTTTTATCTCATAGTTTTTCACTGTAGGCATTCTTTACAATAGTAAACATATTATACACCCTAAATAATGAATTTTATACACCTTTTTACAATAAACAAGCTTTTTTACATCAGACCTGAAAATAAGTGTTTTAAACGTGCAAAACTTGTCAAAAACATGCGTTTTTATGCAGCTTTTGCAAATATATTTAGGTTTTTACCTTAAGTCTTTTGTGAAAAGTTTATTCCACTTTATTTTACATCAAAACAAGTCATGAAAATATGTTCTAAATCAATTTTGAAATATCCGATTCAAAAGCTATATATTAATAATGATGATTGGTTTATTTAAAGTATGTTTTTAATAATTGATATGATTTAAAATAAAGAAAAAAAATCTAAAATTCGTATTCAAAATTTTGAAAAATTGAAACTGAAAATTCAAAATTTTTGAAATTTTATAGTTGAAAATTTATACATTGATTTTTTATGAATTTATTTAATTATTACCATTTAAAACACAATTTATTTTTAGAAACACAACTTTCATAATTCAATGATTAAATTTATATAAATTATATTAATTAAAAATTTAATAAAAAACGTTGTTGATGCATATTGTGCGACTAGTGCTATTGAATTGCTAATCAATCTTGTTTTGCCATTTACGGAAGGTCGAAGGTGGAAAATAACATGGTCGAAGGTGAAAGTTTTGGTCGAAGGGAGAAGCTCAAGGTCGAAGGAAGTTTTTGTTATGCATAGTGCTGATTCGCCCCTTTGAACGGTCGAACGTGCACATTCATCCTTACGTAAGGTCGAATGTGCAGTTCTATAAATAGGCTGAATCAGATTTTAAGTTTAACTTTTGGTCATTTTGTTTCCCTCCTTTGAGTGTGTTCTCTCCCTAGGGTTTCTTTATGTCTGATATTAAATTATAACATTGTAAACATCAAATTGTAAAGATTATCAACATGTTTATCAATGAAATGAAATCTTTGAAAGTGATTTGTGTGTTTTGCTAGTTTTATTATCATTTCGTAATCGATTCAGGGATTCCGCACCTGAATTGATATACTTGTTTGATCATAGTCCTTTTTTTTTTACAATTCGATCCTCACATACAAACATAACGGTGTAAGTACCCTGTAATAGAAAAATATATTGCATATTTTTTTGTTAAAACATAAATTATATTAATTAAAAATTTCCATTGAAGATAAAAAAAATATATAATAAAATAAGTATAGAAATACCTTATTTTCTGAAAGTAAGGATTCAGCAGACATTAGTATAATCTTTGATGCTTTTTCATGAAACAAAATGAGTCTTACCCTTGTACCGAAAATAAACACGTAATTAATTTTTTCAGTTTTTTAACAATTAAAAGCATCAAGATTAAAAGATAATCTAGTAATAAAGAAACCTAAGTCAACACATAACAAAGAAATCCAAATTTAAAAGAAATTATACAATCAAATTAAATTTGAAATTAATTTTATCCAAGAATATCGCCTCCAAATAAGGATATTCAATCATGCATTAAACTTCCAATAGGATCTTACCCAGATCCGTAACCAATACCCATCCAAATCCATTTTCAATTTTTGATCAAGTGTTCAAAACATCCACACATACTATGAATAACCATAATATATGTAATTCTCAAAAACATGCCAAGAACATTTGAATAACATTCTAAAAGACTACAAACTCCTCAAAGCAAACCATCTGCAATCACCCTAAATCAACCAACATATGTCAAATATAGAATATTTGGATTCAATAGTAAATACTGGATTATGAAAAAAAAAACAGGATTAATTGAAAAAAAAATATATAACATATGATAATGATAAGCCCTAAATACAACAACTTAAATTAATAGATGACTCAAAACCCTTAATCATATGAAGACAGAAGGAATTGATTAATAATGAATTCATTAGTATCTAAAGATGATTTCAAATCTTTGTAACCATTATAAAAGATCTGTTAACTCAATTTTTTTAAAAAGATATTGCAGAATCGTGAAAGATTAGGTTTCCAGTGAACACATTTTGAATAAACAGAAACAAAATTGAATAGAAGGTAAATCGATGAAAGGGAAATCGAATATGTGGTTGCCTGAGATGAATGAACGATTAATATTCTTGTGCAGTTAGGGTTTGTATCGAAAGAGAATGAATGTTGAGTGGGTGGTTATATTAGATGCTTACAAACCAAAAAAATAAAAAACAATATATATATCCAGGTTTTAGGGTCAGAAAACCGGGTCATGGATCGGGTATTAGAAACTATACCCAAGTTAAATGGATCCTCAGCCCTAGATACTCTTTTATTACATGATATAGATATAGATATAGATTTTCCAATTTTTAATCCATGTTATTATTGATAATCCAAGTCAACATTTAAAAAAATAACTAAATAAAAGTCATATGGATTGATGACTTTCTAAAATGGGTAAATTATTTATGATTAGAACATTAAAATAACTTTAGTTACCTAATTTGAACAATTTTTTTATGAGTGACTTGATTAGAACACTCCTAAAACTAGGTTACTATTTAGCAAAGTTATCCCTTTAGTTTATGAGTTACCTTAATCATGGTAAGAACTTGCTTTCTCTCTAAAGAAACATGTTCCATAGATGTTGTTTAGATCAAAAATCACATTTTTAGCTCAAACGCAGACGTATGTTTCATCTGAAACTAGCATGCAAACAGTCCCATTCTTATGAAAACTTCAAAAAATGATCTTTAGCCACGAAATGTTGATGGCACTGATTTTAGTCTACTGCATTCCACCATTTGTTATAGGTGTATTTATATATTTGAAATATAATTAAATGATTGGCTTTTGTGTACTATTTAGAAAGTTTATACGTAGAATGGTGAATGTTTTAAAAATCAGTTTTTTATACCGTATCAGGTCGGACTCAGAAACAGTTAACCGGTTGTACTAGCCAGTTTAAACTGGTTATATCTTTAGCCTGGATTATTCTCAAAATGATGTAAAGATTGTAATATAATGTGGTTTGTTGCTTTTCAACCACATGAAAGGACACATAAGTTACTATTTGACAGAAAAAGAAAAAAAGATGAGTTCATATAGGACACAATGATGGGCTGGTTTACTTATTTCATTCCATCAATGTCCCATACATACACTATTAAAAGTGAATTTCAATATTTACTATTATACTATGTATAATTGAGAACTCAAGATGAATAGTTCCCATGCCATTTTGGTTATTTGATTTATTATTAGGGACATTTTTGTCTTCTTAGGTCTTTATAATTTTTGAGTCCACGTGTTGTTTCAGTGTATTTATCATATTTTGTGTTGTCTTTTGCATGAGACAGGTGTTATATTTTGGTCCCACGTGTTGGCTTCAGTGTATTTATCATCTTTGTGTTGTCACTCGCATAAGACACGTGTTATAGCAAACTATCAGCTTAAATGGTTTTGAGGAAAACCATTTGTGGATCCAAATATAAAAGCCAATTCATGTTTTCTTTAAACCCCAAAGAAATACACATACACGTATGTATACCAGATAGAGAAAGAGTGCATCGAGAGGAAGAAGGAAGATGGAGAAACAACACCACGTCTGCACACAGCGGCGACGGCGGCGCGTGGGTCTCAAGATCGGAGAAAAAGGAAGCATATGGTGGTTGGATACCAGGTATTAAGGTTGTGTCCTTTTGGTGGTCTTCAGGAGGGATAAATGGGATGGTTGGTCTTTCGAAAAATGGTGCTATGTTGGTGGTAGATCTTTGATCACCAACAAAAATGCAATAATATCGCGAGGGTTACTTTGTTTGTAGCTCAACTGGTATAAATTGTTGTTTTGTTTTTTCTTTCAAGGGTTAGTGATTCTCAGGGAAATTAAACGGCCAGTGATTAAATCATATGCTCAAGATGATGATGATGATGATGATGATGATGATGATGGTCAGATCTAATGATAATGTGGCAAGAGAGGAGCAACAACTTTTAATAGATCCCCAATTTAATACAAGTGGAGTTCTATAACTGTGTACTTATAGTGATACAAATTTTAATTTCTTTTGTTATTAAGCTTATCCATACGATGTGGGCTTGGGCTACGTAGGACAACAGTTTAAGTTATTGGTTTAGAAATGAATTATGTGGCTCTGTGCTTTTTATGATGGAAGAAAAAAATGAGAAACCAAAATGCATTTTGATTACATGATAGTACTATAAATCGTTATTTATTTATTTATTTTTTTGAAAGTATCATTATACTTTGTATTTAGCATTTTTATTTTCTAGATTTTCACTTTTAGTTGCAACATTAAGAGATCAAGCTTGTATCGTATGAATAACATTACACCCGTACTTTAATGCTAACCGAATTCCCGCCGCAACGCGCGGGAGAGTTTTACTAGTTTTATTTAATTTAGACACCATGTTAGTTGATAGTGATCTTAAATGTGCTTCAGTTGAGCTTCTGAACAAAGTTTTACCATCTGATTTTTATATAATGCTTAACAATGCAATTGATACAACATTATGTGTTGTCGAGTTTAGTTCTTGATAACATAGGATGGGTAATAATTAAAATTAGACATCATAAAAGATAATTAGGAATAGCAATTTAGCCAAAACCGATCCGATCCAAATACATAACCGACCGAACAACCCTGGACGTACCGAACGGATAAAATAGACGAACCGTAGGACACGTTGAACGGACAGACCGAAGGAACGAATACTCAGAAACCGGACAATGACCATTGGACAAAACACGGACACTGGACATTAACCATCGGATCTGTTTTGGATAGGTATTAACCTTTGGACCAAGATTAGGCGGCCGACAACCATTGGTCCCTAATCACAACAGTAACTAACCAACGGGTAATACAGTAAAATATTATTAAAGTCATATCTCATCAGGCTGAACAGTGACATCTGTCACTGTTCACGCCGAACAAGGCATGGCTCGCCATTAATGCGCCGTCCCCAATACTACTATTAATACCTGGTAGTTAGGCGTATTAAAGCCAACATTAACTCCCCTCGGCATCCGCTCTGCGTCCGAATCAACACTTTAATCAGAATCATTCATACCAACATTTAACAGTTCTTTAGGGATATGTTGCCAATATAAATACCCCTTCTCAATTGACCTAAAGCCAACCTTTTCGCTTTGGTCAACTATTGGAGGATATTAGTGTGTAGATCATCCTTGATGTGTTGAAATAAGAAGGAAAAGAAGATCTAATGGCAGGGCGTAGGAAAGATATGTTAAGGACAAAATTGAATTATAGATTTACATTTGAACTACAAGTGCTAAATTATAATATAATTTTTATTACTCTAGAAAATATGAGTCAAGTTATATGAATATGAAGTTTTTTATTACTCTAGAAAAATGATATGTTTCGCTTATATGAATGTGAACAACGGAATTGGGTCGTTTATGGGATGAATACAACTACTATTGATTTGAATTTTAATTAGAGTTGTGGCTTTCAATAGATGTAAAACACATGTTGACATACTGTGACAAACCGAACGGATAACTTCTGAATACCCGTTGCAAGGTCCCATCTCTTTAGTGTTGAAATGAGTTAAAAGTGAATTCAAATGAGGTAACATCTTCATATGGGTTGGGTTAATGAATTTGAAACCTTTACCCTAAAATCCTAGCCAAAACTTACCAACAGCAACGCGCGGGCATTCCTAATCTTCTATAATATATAAATGAAAGCTAATGAGGGACACATGGCACCTTGTGGGGGCTTCCTTTAAGTTTTTCCCGCTCATTTTACCAGGTCAATTAAATGGGTCATGGATACTCCATCTACTATTAAATTATTTTTTTTCTATCATGTGCATGGCACATGCACTTTTCCCCATGATTTTTAAACGTTAATAACTTTTTTAAACGACATTTTTTTTTGAAAAAAGATTACACCAAATTAACGAGCGTTTTATTATCTTTCCAACGAGTACCATAGTGCTATACAAAAACGGAAAAAAACGAGTGTTTTATTACTAATGGGTCTGCTCTGAAGCAAACTTTCAATGACAACATCTATTGAGTGCAAACCACTGCTGTCATCAGAAGTTTGTTTCATCATCTGTTGCTTGCTTCATCTGTGGATAATCATCGGTTGTTTCATTCATCAGTGGTTTCCAATCAGCTCTTTCATTAACAGTGGTTACCAAAGGCAGAAGCACAACCACCAAAAATGGATTTCCAGCTTTAGTTGGATTTAGTCTTCCCGTGTTTTAACACGGGATTTCACCTAGTAGCATATTTAAACGCATATTGTTCTTCTTTAAAAATAAATATTTTAAGGCACATAATATTGAACTTGATCTTTAGTGGCTCAAATATGAGCTTTTAAGTAAGAAGAATGAGTTTATTTAGTTATTTGGCTTCAAATATAGTGATTCGAAAACTTAAATAAGTAACCATAATCTATCTATATCTATCTATATATATAAAAGAAAACGTATATACTGACGTGACGTGCAATGGAGGCCTCAACCTTCCCTTGAGAGTGCCACGTGACATCATAATTGAAAGATTTTAGTGTTTTTGAATTATTTTCTTTTTTAATTAAAAAAAAAAGATAAACATAAAACCCTAAATTAAATTGAGTTATTTTAAGAAAAAAAAGAATTTAAAAATAAATTTAAAATTTTCTCTCCCATGTATCCTCCTATAATTTTTAAACGTTTATATCTTTTATATACGAGATTTTTTAAAGAAAAAAAATTACACCAAATTAACGAGCGTTTTATTATCTTTCCAACGAGTACCATAGTCCTATATAAAAAACGGAGAAAAATCGACTATTTTTTGTGGGGTTTCGTTCATACAGGAAAAAAACACACAAAGTGTTCATATTATTCATTAATCATGTTTTTTCTTTTAAAACAGGTTCTTATCTACGATGTTGAAAATCAGCCCAATCGCCATGTTATCATTGAAATTTTACTAGGTATACTTCATCAAGAGAAGTTAGGAGAAAGAATCGCGCAACACTGCAACACATGGTGTCACCATATAGTAAGGTTATTTTTTTATTTATCTAATTACAAGAGTAATAATTATTACTATTAGTATTAGTATTATTAGAATGGTTATATTTTTCAACCCCGGGACGCTCCCGGAAAGAATTGATAGTTGCTGACGTGGTGTTCAATGGTGGCCTCAACCATCTCTTGATTATGCCACGTGGCATAATGAGATGCAATGATTACAACTTCCAACTTAAGTGTTTGTTTAGTTGATTAGGTTAGGAATTATAAGAGCCATTAGAATGTGAGAAATTAGAGATATGTGGTGAGTTTTTTAATAGTTGCAGCTTACATAAGTGATTCTTTAGATGATTACTGATTAGGTTTTAGATTAGGGAATATGAGTTATTACTGATTAGAATACTATGAACATGCAATGATTGAGAGATTTTGTGGTTAGTTAACTTGAGCCATTTGCAATAGGTTATCACGTAAAATTAGATTTTTCAACCCGGGACCCTCCCGGGGTTATCAGCTAGTTAAGAAATAAGTATCGAAAAAGAAATCTATATTAAATGTCTACAAGTATATACACTTTTTAGTATCATTATCTAAAAATAATTTATAGCAGAGGTCTCCATGAAAGCAATATTTCTATCTCTAGTGATAGACGTAACATTTACTTATACCTCACTCTTCCTAGATCGTTATTCCATAGAACGCGAACACATAAAAGTATAAAACACAAGTTAAGAAGACCTAAAATTATAACAAGTTTCCTAAGTTATTACTATTTAGTTTATTTATTAGTATAGAAAAGTAATAGCTAGTCAATAAAGTATCGGGGCTCCACTTTCTAACCCCTATATAGCCAGAAGTCTTCCACATCTATTAGCACCAATAATATATCTCTCACTGCAAACACATCAAAACACACAGAATGAGTACTTACACAATTGGGCTTGTGTTGTTGGTATTGGTGACTTGTGGTATATCATGTCTAGCCGAAGTTTATACCGTCGGAGACAAGGCTGGTTGGTCACTTAGTGTTGACTATAGCACTTGGGCTGGTGGCAAAACATTCAAAGTCGGAGATAGCCTTGGTAACATTAGTGTCTTATTTTTTTTTTTTTTATTTCACAAAATGAACCTAAGGTGATAGTAAAGTATTGTGCAAAAGTTTGTTGTCTGTTAAGAAAAAGCTGTTTGTAAATGAACAGAACTAGCCGAGCTGGCTCGTTTAGCTGGTATGCTGGCTCCTTTATAAAAATCCAAAATTTTTAATACAATTAAATTTAAATTATAAGGTAAAAGTATATTAAAAAATTTTTATACTCTTTTGTTTATAAGTTCTATGTAGGTTTTATATTTACATATGTCAAAGTGAAAATGTATTTTTTTTAATAAACGATTTAGCTTGACAAGCCACGAGCTTTCTACAAGTTAAGCTTGAGGTCAAGATTTCAGGGCATTAAGATTAACGTGCAGACCCAACCCAACTCGACTTGACTCATTTAAAACACGAATATTAATCCATTCATTTATGGCTTTTGGCTAGTTTTCAACTATGGAAGTAGTCACACGGTAGCTGAAGTGAGCTCAGACGACTATGACAAATGCAACGTCGCAAACACCATAACATCGTACACTTCCAGCCCCACCACAATCGCTCTAAACAAAACAGGTACACATTACTTCGTTTGTGGTGTGATGGGACACTGCAGCGGTGGGATGAAGGTGTCTGTTCCGGTCGCTGGTGATGGTGCCACCCCAACACCAACTGGATCAGACGGTTCTTCATCCGCCAAGCCTACTCCAACCCCATCAACAACCGGAAAGGTTCCAGCATCATCGGCAACCATTTCTCCGGTCGTAGCATCTTGGTTGATCAGCTTGGTTTCTTTGGTCCTTATGTTTGTTCTTGCTTGAGTTCTAATGCCAGGATAGAGACAGTGCCATTTCTCTCCTTCTTGTGTTTGGAATTTTATTTATGTAATTGAATTGATCAGTAAATAATTTGTATTAACTGATGTGTGTTTTGGACTCCTGGTATTACATTAATAAAATTTGGTTGTTGTTTATATAGCCAAACGATAATATTGCATTGACAAAATGAACAGAAAAAATAGAAAATGATGAAAAGGCTGCGCCTAAAGAAACTCTATTGACATATTATAGAATAAAATGTTACACGGATTGTATAACATATGGAAAATGGTCATACAGGTAATATAATGTGTTAGATTGATTTTCTACCTTCTTCGCATCTGTGTCACATGACGCATCATGCCCCTATTCCAACTCCTTATAGTCTAATGAAAACCGTATATGATTATAGCCTTAAATTTTTTAGTGTTGCATCATTAAATCGTTGAATTCTATTTGGTCCGATTATCTCCTTCTTCTCTGGAATATAAATGTTCAAATATTTTTACATTATTAGTAAATAATACATTTTTAAATTAATCGTTGATCCTCTACTTTACCTCTCTAAAATTCATTTGATAATTAATGAGCCAAAGGTATCAAACGCCAAGGGTACAAAAACATGTTGGTTCTTCTCGCAAGCTTTAGCATGCTTTTCTACCTTCTTCGCATTTGCTTTTCGCATCGCTTGCCCTGCTACAAACCTACTATCCCTTAACCCAACTGGAGGAGATACACCTGTTAGGTCAACACAAACATATTTTCCCCCGGCCAACTCAAAGACAAGGAGATTTGTTAGACGCAGGGTGCATCTCCCTTTTGCGAGCGGGATCCGAGAGGAAATTCACAGGGTCCTAGACAGAAAGTGCACCAAAACGTAAAGGAAAACTGAATTATAAATTTATAAATTTATACTCTTGTATTAAAAATAGTTATCCTTAGAATAGTAATCATCTCCAATTCTCCATAGACCGAAAGTGCAATGATGTAGTGTGTTTTTTCATCAAGACATGGCACTTTTGGATTATTTTAATATGCTCTAATATTTATTTATTTATTTATTTTGAGAGGAACGCAACCACAGAGAAATATACAGGAATATACTATATCGTTTCAAATTGTGTAAACTAACTATACAAAGTTTGATATTTAATTTCACAAATACGTACAGAATATAGTTTGGAAGTCAAATTTAAGTATGTAATTGGATTTATTTTGTTCAAAAGAAATAAATACAAGATCAAGTCAATTCACAATTAGTTATTGTTCCCCTTAAGAAGGTTTTCCTTAGGCAAATTAGGCAATTATAATAATTCGTTTAATTAAACAAAATGATGATATATATTAACACGATAAAAAAATGTATTACAGGAATTCTAGTAATTACGTGTGTATATAATAAGGATGGGCACAATTGACAATACATGTGGTTAGTGATGCATAAAAAAGTGAAACGTCCTTAAGAGTAGGTTGGTTGTCTCCATCAAAATAAAAGGTTAATAATTTGCCAAAAATATTACATAAATTTTTGACATTATTATTATTATTATTATTATTATTATTATTATTATTATTATTATTATTATTATGTAAGCAAATCTATCTATAGTATATTGTAAAGCATTCGGGAAGAATGTCCGTAAAATTTAAGTAATAACAAGTGCTTATGCTTATGGTACTAGTGGGATGCCCGCGCGATGCAGCGGGGAACACAACAATTATACGTTGAGTCGAGCCAAGGCTAGCTCGAGTTTGACTTGCACTTCATACCGAGATGGTTTGTGTTGACTCTAATTTAAAATAAGGATGGAATCTTAAACTCGAGCTCGGCTTGATCAAAAATCAAGTTGGTTTGCTTAACTTGATTTGATTAGACTTTACAACTAATTTACCATGAGCGTCAAACATATAAACTATTCTTGCCAAAATTCTAAAAATAAAACTTTTCCTAATTAGCCAAAGGACTAAGTATGCATATTACACAATTTATTAACTCTTGTACGGGCTTATATATATGCTAACGGACTCTTACATAATGTTCTGCTTCAAACATAAGTTGATAATTATGTCAAAAACAAATAATGAACCCCGACATTTGCATTTTTGTTTAACGAACAAGAAGTCGGGCCAATTTGGTTGAATGCATGTTTATGTTTGCGTGAGATCCAGGCCGATGTTCAAACAATCCCACCCATGTCATATTTTGACCCAACGTGGGATCGGTTACCTGTTGCGCCATCACCTACAATGCAACCACTACCTATTCTTACCATAGTATATCTAACCAATTATTATAATTTATAAGTTGTAAAAAAATGATGAAGATTATAAAACAGTTATAAGTTGTAGGAGTTAACAATTTATAAAAAAATTAAGAGTAATGAGGGTTATAGTTGCTTTAAATTACGTTAATAAGATATACCAATATTAGATACACTAAAACTTGTAGACATTCTTAACATTTCTTTATATAAATAAAATATGAAATTGATTTGGTAATCTAAACCTAGATAAGCAATGTATATAGCTTTACATACATTTAGTATTGTCGTGTATTTATTAGTGTTGTTTTGTTACCGTTTCACTTCAATATCAGTCTTTCTTTTCTTTTGTTCTTTGTACATGACATGATGAAGACAACGTATATTAGGAATTATAGTAACTTTTACTCGTAATAAATATAACAAATACAAGGAAAGTTAATGTATTTGGTTTTGTAACAATAACATGGAAGCCATTCATGTTGGTATGTTCTAATTCGAATGGATATGAATTAGATTAGAGATTCAAATAACAACATCAAACTACCACAAATCGTCCTAGATGCTAGAATTCCATCATCACCAACATACATGCGAAATCAAAAAACCAACGAGCTTAATCATATCACAAAATGGGAATGTTTTTATTTGTGTTACATCGCTGACATGTGTCATGATGCACGAATTTTTCAACATTGTTCACAATTTCCCTCGTAACACATTTTGATTCACATCTTGCATGTTTCTCTTTTAAGCTATATCTCAATCAGGAACATGAGTTGTTAAAGTTTATCGCGAGATGCTACCACTTCCCGTATTCTCAATGGTTATTCTTAGCAATCACTATATAACGTATGTAAACATAAGAACAAAACTTATAGAGAGAAAGATATGATGGAAAATGAGAGAGCTCTTTATCAATGAGTTATACCAAGTACAATAAGCCTCTATGTATAGGAACATAACATTAATACAAACTTAATGGTATATGGGAGTTAGAATATGTATAGTCTCCATAATATATTTGTTTATAAAAAACATTAATACAAACTTAATGGTATATGGGAGTTAGAATATGTATAGTCACCATAATGTATATTCTTATAACAAAGAAATTTTAATTATATCACAACTATTTTTACTATCTTTTTATATTATCAATATTTATACTTAATATTAGATGGGTTTTAATTAATATAATTTAATATTATATGGGAGTTAGAATATGTATAGTCACCATAATGTATATCTTTATAACAAATAAATTTTAATTATATCACAAATCTTTTTACTATCTTTTTATATTATCAATATTTATACTTAATTCTAGATGGGTTTTAATTAATATAATTTAATAATATTGTAGAAACACTATTTTAACCTTTTACTAACTTTATTAAGGTGTTGTACCATAATCATAAAGTATAGTAATTACTTACATTTGGTTGGTATCCTTGCCTCATGCTTTATAATATAGTATAGATAATAGATAGTATAGATAATAGTAAATAAGGTTATTTTGAGGTAAAGTTGTCTTTTCTACAATCTTTAAATTACTATAACATTTGTGACAATTTAAGGGTGAGTTTCAAAACTTAGATAAAAAGTTGTGAAGTTGAATTTATGTCTATATAAATTACTATAACATTTGTGAGTAGTGACAATGTTAGGGTGAGTTTCAAAACCGAGATGAGGAGTTGAAAAGTTGAATTTATGTTATCCTGAAAACCAAAGGAAACTGGGTTGCTTCATTTTTTAAGCATATGGAGATTTTAATATGAGTCATAAATTGATTGAATAGATGAAACCATAATCCGATTGAAAACCTCACCTATTTGAGTATAAATTGGAAAATGACTAGCTTCTTTGTTCAACATCTTTAGGCGTCACAAGAATTGCAGTAGATCAAAGGTAGGTTTTTCAGTTTTTTGGTTCCAATTCATATGTTATTTGATATTTATTTGTTTTGAATGAAAGAAACACGAAGACCTTATGGAGAACTCATCAAAGATAAAAGCAGTGGTGGCTTACATTTTCATTTGTGTGTTTACTTTTTTATATTTTTTTCTTTTATGCATTGTCTTTAGAGGTTTTGCAATTATCCAATTAGGTTAGTATAAATGGTTTGATGTATTTTTTTTATTTAAACAAAAGAATATGGAACTAAGTATGCATAAGCCATCAACGGAGGTGCCAACTCCACCATTGATGATCAATAGCAGCGAATGTTTTCACACTCAGGTGCGTGCTTTATTTTATGCATTATTATATGAAATAATTTTAAATATTAAAACCCACAAAATGGTTTTGATCATGTATAAGAATTGTCTTGATTCTTGGCATGTCCTTCGGTTTAGAATATTTCATATAGTACCAAATGGTTTGGTTTACTTTTAATATTTGAAAATGTTTTCGCTGTGTACTTCTTACATTTCAGTGCGGGTTTTATTTATTTAAGTTGTATTATTTATATTAATGGATTATATTTAACAATATATTAATTGGAGTACTTTTTTAAATTTTTAGCTATATCCATTTTAGCTTTTTTATGCATTCTTTATCTAGAATCGGTCAATTAATCAATGAAACCAAACAAAATTTTATGTTGTTTGCATTGATAAACTAAGTTTGTCATACGCTTTAAGCTTAATATCGTTATAACAAAATCTTTAAACACACTTTAAAATCACAAAACTATAAACATCTATGTTGAATTTGGAATTTAAAAAATGACACATATGTGTTTGACTTTTCAAATTTAGGGTGGACTATTTTTTGGATTGATTTTTCTGCTCTTATATACATGTATTTTCGTTTTGCATATTCTCAAAATCAATTAATAAAGCTTTTCCATGCAACAAGTTACACTTTAAATTCAAAGTGTGTCATAAATTAAAACATAATTAGAAAAAAAAAAACATTGTTTCAGATTTTGGCTTATATTGCTTTAGTTAATACAGAAACCAAATGACTTAAGCAAGAGTAACATCACTCAAACAGTTTGCAAGCATGCCATTTATTCTGTTGTGCTCCATTTCTATTAGTTCAACAAACAATACCAAAATTATGCAAGCATCATGTTGTTGCAAAGAGAAGCCAAAACTATAGCAAGGCTTGGAACAAGACACCACTCACAAAATTTCCACTAGTTCATGAGGTTAGAGGATATTATAGTAATTTTCTTTTCAAGTTAAATTTCCGGTTATTAGTTCTTAACCGATTTACCAAGCTGAAATAATTGAAACCCATCGGTTTTTTAAATACCTTAATCGAAAGTTATGGTTATGGCCCAAATCCAAATTGAGCCCACTACAAAAAAAAATGCCATTTAGTGACATACATTTTTAATGGCATATAGGGTATGTGACACTAATAAGGTTTTTAGTGACACTTTTTGTGTGCCATACTTGCTTAACACATACTTTTAGTGGCATTTAAATGTTATGCCACTAATTTTGATTTTTAGTGACACTTTAAGTATGTCATAATTGTTTGATACGTACTTTAGTGGCATTTATTTTTGTGCCACTAATTTAGTGACACACATTTTTAATGGCATTTAGCGTATGTGACACTAATAAGGTTTTTAGTGACACTTTTTGTGTGTCATACTTGCTTAACACGTACTTTTAGTGGCATTTAAATGTTATGCCACTAATTTTGATTTTTAGTGACACTTTAAGTATGCCATAATTGTTTGATACGTACTTTAGTGGCATTTATTTTTGTGCCACTAATATCATTTTGTTAATGGTACCACAAGGTGCGACAAATGTTGACACGAACCGTACTCGACACGAAAAAGACAGTTTTTGGGTCGACAAATACGACCCGTTTAAAAATTGGGTTGGGTTCAGGTTGACTCATATTAAAAACAAGCGTAGTTCGGGTTGACTCGTATAAATGTGACCAACTGCCATATTGGTATTTGTTTGAATTTATACGTGGCTAAAAGTGATAAATGGTCACAGTAAAATGTTTTACGTGTGGCTAAAAGTAATAAATGGAGACGTTTAAAATTTTTATGTGTGGCTCAAAGTAATAAATAAACACATTTAAAATTTGTATGTATGGCTAAAGCAATAATGATTAATTCTCACTTCCCCACCAAATTGAATCCAGAGATGAAACGGTCTGGGTTGTTGACCGACCCGTTCGGGTTGAAACGGTCCGGTCGTTGATGGTCCCGGTCTGGTCAAAACGGTCTGTGTTGCTAACGGGATCGGTCAGGTCGAAGCGGTCCAGGTCGAAACAGTACGGGTCGCTACGGGACGGGTCAGGTTGAAACGGTCCGGATCGTTACCGAGCCCGGTCGGTTCGAAACGGTCCGGGTCGCTACGGGACGGGTCAGGTTGAAACGGTCTGTGTCGATACCGGGCCCGGTCAGGTCGAAACCGTCAGGGTCGCTAGCGGGCCTGGCCGGGTCGAAACGATCCGAGTCGCTACGGGACGGGTCGTTACCAGGCCCGGTCGGGTCGAAACGGTCCGGGTCGCTACCAGGCCCGGCCGAGTCGCTATGGGACGGGTCAGGTTGAAACGGTCCGGGTCGCTAGTGGGCCCGGCCGGGTCGAAACGGTCCGAGTCGCTACGGGACGGGTCAGGTTTAAGTGGTCTGGGTCGTTACCGGGCCTGGTTGGGTCGAAACGGTCTGGGTCGTTACCGGGCCCGGTCGGGTCGAAACGGTCCGGGTCGCTACCGGGCCCGGCCGGGTTGAAACAGTCCGGGTCGCTATGGGACGGGTCAGGTTGAAATGGTCTGGGTCGTTACCGGGCCCGGTCGAGTCGAAACCGTCCAGGTCGCTACCAGGCCCGGCCGGGTCGAAACAGTCCGGATCGGTACGGGATGGGTCAGGTTGAAACGGTCTGGGTCGTTACCGGGCCCGGCCGGGTCGAAGCGTTCCGGGTCGCTAGTGGGGCCGGCCGGGTCGAAACGGTCCGAGTCGCTACGGGACGGATCAGGTTGAAACGGTCCGGGTCACTACCGGACCCGGCCGGGTCAAAACAGTCCAGGTCGGTACGGGATGGGTCAGATTGAAACGGTCTGGGTCGTTACCGGACCCGGTCGGGTCGAAGCGTTCCGGGTCGCAAGTGGGGCCAGCCGGGTCGAAACGGTCAGAGTCGCTACGGGACGGATCAGGTTGAAACGGTCCGGGTCGCTACCGGACCCGGCCGAGTCAAAATGATCCGGGTCGCTACAGGACAGGTAAGGTTGAAACGGTCTGGGTCGTTACCGGGCCCGGTCGGGTCGAAACGGTACAGGTCGCTTTCAGGCCTGACCGGGTTGAAACCGTCCAGGTCGCTACGGGACGGGTCAGGTTGAAACGGTCTGGGTTGAAACGGTCTGGGTCGTTACCGGGCCCGGTCGGGTCGAAACGGTCCGGGTCGCTTCCGGGCCCGACCGGGTCGAAACCGTCCGGGTCGCTACGGGACGGGTCAGGTTGAAACGGTCTGGGTTGTTACCGGGCCCCGTCGAAACGGTCCGGTTCGCTACCGGGCCAGGCCGGGTCGAAACGGTTCGGTCGCTAACAGGCCCAGCCGGGTCGAAACGGTCCTGGTCGCTAACGAGACCTGTCAGGTCGAAACAGTCCGGATCGTAATGGTCCTGGTTGTTAACCAACCCGATTGGGTCGAATCGGTCCGGTTTAAAATGAAGTATTTCGGATCTCTTAAAATTTTATTTTTAAGTTTATTTTTTTTTAAATTTGTTTTCAAGTCAGGTTATACCCGTTAAACCAAAACCACGAATCGTTTAAGGCCCCAAAATTTTCAATCTTTCTAATAAAATTTTCGGTAAAATTTATTCCCACCTAAAATTTTCAAGCGCTTTTCTAAATTTTCCCAATTTCCCTCCTTCACTACCCTTTAATAAATTTTCCCCTAAAATTTGTTCCCTCCTAGTGAATTGGTTTTCCCTCTACATCATCCCCCAAAAAACGAGTTTCCCTCTGCAAGTTAGGGCAACTCCAATTTAACTATTTACACCAAGGTTAATAATAGTATCATTCCAATGAGATTTCTCCACCTCCAGTTACACGATCGGACCTTGAACCTCCTCATCAACCGTGTCATCGTCAAGAACCAAATGCACCCTCTTCTCTCCTTAACCCACCCATTGATCATCATAAAAATCACTACTTTTCACTTAAATAATAACTCCATTACAACCCCTAACCCTAGTTAAAACAAGAACAGTTTAATGTTGCCCCTTTTCACAACCCTAAACTAACTCTTACTCTTATAGTTATTATATATACATATGGCTGCTGTTAGCTCTCCTGATTTTGACAGAACAGACATCTCCCCACTTGTAATCTTTCTCTTTTTAGTGTTCTTTTTCTTTTATAATGTAGTATTTTTTTTATTGAATTATGAGAAGTGCTTGGATTTGTGTTTCTGAGAGGTGATTATGGATGATGTTTTGTCACGCGATTTGACCTAATAATTCTATTCATCATCGGAATAACTCACAGGTGTGTTTGTTTTAGGATTAAATGAAGTTTATTTTTGAATGTTTTGTAGGTTCTAGGGTTTTTTTTTTAATTTTGTTTTTATTAGGATTGTTGTGTTCCTTAATTGCACACAACCTGTTTGATGATATGATACAGAGAGAACCACAATTTACAAACTTACCTTGTATGTCGAAAAGGCTTTTGGAAAAGCCCTATGTATGCTCAAGCATACTGTTAAAATAGGTTATAATTTTTTTTTCATGTTCTGTATGTTAGTGATTATATTTGGTTCAATTTCAATCGAGTTACTTAACATAAATACTTCATGACTAAACTGAGATCATTTTCGATTTTTTTTTTCAGATTGAGATGACCCAAGATGGTAGGTTCGGGAAAAATCAAGTCTTAAGTGCAGAGGCCTCAGGTGATTAAATATTTGTTCTTTCTTTGTTAGTTGCATTTGATGATTCTGAATATTACCATATGTGTGTGTGTGTGTCAGAATTTGTTCAAGCTTGAATGGTCATAGTTGAGTGTGAATCAAGTACTTTAATTCTAAACATCACCTATTAACAACATAAAACATAGGGGTATGTTTATGGATCAAAATCAGCAGTGGCGGATCCAGGATTTTTTTTAAAGTGGGTTCAGTGTTTTTAGATAATCCAATTTCATAAGTCCGGAGATAAAAAAAATTAGGGTCGGTTTGACGGTTCGGGTCGGGTAAGGTTTATCACATTATGGGGCTATGCGTTTTATCTAAAAAAACGCCAAAACTACCACCTAACTAATAATGTGCCTCCGTTAATAACCATCTAAGCTCTTCAATTGTTAAATGAATAGTTGAAGTTCCATTCTTAATATTAAGTAACATGCAAATAAATTGCTAGTCTGACTTGTGTTCAAGATCATATATTTAGATTCAAACAGCATGTTATGCTATGTTCTTATTTGTCAATTATTTATGCTAAAAGTGGTGTCTTACTTATTGTTACTCACTTGCTAATAGGTTAAGCATTGAAGATTATTCTTGTTCACAAAACGCAACTAAGAACTAAAATCTTCACTTGTGTGGATTAATGACTTATCCTAATAATGATGTATTAAGGACTTTGATCATCACCAACAATCCAACATAATTTTGAGAACTAAAATTTTACAAACATTGTTTATTAACAAAAAACCTCCTACTAGTGATACTACAAGTCTTGCTGACTAAGAGAGCTATCAGTTTGTTTAACCCTTCAAAAATCAACTTCTAGTTATCAAGAGAACAGATAGAACTATAAGAATTCAACGGTCAATATTTAAACAAACAATAAATATAGACAGTCATATCTAATTCAATTTCTTATATAATTAGTAAAAGTTAAATGACAATTTAAGAAAGAACACATATTCCTGAATCATCATACTCATAGAATTAGTAAAGAATCAAAATTGTAACTTAGTAAATAATTATTGTAACATGAGATGAATAGTCGACTCTATGTTTCGAACTCAGGACCTTTAGTTTGAAAGATGGAAAGATTAACCATTGAACCACCCATAAGATATGCTTATGGGTTCATCCCAATATTGGTTATGGGTTCCCAAACAAAAGAAAGAGGATATGTATTCACTCGTTATGGTATATGTCTTTATTAAGTTTCAAAATGTATCTACTAGATAAAGTAAGAGGTGTATCCTTAATATATATAATTTTTGTTTGTAGTCAAAATTTGTTATTTATCCAAATGAAAACAAACAAGATTAAAAATTGGATGTTCCAAAGCATGGGAACAAAATGGAGATCGTGGAAAGGTTCGTTAAAGGAAACATGTTATGATCCAAGCCTTACTGTTGATGAAATCGTGGCGCAACATGTTAAGAATGACGACAGATTGAATCCAACTCAATTTAAAGAACTTGTTACTCGTTGGTTCACTCCGGAATTTCAGGTAACAATAATCTGGAACTTTGATTTCTTTTACAATATTTACAATTATCTAATTATATCAAAGAATTCTTATCATGTATTATTTTATCATTTACCATAGAGTATATGTGATGTTAAAAGAATGAGCCGCTCAAAGATGAAGGAGCCTCATGTGAGTGGGACAAAGTCATTTGCTAGACTTGCTCATGAAATGGTATTATTCTAGCTATTTTTTACATTTATTATATTTTAGGGTTTTTATTTCCCTTACTAACCATCAAACATCAATTATAGTCAATGAATAATAATGGTGTATATCCAACACGAGGAGAAATGTATATCGCAACTCGCACTCGTAAAGATGGAAGCATCGTTAATGATAAAGCTGCTCATGTTGTGGTAATATATTTTTAATGTCCCTATATATCATGGGTGTGTTTAATTTTTTTATGATTACGTATTCTATTACGTGTTCAGGCTTCATTAAAAGATATTGCCAATGAGTCTACAACCACACCCGGTGATCCAGAAGATTTTACAAATGATGACTACTCAAAAGTCAAAGGCCCTGAGAAAAAAGGATATGTTCGGTTAGTGGGAAGGATGCCAGCCGAAAAAACTAGTGGTACATCTTTGAAAGATTCACAAACTATTGATCAGCTAACGAGTGTTGTTAATGCTATGGCTGTTATCATCCAAGAACATATCCCAAATGCAAACCTATCTTCGATTCTTAGCAATAAGAACATACAGGTAATTACATGCATGAACCATTGTTTGTTCTTTTACCATTACATATTTATGTACTATTATTTATTTAATTTATATGTTTTAGGTCCCTGGTATTGGTTCTTTGGTACGTAACAACTCTTTACTAGTTAACGAAATATCGTCTTCAAGAAGTCATGATGATAATGGTAATTACTATTAACTTTTTACTTTTAACTATTTCGTAATATTAAACGAGCGTGCTTCTTAGTTTGAAATTGATTAGCCAAAACTTTCCATTTTACAGGGTTAGAAACACGTGTGGACAATTGATCTATAACTCTTTTTGTTGACATTGCAGTTAAGGTAATATGTTGATTTTTTGTATACTTGTTAGGTGTTTGGACAAATTATAAATGGCTGCCTATTAATTATATGTTGGTTTTTTCTCTAATTGTTAGTTGTTCGATCATATTTGTTTATACTGGATTTTCTTTGGATAGGAACAACGAGTTTCATATATTAAAGAACTTTTAGATTTCATTGAATAAATACTAATACTTATTTATATGGTTTATGATTGCAGGATATATATCATTGGAAATTTTGGAGCTTAGTTCTATGAAAGTTGAATTCTCTCCTAAAATAATGTTTAGATTCGTCGTGCAAACATTTGGAATATGTTATTTATTACATAATGTTTTGCTAACATTTGAAATATGTTTCGGATTGAATTTTTATTGAAGTATATTATAATAATTTTTACATATACAATTTTACTGAACATTTATTTATATTTTATATTGTATATCATTTGATTTGTGGCAAAATTATGTGCCACTACAAATAGTACATATATATATATATAACTAGAAATGGTTTTTACCAACACAAAATTTGTACCACAAAAGTTTTTATATTGTGGCAAAAAAAAAAGTGTCATTAAAACTAGTATAAATATATAATTAGGATTACTTTTTAAAGACACAAAATATGTGACACAAAAGTCTTTTTTTATATTGTGGCAAAAAAAAAGTGTCATTAAAACTAGTATAAATATGTAAATAGGATTACTTTTTAATGGCACAAAATATGTGTCACAAAAGTCTTTTTTTATATTGTGGCAAAAAACAAGTGTCACTAAAAGCCAACAAAACTTTGTGTGACAGAATGCAAATGTGTCACTAAAAGGCTTTAGCGTCAGCACTTCTAGTGACACTTTTTTTGTATGCCGCACATTCCTTCAAGTCCCTTTAGTAGCACTTTTTTGTTTTTTTGTGGCACTTTTTGTATGTCACTAAATGGCATTTTTTTTGTAGTGGCCAAATAACAACTTGTGCATGTTCTGAAAATCACCAATTGAAGTTTTGTGGTCCCCTGCAACGCCCGAACAACCCACTAGTGTAATTTGGTAAATTCACTCAGCGTTTGATTCGATAGCTTAATTATTTTTAATACTATCAAATATAAGTTTCATAGGATTTCATTTATGAATTTTGTCGTGCATTCCTTATGATACAATACTTAAAAGCATATATATAATAGAAAATCTCGGCTAACATGTCATACTCTCAAAGGGTTTTATGGTGCTTAGACTGTTGTGGCTTAATGTGAGCACACACTTTATCCTATCATATTAAGGGGCTGTTTGGTAGCCTCTTAATGAGGCTCTTAACCATTCAGTGCTGAATGATTAAGCATTCAGTGCGTTTGTTTCAGCCTCTGAATGAAATGGTTAAGACTGAATCATTAAGACTTGGGATGTTGCTGAACCATTAAGCACTGAATCATTAAGCACTGAACTAGGCTGAACCTTAATGAAACTGTCATACCAATGTGCGACTAGAAAACTAACCATTAAGAGGTCCAACTTAATGATTCAACACTTAACCATTTAGACCTCTTAACCATTCAGATCTCTTAATAATTCAGCACTTAATCAACCAAACAGCCCCTAAGTCAATTGGGCGCTAACGTGGACTGTTGATAAAGTTTCGACTCACTCACCTAAATATGTTGTGGCTCAAGGTGAGAAGTGGATTTATCTATTTTTGTTTTACATTTTTATTATTTGAAATGTGATTTAACTTATAATTGAAAGACAAATTAAATAATAAGCCATAAAATATTAATTAATAAAAAAACATAAATAACTACTAAAACTACTCGTTATTGTTTTGCTCGTCTTCGAATTCTTTTACGATATGCTCCTGTTCTCGTTTATGTATCGTTCGGCGACTAATGGGGAGATTGCTAAATGTGACAATTGGCAAAAATCGAGGAAAATTCGTTCAACATTAATTAACGCAATTAGTTAAAGAATTATAATTTGGATTTAATTGTGTTAAATTAGTCCATGGAGAATGGCAAAGTCCTTATATAGTGCAAAGTATTGCCTTAGATTGATTAGAAAATTGGTTTGAGTGACAGTTGAATAACTATTTTTGTACTAAAGTTATGGTGATGCCCGGTAAATAGTTAATAATCGGATCGATCCCAAAATCCTAAAATACTGAAATATAATATTTTCCATCCATAATAAGGGTTTTGGGGTTAAAAAACCACAATTGGATGTCCAAAACTTAAATTTCCCGATAACGCGTAAAGTTCATCTACATGAACTACCCATAAGCATTGTCCAACGAGGACAATTAAACTCTAATTAACTTGTGTACAAGGGTATTTATTTTAATACACATACATATGTACATTCATAGACAAGTTAATGTTTAGCAAATCCAAATTATATATATGTGTGTATATATTCACGAGCACACATACACACATCACCAAGATTTTCATGTTTTACACTTCGATTTCCCATGGAAACACCAAAGTAGAATGAGGAACACACATTAGCTTATTCTTACACAAGTTGACTTCCTAAGCCATCAAAAACACTATATAGAAATCAACAACTCTCCTTACCCACACATACATACATACATACATACATACATACGGCTACATGCACACACTCACCATACACTCACCATTCTTATCCATAACACACCACACATCCATGCCTTATACTAACATAGAAACAACACAAAACACATGGACCTCAAGACCAAGTTGACTTGCAACAAAAAATTCTTTTGTCTCATTGTTTTCGGCCCCCAAGAGTCTCCAAAAGAGGTGTGCACACAATCCCCTAGGACACTAGTGTTGGATCAGTATTGCTCTTTGTATGAACTTTGCTGGTGAACACTTATGTGTTTAGCAAGTTCTTAATCAGTGATAGCATAGCGGAATGATATGAGTTTAAAGCTACACTTATCAACAGGAGTTATTACTCCCCCTGGATGTTTGATAAAACTAAAGACAAGTATTTAATGAGAATCTAAGCAATGAATGAGAATGAACACTTAAACAGATTCTCAGTAAATGAAATGGTAATAACAATGATAAGCTTTGAAGGATTTCTGTATTAAAATCAATGTCTAAAACAGAGGGATGAACCCATTTATTTATAGACTTTACAAATACATGAACCTTGCCAAAAAGCAAGTTCAGAGACAAGTTGCAACAAGTTGCAATCTTGGAACTTGTACAAAAAGTAAAAGTAATAATAAACTAATAAACTATTGTACTTGTGGCACATATTGGTGTTGTGGAGCTTGTGCCTGTACAAAATGTGCACTCCCTTGTGTTCCATTATTCCTGTTATAATTGGGGTTAAAATTATTTCCAGACTGAGATTGGTTAAAGCTAGAGCTTCTACACTCTTTAGCAAAGTGTCCCAACTTTTGACACTTGTGACATCTAAGCTTAGATTTGTCAAAACCAATTTTTGTTGAACTGTTGAGTCCTGGAAACTTCCTTCCTGGCCTTTTGTAAAATTTATTTGTTTTTAAACTTAACATGGCCAGTTGGTGTAGAATATCCATTTCTTCTAAGTCATCACTGCTGAAAATTTTTAAATCATCCATGATAAAATACATGTAATCAGCAGTTTGACTAAAATCATTATTGTCATAACCTGGGAATGATCTTTCAGATGAGATCCCAGCAGTTATGTCAATATGGTCAAAAGATCCAAAACTATTTGAACAAGTTGGTGAGTCTTGTCCCAATAGTGTTAACTACCTGGTAGATAGTCATCAGCAGTTTTGCCAGAACTTTGTAACTTTTTCTTTTGATCAATTTCTCTTTCAAAAGTAAGTAATCTCCCATGAAGTTTTGTAAGAGTGATGGAGCTAAAGTCTGGTGAAGATCTTAAGACTATAGAGTATGTTTCCCATTTTTCAGGTAAAGACCTTAAAAATCTATGAAGCATAGATACAGTTGTGTAGGTCTGACCATTTAATTTTAGCTCAGATATTAATGAGGCGAATCTTTCAAATTATTGTGTTAAAGTTTCCCCATTAATGTGAGCAAAAGTTTCATATTGTTGAGCCAGGATTTCTCTGGTGTTGGCAATCACCTCTTCAGTTCCTCCAAACTGTTCTTTGAGGCAGTCCCAAAGCTCTTTGGCACTATCACAATGTAATAGGCCAGAGTAGATTTCATTAGGGAGTGCCATTGCCAACATAGAGAAAGCTTTAGCATCAAGCTCAAGTTTTAGGAAATCATCATCTGTATAATCTTTTGGGTCTTTTGGAATTTCTTCTTTAGTTTCAAGATTGATATTTATTGGTTTATGAGGACCATATATCACAGATTTCCAGCAACCTGTGTTGGTCTGTGATAAGGTATGTGCCATTCTCCTTTGCCAGATGTTATATTCATTTCTTACTAGCATAGCAGGTTTATTGGCAGAACCAGTATTATGATGATCCATTTTAAAGAGTATTGATTTGTCAAATATCTCTTAAAGTGATGGATGTTGATAAAAGTGAGCTTATTATCCTTTATTGAATATCAATAAGAGCCTGTGTCTGATTCTCAATGTGTTAGATTGATATGTGATCAGATAAACCAGTGCTCTGATACCAATTGTTGGATCAGTATTGCTCTTTGTATGAACTTTGCTGGTGAACACTTATGTGTTTAGCAAGTTCTTAATCAGTGATAGCACAGTGGAATGATATGAGTTTAAAGCTACACTTATCAACAGGAGTTATTACTCCCCATGGATGTTTGATAAAACTAAAGACAAGTATTTAATGAGAATCTAAGCAATGAATGAGAATGAACACTTAAACAGATTCTCAGTAAATGAAATGGTAATAACAATGATAAGCTTTGAAGGATTTCTGTATTAAAATCAATGTCTAAAACAGAGGGATGAACCCATCTATTTATAGACTTTACAAATACATGAACCTTGCCAAAAAGCAAGTTCAGAGACAAGTTGCAACAAGTTGCAATCTTGGAACTTCTACAAAAAGTAAAAGTAATAATAAACTAATAAACTACTGAAACATAAGGCAGTGGAAAAGATTCTTGAACAAGTGCTAATGAATGACAAACTACTGATGAGTAGTTTGTCTTCAGTAGTTCTTCAGTGAACTGTCTGGTTTGGACTTCAGAACTTCTGATGTATTTCTTCTTCAGTACTTGTAGAATCCTTCTTCAGCTGTTTGGTCTTCTTTCTTTAGTAGTTCTATACTTAGAATAATTTGACAGAAGTGAATTAGACTTAGGTTTGCAAAAGTGGTTTCACCAATCCTTTTTGTCCTAACAACTAGTCAACTACTTGCACTAGAGTCGCAAAAACATAAAATACATGAACCATTTCACCTTGTCCACCTTACCATCCAAGAATTGCCTCTTCCCCATAATTTTCGGCTACTACACCACCCCTACAAGCCAAGCCAAAACCCCAAGTCAACTCTTTACTCTTACAAGACCTATAGTAGAATGCACACCAAGAAAGCAAGGTATTGACCTTCCCCAATTGTGAACCAATGAATCCATGGCCTTCCTCCCACCAATCGGCTATATATAGAGCATAAGAGGGACATGAGAATCACACCACAACTTCACACAACTCTCTAACGCTTGAACACTCTTTCCATTCCCTTGTTTATAATGGGCCGAGCCCCATCACCCCTACAAAGGCTTCATTCGATCACTTACCATCAACCTTTGGGAATCACAAGCCACTAGCAAGCCTTTAGGAGTCATTTGGATAGAAGTTAGCTTATTTTCTTTGGTATTATTGGCTATATAGGCGTGAGGTATAATATCCGAACCATTTTCCTTCTTTATACACCCTTCGGTTACATGTAGTGGTCACCCGAAGCATACACACTCGCACACCCCTTTAACAAATGATTTTTCAAGTAAAACTAACTTAGACACTCAAGTTTTATGATAAAAAGGTTCAATGTTTAAGCTTATGTATACACACATACGTACATTGGTACATACACCTTGGAACACATGTATATGGACATATACGAGCACACACACATACATATAGATGTATGTGTGCGTGTATGAGACCAAGACCCGACCCAAGAATAGTGAATTTCACTTAATTTTACAACATACATCAAACTTAGATTTATAAACATGTGTTAAGAATAATAAAAAACGTGTGTTAACAAGATTAACACAAAAGTCTTCTTAAGAACATATGATATGCGAGTATATACAAAGGCAAAATACCTAAATGTGTTGTTTTTATGCAAAACTGTCGAAAGATGTGTCCATATGCCACCCTAGACTTACATAACTAAGACATAAGTAACACTCGGTAACATTTAGTAGGACAAAGCACTTGTTTTACCAAAAACAAGACTAATCATAGTCACCTAACCAACAAAACGAATATTTCTGACACATACAGTGTGTGACACACGCGGATAATGGTACATAAGCCCCTAGTCCACGGGTGTTGCAGTCGGGTGAACAGTTGCATAATAGTTAGAACAAAACATAGATCTAAGGTGCCTTTATATGAACTTAGGGCATCCCAGACCAGAAACACAGTTCCAGATCCAGTTCAGTCTAGCATTCAGACACCAAGTGAGTTTATACAACCCCTTTTACAGTTTTTACATTTTTCCGGGGGAAAAACATGCGTACAGTTTTCAGTTACAATTCATGACTATTATGTAAACATGAGACATTACAGTTCAGGATCCATTAAGACCTCGTGTCATACATCATACCATAACCATTAGCTATGGACTTAGCCATGAAACACCGGGATAGATCTATTGGGTTGACACCCCCACTCTTGGTCATATGCTCTGACAGGATGACAGATATCAAAAAAGTGTTTGTATTTCACATTATTTCATTGTCTTTAGTGTACAATGGGCGAGGCACATGTCAAGGTTTGATTATGGGCTCGTGTCAGATCACATATTGATTATTGCCCTAGCTAGGCAATGATTTAGTCGGTTTTGGATTACATGTCCACCATATAGAAAACCCGTGAACTCACCAACTTTATGTTGACCCATATTACCTTTAATGCATTTTTTTCAGGAAATTAGCATGGATAATGGAACTTGCGGGGGTCGCGTGCGAGCATTTGTGGGATACCTTCTTTTGGACCGTTGTGTTGTTGTCCTAATATTAGACATTTACATACAATGGTTTTGATTTTTAAACAATTAACTCTATGTAGAACAAATTTGGTTGTTTAATGGAAGTTCCCTCTTTATTTTAATCAATGCACGTGTGACCTTTGTGCTTGGAAATCTTTCGAAGTCGCACCTCGCGTTTCCGCCTAGGCGGGGTGTGACAGTCTGCCTAATATATAATAATCCAATGACCCAATTATTCTTGATATAATCTTGATCACATAATGTCTCATAAAAACACAAAATTTTCATATTAAAGTTGAAATTCTCTTTTAATCCACCTAAAATAACAATTAATCAAAATAGTTAAAGTAATATTAATATGTGATATACTAATATATATTAAATAATCTACCATTGAGAAATTTAAAGTACTTAAATTAAAAGCCCTAACGAACTATCGAACACAAACAAACATAAACAAACACATTACCGAACGTTCACAAACAAAAATGAACGAACGCGACCTCTGTTCATGTTCTTTTGTTAAACTAAACAAACATAGTTTTATGTTTCAAACGAACTTCCAGCTGAACATTTCATGAATTGTTCGCTGAACGTTTGGTTTGTTTACAACCCTATGTACCGCTTCATTAGTTCAGTTATTACATATATATATTCAAAATTCAAGTTATAAGTAGCGGATAAACCCTTACAAAAATTCTAAGTTAAGTTTGTGGAGCAAGGAGTTAATATGAAACTAGTGATAGTTACCCGCGCGTTGCCGCGGGGCGCAGCTGTTGTGCATACATGTTTGGTAGTACGTTTTATTTGAAGCTAAAGTTAGAAAAAATGTGTCAATGCTTAGCTAAAAGGTGGCATATTACGCAGACCAATAGAAACATAATATGTGGATGACCTCATGATACATCCACTTGATAGAACAATTGAATCATCTAGATCACTATATTGGTATTGAAAGTATTAGTCCCGAAAAGCGGCAAAATTTGTTGCCGGTAACGATACCGAAGTGCACAAATTACGTTAACGATAGCGCGTTGAGGGTTTGGTGGACGTTAAACATCGCACGTCACTGTGGGAGCTTCTGTTGCGTGGAGGTTTCGTGGACATAAAAGATAATATTAAGTGACTGTTATTCTCGCGTGGGCTTCAAAAAATACTCGCAGCTAAAAGCTAAAAGTTTGGTGGTCAAAGTTAGAAAAAATGTGTCAATGCTCAGTGAAGAGGTATAAAACCTCGCTTCCGAACCATAACCCCCAAGAGACGCGGCATCTCCGGAGAAGACGCGGCCCACTACGACATGTCTTCTGAAACACATTAAAATCATGACCGGAGGTCACAAGCTCCGAAGGTTAGTACACCTGAATAAACGAAAGTACAACTATTCTGACTAGTAAAAATACCCCCTCAAAAGTACATGTAAGCTATGTTCTAACACACTCCGAACCTCCCACTCTCTCTACTCTCTTTCTTTCACCAACAAATACTCATCCTCACGCCGGAGGGTGGTCACAGAGAGGCCCTCCCTGCTCCCCTATGACGAGCCTGACGGTTTGTTAACTTTTGCAGGTACATTTACCCAAGGTCTTGTCAAGTTAGTCGTCTTCAACCTCCTTTAAGAGGTACGTTCTAACTTTTGGATCTTCAATTGGCGCCATCCTATTGTAGATGTACTCTCTCCACTCAGATCTGGAATGGCTATCGAAAATTTGAACGTTGTTGATGTTACAAACAGAGAGGATGACGATATCGTCACCTCTGAACAAAACACAACTGGTTATTCCAGAGTGTTATCAGACTAAATGACATTCTCTGCTACTGAAATGGTCACTGCAACCATGGGAATGCAAACCACATCAGCAGAGTTTGATGAAACTTTCCTCCAACGAAACCGTGATTTCTTGATAAATTTAAAGGATCAGCAAGACAGAGAAGAAAGGCTTCGTAGTGTACAGATAAATCTGTTCCCCTCCGAAGGGATAACATCCACTACGATGTCCACTCCAGCCAGTCTCCCAACATACTCCACTGTGGTTACATTCATACCATTACAAACACCTTATGGCTATCTGATGCCTTATGGATACACGGGACCATTGCCAACTGGACTCACGTCTATTGGGCCAATAGCCACCGCACCAGTAGTTCCAGCCAATCAACCGCTCGGTTTCAATATCGTTGATGACGAACTTACTGCTCCGTACTAACCAGCTTACATGACTTCGTACTCGAAGTTCACTCCGAGGGTTGCGAGTGCCCTACTCCCAGCAAAGCTAAAAATGCCTGCTACTGTCAAGAAGTACGATGGAACCACAGATCCGGATGACCACGTTTTCGAGTTTGGTGGAGCCGCGGAGATAGAACTGTGGCCCATGCCAACATGGTGTCACATGTTCGCCCAAACTTTGACCGGAGCCGCAAGAGTGTGGTTCGATGGTCTACCGGCTGGACAGATAGAAAATTGGAAAGAGTTGCGGCGGATCTTCTTACAAAATTTTTCCCAACAAAAACGTTGCACAAAAGATATCACGGAGGTAGACAACATTCGAAGAAAAGATGGCGAATCTTTGGAAAAATTTATAGACCGATTCAACAAAGAAAGTATGCAGATATCTGGAGCTGTCAATCAGCAGCGGATATCCGGTTTCTGCCATGGGGTTCGCAACAATCAATTGGTTGAAAAATTGCATGAAGACCTCCCAAAGACAATAGAAGTGGGCACGAGCCTTTGCAAGAGGAAAAAACGTCTACGGACAAACAGGAGAAAGTGATTACAAGGGAAACTCCAGAGGTAACTCTTGGAAAAAAGGTGCTCCGGCACCAACTGAAAGAAACAGTTCTTGGTCGAAACATCGGTCACAACCGTATTCGAGAAATGAACGAAGCGAGAAGTCCAGTTCCGGACGCTCCTCACGAAGTACCAGTTACTCAGATCTCAGCAAAACTCCAAGTGAAATCCCGAGCACCGAGCAAATACGTTTCCCAACCCCTCCGAAGCAGAAACCTACCTCTGATAGAAACACTAAAAAATATTGTGAATATCAGCAAGCAAAAGGCAACAATACCGATGATTGTTGATCACTAAAACAAGAAATTGACAAAGCGTGCAAAGCAAGGAAGTTGTCCCACTTGTTCCGCGACCTAAAAGAAGGTAAATCAGCCGTAGTACAAATCTCCAATCCGAACAACCAAACAGGGATTCACATGATCCGATCCACCCATGAACAAGGAGTTAAAAGAAGTTACGATCACATAGCACCATGGATGGAGAAGTTGCTCTTTTTCCCACCCATTGATCCTAGAGAAGCCAAAGAAGCACCAATCATAATCTCCAGAGTCATTGCAGGACACAAAGTGCGACGCATTTATATTGACAATGGTAGTGCATCCGAAATAATGTACTACCAGTGTTATCACCAGTTAGCCCCGGCTACTAAGGACATACTTGTTCCAGTCCAAATGCCATTAATCAGCTTCTCCGGAGAAATAATACACCCACTGGGTCAATAAACTCTTCCGGTCACATTGGGGATGGAAGAAAACCAAAGAACAGTCGTTCTTACCCTCCTAGTGGTCGGTGCACTCTAGGTCCACAATATTATATTAGGAAGACCTGGAATGAAAGCTTTCAGCATGGTGACTTCAACAATCCATGGGGCAATAAAATTTCCCACCGAAACAGGTGTGTCCACGTTATACACCGAATCTGATTTGTGTGTAGCCGAAGTGCGACAGTCCTTGGGAAAGCTCGTACCTGAAAGAAACGAGTCTGAAATTAAAACCACAGAAGAATGGTCCATTCATCCAGCGTTTCCGGAAGAAAAAAATCACCATCTGTACTCAGTTACCAGAAGCTGTTAAAAAATCCTTATGGAGATTGTTATCTACATCCCTGGACGTGTTCGCTTGGCAACAGTCGGACATGACAGGGGTACCAAGAACTTTAGCCGAACATAAGCTCAACATCCGGCACGACAAAAGGCCAGTTGCTCAGAAAAAACGAAGCATGGCCCCGGAGAGAGTTAAGGCCATCGCCCATGATGTCAAAGTCCTGCTAGACGCGGATATCATTAGAGAAGTGGAATATCACACATGGAGCTCCAATCCAGTCATGGTCCGTAAGCATGATGGATCCTGGAGGATGTGCATCAATTTCAAAGACTTAAATGATGCATGTCCCAAAGATTGTTATCCCTTGCCAGAAATAGACCTAAAGGTCGATGCCGTGGCTAATTTCAAGCTAAAGTGTTTTTAGACTCCTATAAGGGATATCATCAAATCCAAATGGCCGAAGCTGATGAAGACAAAACAACCTTCGTCACAAACCAAGGGTTGTATTGTTATAAGAAAATTCCATTCGGACTGAAAAGCGCTGGAGCAACGCACCAAAGAGTAATGGATCGTGCCTTTAAGAATCAGATCGGACAAAATTTAGAGGTATGTGTGGATGACGTGGTTATAAAAAGCTCGAACGAAGAAGTATTGTTGAAAGATATCAAAGAAACTTTTGATAAGCTCCGAGAAATAAACATGAAACTCAACCCAAAAAAATGTTTGTTCGGCTTAGAAGAAGGAAAGTTCATCGGCTTCCTAATGTCTAAAGAAGGATTCGACCTAATCCTGAAAAGGTCGAAGCCGTACTCGCCATGAAACCCCCGTCTGATTTGAAAGAGGTTCAAACCCTCAATGGGCGGCTGGTAGCATTACATAGATTCTTATCTAAAGCCGCCGAGCTAACGTTACCTTTCATGGTCATTCTTAAAAAATACCTAAGCACAAAAGAGTTTCATTGGACAGCCGAGGCAGATGCAACCTTTAATGATCTCAAAAAATGTCTGGCGGAACTATCAACCTTAACCGCACCAGAGCCGGGTGAAACCCTCACCATTTACTTGTCAGCCTCAGAAGCATCCATCAGTTCAGTACTAATGGTAACCAGGTCGAAGGCACAAGTACCCATCTTTTATGTCAGTCGCGCCTTACGTGATTACGAGATACGGTACCCTGCAATGGAAAAGCTGGCTCTTTCCTTGGTACACGCCTCACAAAGGTTACGGTGATATTTTCAAGCTTTTGAAATTGAAGTACAAACAGATCAACCAATATTAAGCGTGCTAAGAAAACCAGAGGTTTCGGGCAGATTGGCCAAATGGGCAATCGAGCTCGGTGCATTCGACATAGCATACAAAAGAAGAGGTCCGGTCAAAGGACAAGTGGTTGCAGATTTCCTTACCAAATTAACAATGGCACAAGATGAAGCAGCAACACCCTCGGATTCAAACGAATGGAGCATCTTCACTGACGGAGCTTCAGGCTCCGAGGGGTCGGGGGTCGGGGTAGTCCTGAAAGACCCAAACGGGCAAGAACTTGTGTACTCAATCCGTTTAAATTTCAAAAGCTCCAACAACGAAGCTGAATATGAAGCTTTTTTAGCAGGACTCTGACTGGCAAAAAAGGTCGGAGCCCGAAAGGTACAAACCTTGACAAAAAATGAAAATTCTCCTTTTAAAGTACTCCAAAATTACAATAATCTGAAACACAAAGTGCCATGTTTCCTAACAGGTGGTGGCACATGTGGACTCAATGTTGGTAGCACGCCAAATCAGTGGGGAGTACGAAGCAAAAGAGGCAAACATGGTTCAGTACTTACAAAAGGTACGAACCCTACCTCTTGTCAAATACTTCGACCCCTATATTAAGGCATGGCTTCTAACTTCATGTTTATCTTACACAGGCAAAAAGCTTGATCATAGAGTTCGATAAATGTGAAGTAAAGCATGTGTCAGGGTCAAAGAACAAACAAGCCGACGCTTTAAGCAAACTCGCGGCCAACACACCAGACCACATCTCACAAGAAGAAAAGCTCGAAGTGCTAAATGCTCCTTCCACAAATGAAGCCGAAGTATGCGCGGTGCATGCAAATCCAAAATCATGGATAACCCCAATCCTGAATTACATCACAAATGACACACTACCATCGGACAAGTAGCAGGCTCGAAAGCTTAAAGGTAAATCCCTACAATATCAAGTGATAGACAACATCCTATACCAGAAGACCTTCCTAGGTCCCTTACTCCGATGCTTGGATCCGGTACAAGCAAAATATGTTACAGAAGAAATTCATTGGGGAATATGTGGTATTCACGCCGGACCACGAATGGTAGTCACCAAAGTCATGAATGCTAGGTATTTTTGGCTAGGTATGCATCAAGATGCAGTAGAGGAATTGCAGAAGTGTGAAAACTGCCAACGACGCGCACCCATGAGCCTCCGAGCAAAAAACAAATTGGTCCCGGTGTCCGCAGCTTAGCCCTTCCAAAAATGGGGAATAGACATTATTGGTCCCTTCCTTGTATCATCCGGACAAGCAAAATTCCTACTGGTCGTAGTAGATTACTTTACCAAGTGGGTAGAGGCCAAGCCCCTAGCGAAAATAACAGGAGCCGAAGTAAAAAAGTTTGTTTGGGAAAACATAGTCTGCAGATTCGGCCTCCCCATGACCATCATCAGTGACAATGGCAAACAATTCGCCCACAACCCGTTCAAAAAATGGTGCACCAACCTCGGCATAGAGCAAGCCTTCGCTTCCGTCGCCCATCCCCAAGCGAACGGACAAGTTTAAAGAGTAAACCGAAGCTTGGTAGAGAGCATCAAGAAACGCCTGGGAAAAAAGAGAAGCAGTTGGGTGGATGAGTTGCCGAATGTCCTTTAGGCTTACCGGACGATGAACAAAACAAGCACCGGTGAAACACCCTTCAGTCTAACGTATGGGACTGAAGCAATGATCCCGGTTGAAATAGGCATACCAACCCATAGGGTGGTTAGCCAATGTGATAATGAAAAAGAGCTCCAGTGCAATCTCGATCTCCTGGAAGAACGGCGAGAAGCCGCGGCAATTCAAGAAGCAAAATATAAACGGACCCTAGAGAAATACTATAACTCAAGGGCCCGAGAACATAAATTCAAGATCGGAGAGTATGTAATGCGAAGTAATGAAGCTAGTGGTGCGGAGAAACCAGGCAAGATGAGTCCTAAATGGGAGGGACCATATGTCATTACTTCAGTATGGGAAAAAGGGGCTTACAAGCTCGCTACTCTCGATGGGGATGAAGTCCCTCGGATATGGAATTGAGTGCATCTCAAAAAATGCTACATCTAAAGAAAAGATCAAGATAATAAAGTACTTCTTTATTTTATTTTCAAATGTAAGAGTGGGATGTGAATTCCCCACACCTTCAAATTTCCATTTTGTACCGCGGAATGATAAATTCTCCGCACAAGTATCTTGATAATGAGACGCGACATACCTCATTTAATAAAACGATAAATTTGATCCTTACAAACTCATTCCTATGTTATTTATTTATACGTATGTTGAAAAAAAAACATACAAGCATCGGTGCACGAGGTAAAAGTACCTCGGCACAAGAAGGGGGATAAGAATTAGGGAATGGGGGTATCGAAGGCCCTTTCGTCCGGACTTCTTGATCATACAAGTTTGAGGAACAAAAAATACCGAACTTAAAAGATACCCCATAATAAAGACTACGTAGCACTTTCTAAACATAAATCCGCGAAAAATGAACGTTCTACTTCGAATGTTATAAGCAGTCAAGGATAAAAAATCTTGAAAAACTTAAGACATAATTTGTGACCGAGGCTTAAAAATCATGGACGCATAATAAAGTCTCAATAAAATGAACTGAAGCTTTTAAACCTTCAGCAGTCGAATGACAAATTCATACTTAGAAAAAATAAGTAAACTAAAATATCCGAAACACAAGGGTATTCAACAAAAAGAAAAATATTCCCATTCACGTAAACCCAAGAAAAGGGGTACAAAAGTTTGTGTTCATCCTCCGAAGACGAACTTAATCTATAAAACTGTCTTATAAAGACAAGGTGCACCTACGTGCAGCCACCATTACATTTCAATTACAAAGCTTCACAAAAGGGTAAACAAAACACCGAACCTATGTGGAGGAACGGGTGGTACAAAGTGTTTGAAAAAAGCTTCACTAGAAAAGACTAAAAATCACCGAACCTATGTGGAGGAACGGGAGAGAGCTAACTACTTCACCAACCCCTGAGACGCGTCATCAATTACAGATAGGTCTTTAAAAGCCTTGATCACAATGTCCAAGGGCTCGGAGGTAAGGTCTTGAATCTTGGAGATTGAAGGAAGGGAGACTTCGTCATAGTACTTGACGGCTTCAAGTAGCAATTGCTTAGCATTCGGCATAAGCTTGGGGATGGCATTCATGGGCACTCCATTAAGAGCCGCGGCATGACCTGCCCGTGCTCCAGCATTATAGCCTAACCCATTCATGGCATTATTCACCCCTGCCACCGTAGCCTTCATGGATGAGCAGTTTCTCACATAGTGAGAAACCAGCTCCATTCCCTCGGTCAGCACAAACTGTTTGAAACCAAACAGCCCCTCCACCTCCTTCAACAGGTCTAGCTTCTCCGACTCTCGCTTCTCCACCTCCATCTTCAAATCTGCCACAAGCTTCGAGGCCTCCTTCTCCCGAACTAAAGCTTCATCCTTATCTGCAAGCAGAATAAAGGAAAAATTACTAAGTATTGAGACAAGGAGAAAAAATAAAAGAAAGGCACGAACCTTTCACAAGTGTGTCCGCAGCTTCTCTGGTATTAGCCATCAGTTTCTCAAGCTCCTCAATAGAATGGACATACTTCTTTGAAGCTTCATGAGCTTGTTTGGAGGATTGCAGCTTCTTCTTTAGACCATCTGTCTTGCCTTGAAGTTTGTCTCTGTCCTCCCTAGCCACGGCCAAAGAAGCCTGAACAGATCTAAGTTGGTCTTGACTTGTCTTCAACGACTCCAACACATTACCATGGTTGCACGCACTGCCTCTCCTCATCAACTTACCCCGCTGGAATTCCGAATCCACCCACCTCCGATACATCGCCGATACTAAGAAGTTGGATTGAGCCTAATTGACCATCAAGGTGTCTCCCAAATCATTGTCTTTTAAGCTTCGATAGTAGGCGTGATCAGTCGGGGTATGAAGATTAAACAACATCATTTTTTATGACAGAGCATCAACCACCCTAGATCCATTCTTCAAATCCCAGTCAGGAACAAAAACATCCTCGGCCGTGGCAGGATCCACTTCCATGACATCGTCCAACGGATCTACAAGATTAAACATGATCAGTGTCTCTGTCTCGAACCAACAAGGAGAATAAGACGCGCCATATTCATTCTCTTCACTAGCACGAAAGGTAGAAATGCGACCAGTAAACTTACCAGGAGAAGACACCGAAAAACCACCCGCGTCTTCAATTGATAAAGTCCGGATCGGGCTATTAGCGATGTCACGAAAAACGTCATCACCATCCTTCTCACCATCACCACCTGATCCACTCCCCGGAACATCCATATAAATAGGTTCACTATCTCGAGAAGATTTTCCACCAGCAATATGCAAATCAAATTCGTCTAAAATATTACCTTTTGATGACTCGGAAACAGGAAGAGTAAGGGGCGGAGCGAACTTCACTTTCTTAGGGCTCTTCTTGGCCCTAGATGGCTCGCTCTTCCTCTTCCGAGCATGGACATTCAAATCTAAAGAGGTATCTTCAGTAATATTGTCCTCCGAAGTAAGGACGCTAGAAGAACTCACAGTCTGTAGAGCAGCAGGATTAGGGAAAACCTGACCAACCGTGACATCACCCTCGCCACCAAGTTCACGACCCTTACCACTACCACCTTCGCCCCCAACCTTGTCTCCACCTTCGCCAGAAATCTTCTCCGCATCTTCTCCATCATCCCCTTCGAGACGGATTGGAAACTGAAGCTTCGTCACTTGTTCCAGAATAGGTTTACTCGTACCTACCGGTTCGCTAGTAAACGTAAGGTCCTCATCATCGTAATCTTCGAACTTTAGTGCTGCAAGCAGCGACATCTCTGCAAAAACAAAGAAGATAAGAATTAAGATCTGCAATCATTAAAACAAACCGAAGGTCAAAGAGCGATGCTCACCCTTCTTCTTATACAAAATAACAGGCCACTGATCCGGTTCATCCCATATCCTACTGACACCGGCTAACACCAAGATGTGCTCCGGATACTTCTTAATGTTCGACTTATGGGTAACAAGCTTCTTATACAAAGTTGTATCACAAGCAAAATCGGTCGGAAGCTCCCATTCGGAGGATTCAAAATCCTTTCGCCACAGGGAGATCATCTCCTTGGGAAGGCATCTATCATCTAGCCAAAAGAACTGCGTCATCCAGTTCTTCAAGCTAGAAGTATCCTTCCCATGACACTCCGGCTTCTTTCGCCTCTTCTCGAAGGTGAACCAATCACCAGCTTGGTTCAACTTATAGAAAGCCCTAAATACGTCAAGATCTGCCTTCGACTTTAAAGCCCTACATTTCAACTCGAAATGGCAAATCCTCCCCAAACTAAAAGGGTTCATTTGAGAAAAGTGAACCCCGTGGAACAAGAGGACCTTGAACAAGAATTTTGTCATGGGAACCCGACAGTTGGCAAAATCACACACACATGTGTAGAATGCAAACTTGCCAGCAAGATGGGGATAGATGGCACGATCAGGGGCCGAAGGTTCAGGGTGCAGATCTAAGGGGATCCTATACTCACTTAAAAACTTATCAAGTTTCTTTTGTGATAGGGTGGAGAAACTAATATTCATGTTATCTTTCCCCATTACAACTCCAATAGAAAAAAGAAGAATCTTGAAAGGAAAAAAGGGAAGGGACGAACCTGTGTAGGATGAATGGAACCGAGACCTGTTTGAAGAAAATAAAGCAGTAAGGGATTAAGGGGAAGGTGAAACGAATTTTGAGGAAAGTAAAACTGAAAAAACAAAGTGAAAACCGACTAACTCCACCAAGTTATAAACTAACTTATGGACTTAAGGGGGCGTGAAGAGGTATAAAACCTCGCTTCCGAACCATAACCCCCAAGAGACGCGGCATCTCCTGAGAAGACGCGGCCCACTACGACACGTGTTCTGAAACACATTAAAATCATAACTGGGGGTCACAAGCTCCGAAGGTTAGTACACCTAAATGAACGAAAGTACAACTATTCTGACTAGTATAAATACCCCCTCAAAAGTACAAGTAAGCTACGTTCTAACACACTCTGAACCTCCTTCTCTCTCTACTCTCTTTCTTTCACCAACAAATACTTATGCTCACACCGGAGGGTGGTCACAGAGAGGCCCTCCCTGCTCCCCTTGTGACGAGCCTAACGATTTGTTAAGTTTGCAGGTACATTTACCCAAGGTCTTATCAAGTTAGTCGTCTTCAACCTCCTTTACGAGGTACGTGCTAACTTTTGGATCTTCACTCAGCTAAAAGATGTTGCGGTGGATGTGGCTGTAATGCAACTTTAAAAAACTTGAGTGATCAAAATTTAAAATCCTAAAAGCTAAAAGTTTGGTGGTCAAAATTTCAAATCCTAAAAGCTAAAATTTGGTGATCAAAGTTTGGTGGTCAAATAACTTAGTAAGAAAGTTAGCGACCAAAGTGCAATTATAATAGAACAATAAATTATAAAGTAAATATAGAATATTAAAATATTATTGATTGCTGCTATTTTTGTAAATGACACTATTAAAGTATCGTTCAATTAATATATAGATAATAAGTTATTTAGGTGAATTTATCAAAAAAGAAAGTTTGTAATGGAATAATGAAATATGTTTTTGACGTACGGAATTCTAAAAAATAAGCGTGGCTTCAGCTTCAAGTGAAATATTCTCGTCTTATCTTTGTTGGCATCAAACCAAATAAAGAAAAAAAAAAAAAAGCGACACCGTTCAAAGGTTTAGTGGATCGCAAAGATAGAGCACAATTGCACATGGCCTTCTATGACATCCAGCTGTAGTTTCTATACATTACTGACACCTCAACCAAAACCCAAACAAACCGCACCCCACAACACCACTTCATTCTTTATAAGTTTGTATATAGGTATTTAGGAATCATACATAATGCAAATCCACATCACGCCACTTCATTCTATACATTACTGCCACGGGTACATAAACCCATCACCCTACACGCTTTGATTTTCCTAATCAAAGCCCTAATTGCTTATTGTTGCAGAATTTTGCCACTTCAAACCATAGTTGTTAAAGGCGCAAGGCTCACTCGAGGCGCAAAGGTTGAGCCTTGGGCCCAGTGCGAAGCGCTTAAAAAGCAAGAGCTTTATTAAGTGAAGCGCACAGTATAAAAATACATTTTTAGGTGTGTTAAACATGTATTCGGCTTCTCTAGGGTTAGTTTAGGTTGTTTTAGGTTGATTATAGACTTGTTTAGGGATAGTATAATTATTTTAGACCTGTTCAGAAGATTATTGGATAGAATCCTGACGGAACTTGGCCTAAAAAGCGCGCCTGAGGGCCTGGAAGTGGGGCTTTTGACTCGAAGCGAGAAAGTTGCGCTGAGCCTGAAAAGTGGGCCTAGGCGCGCGCCGGAGTTAGCCTTGACAACATAGCTTCAAACTACTATCCAACCAATTTTAAGCGAAGCCTAATTATTATTAGCTTTACTTTTGGTTTAGACATAATTTTTTGTAGGCAAAACACCTACTTGACTACTCGCGAATCTTGAACTACGTTTTTGCTACTAACAAATCTTGAACATTACAGGTGATTTTGCGGGCATTTTACATTGTGTTAGTGTCTTACTTGTACAATGTAATGTATATTTTTGGGTGATGAATGAAAGTAATTTGCCGATAAAAAAAAAACAAATCTTGAACATTTTTGGTAACATGACGGACTTAACACGCATAAAGCCAAAAATTTACACCAACAGAAAAAAAAATCTGATACAAAATTATTAAGTAAAACTTCTTCGTGGCCCACCCTGACCCAGGAGAAGATCCGCCCCTAATCGAACTCAGAGACGGCACACTGTTAATCCGCTCGTCACCATCGCCAGAGGAAGCCAAGCCCAATGACCATATTTTGTCACAACCTCGGGGGACATCTGTTAAAAAAAGTCGGCGTCTACCACTTGAAGAATTCACTTTGACCAATGAACAAATTAATCATCATAATGGACAGTTAATTAACATAACAAATTAATATTAATAATACTATCACCAGATCATAAAAATAAACGAATCCATAAATATAAAATAAATATCATATGATCAGTATAATCACAAAGACTATGCACCAGACCACTATAACACCCATGCAATCACCTAAACCCATCTTCTACTAAACAATAACTACTAACAATAATAATCATAAAACCTAAAATAATAAAATCCAAAAAAAAAAGTATCATAAGAATGAAGAACTCCAAATCACCAACAAATCCAACTCCAAAAATATCTCTACATAACCAAAGCAGCCAAACCCACAACGACAAAAGACCCAACAGCAACCCTGTTCAAGCTTCCTGAGTTCGACGGCGACCCCGTAGGAGACACAGTTGGAGAAGATATTCCAGCCGGAGACATCGCCGGAGACCCACTAGGAGCAAGAGGCATCGGAGGAGCAGGTGGAGAAGGCACCGGAGATTCCGTCGGAGAAGCTGTCGGAGACACTGTCGGAGAAGCTGATGGAGATACTGTCGGAGAAGACGTCGGTGACTGAGAGAGAGCAGACCCAGCGATTAAAAACAACATCATGACAATAACGAGTCCAGAAGAAGCCATTGTTGTGGGTTACTAGAGAGAGAGAGAGAGTGTTTAAGAGATAGAGAATAATAATAACAGATGGTGGAATGAATGGGGACGAGAGTACGAGGGTTTATATACAGGGTTTTGAGTCGGTTTTTTGGAGAGATGAAATCCTGGCCGTTGGATGTTTTTAGATGATTCCGCGTTAAGTAAATTAGGGTCAAAACCGACTTACACGTTTCCACGATGAAAGTATTCTGAACCGTACAAAGAGGGGTTGTTCTCGACCGTTAGATGAAGAACGGAATTGGGTTTAGACTCGTTGATTGGTGGAATATTTTTTTTTTTAACGGCCAACGAATCAATTCCGAGCGCTCTCGGGCACCCTTTTGGCGAATCAGGTATTCGAGAGTACCCGGGCCACCAGTTGCCACCAATTCCCGGGAAAACCCGACCACTCACCCGCCCGAAGGCACGACGGTGAAATAGTCGGTAAAACCGGTCGGGATCAGGACTCGAACCCAAGCCAATGGCCGGGTCATCCCTCATTTCCCATCCACCAATATCCTCCAAATGTAGCTAGTGGGAATTGAACCCAAGCCTCCCATAAGAAACTTTAAGCCCTCAACCAACTAAACTACAAGTGTTGGACTGATTAGTGGAATATAAAATGTTGTTTTTGTTTAGATATCATATAAAAAATTGTAGATTAATATTGAATAAATTTGAGGTTACCGTTATAATGGGCCACGTTGTAGGGCTAATTTTTTAAATTGTTTTGGTGGCGTTTAACGGGTAAAACCGGTGTCTTATTTGAGTACCTTCTATTTAGACTCAAAACAAAGTATTGCTTTTTCACCACTCTCAAGTGTTTTGTTTTTTTCTTTTCGAGTAGCCAACTCATATACCCATAGACAAGCTTTGTTAGGGCTAGGAGTTGTCTTAGCCCTTACCGGTTTTTACTTAGTAATTTTAGTTTATGCATTTTTTGTTTGAAAATTATGTTATTTAGTTTGGTACATTCCGTTTTAAGGGTCCTATGACTTTCAACAGTGGCAAAGCTTGACCCGAAGGTTCGAGGGGTCGGAAGTCACCGGGGGTTCGGAAGTCACTAGTTTCGGGAGGTCGAAAACCAGTTTCGGGGGGTTAAACCCTATATTTCCAAAATTTTCTATACGAATACTATATAATCGGCACTTCTACGCGAAAATTCGGGGGGGTCGGCCGCCCCCGCCGGCCCCAACTAAGTTGCGCCAGTGACTTTCAACCAATGTTTTCACCACTGGACGGCTCAATGAACTAGCCCAAAAATCAAATCAAAACTGAAAAAAAAAAAAAAAAAAAAAAAAAAAAAAACCCAATCCAACCGTCGGGTCAACCACCGGTTCTTTATACTAGCGGTCCAACATATCAACTCGGACTGGCTGGGCGTCCGTTTCCCGGTTCGGGTTTAAAAACACTTCTTTCGACCCGACCAAATTTTTTTTTTTCAAACTCTAACCTTAAGGTATATATTCTTAAATCACACTCTAACCCTAATTTTAAAAGTGTATATCTTTAGTTCAGCACAACATTTATTCATTTAACAATCACTTGTTACTTATTTTTCTAACACCTTCTTATCATTAAAGTTTAGACTTTAGACAAGGCCAAAACTCTTTAACTATGGTCAACATCATTGACGTTTATTGTTTATGTGATACTAAGTTTTTTACTCAGCCGCGCGTTGCGGCGGCGCCGTAAGTTACATGATAAAGTATAAAGTACAATAAACCCGACTCATTTCCGAACTAAACATACGTCAAAACGTAGAGAAATCTGAGTTCATATCATTAAATGGAAATGTATTGTATTTATAAGTAAATAAACAGTAGCGTCAATGACGAACATGAATTAGTATTTACAAAGGAGAAATGTCACACAAATGTAACCAAGTTTGCTTATTGTTCTAATTAAGTCATTTAAACTTTATTTGTCTCTATAAAGTCACTCAAGTTTCATTTATTGTTCAAATACTATGTAATTAATAGGTCATTAGGTCACCTTTTTTTTTTCTTTCATTTTAATGCTTTTGTGGATATTATTTATATTAGGCAGGTTTTATAAAATGAAGATTTCAAAAAAAAAAATTTTGAATTTTACACATTTGGAAAACTTATTAAAAAAATATTAAAACATGACACATCATCATTTTAATGGTTAACCTGATAACCTGATAATTACATAATATTGAAACAATAAATAAAACTTGAGTGACTTTAAAGAGACAAAAAAAAAAAAATTGAATGACTTAGTTAGAACAGTTGGTAAACTTGGTGTAGGATCGACTAACGGGTCACCCGACAATCACGAGCTTGATATTCAGAGTGCGGAATCCTCTAAATATGTTCTAATAACATAAACGGATATGAAACAATGATATATGAGTAATTAACACACACAAATGGGTCAAAAGATTAAAGATTTATCACTAAAACAGAGCTCGAGTGTTTACAATGATAAAATCAGACCTTACAGACCAGGGGAGGGTGTTTGGAGAGTGCGTGTGGCAAGAACTAATGATTAGGGCAATGATTGGGACTATTTATACCTCCCGTACTCGTACAGACCTGTTCATGCCAGTACGAGGTCAGTTCATGCGAGTTCGATGCTATCCAGTATGATAAACTAGCGAGTAGGGCCGTACTCGCTAGTAGGTTCATGCGAGTAGGGGCTATCCAGCATGAATACTGATATGGTATAGGCTGTAAATGCCTAAAGCCATTCCCTACTCGCCTAAAGTGTCCCAAACGCCCCGAAACACGTCCAAACAACGTATATACTAGCCTAGGGACATCATGCACTTACACTTGGTTACATTTATACAAAGTTACCCCTTTTTACAAATAGCATAAACATGTTAGCCATAAATAACTAAGTAATGAAAATCATAAAACAATAAGAAAAAAAAACACACACAAACCATTATAATTTAAAATATAAGTAAATAGACTTGGTTTGCATGTTGTAAAATAAATGATGGTGGAATGTCCTTTTCTTGGGCAAGTAATAAAAAAAAGTTGATTTGGTTCTTGTATATTCATAGTATTTATTTGTAAGGCTAAGAGGGTGCTTAATGAATAATTTTTTCATTTAACTGATTTTAACTAATAATGTTTTATCACATCACTTCACTGAAACACGTTTTTGTAGGCAGCACTTCACTGATTTTTTTATTTATTTCCATTTAAATACCCAAACTTTTTATTTTTTACATTTTTACAAGATTTTTTCATTTATTTCTACTATTTCAACCGTCCCAGCAAACGGTCAGCCAAATTTAATTTTTTTTATCTCGGAAACCGTCGACTAGTTTGAATTGACTCAACTAAACGGCCAGTGAATTAAATTTAACAATGCCACCGTCGTGGTATATAAAGTGATCAAACCGTGGGTTAAAAGCCACAACTTACCACGGTTTAAAAAACCAAACACACAAAAAATGAATCCGTGGACCGAAGAGAAAGAAATGGCCCTTGTGGTTTGCCACAAGGACGCCACAAATGACCCTGGAATTCAAGAACTACAGGGGGACGAAGGCGAAGACTACCCCCGGATGTGTTTTGGGCTCACGTGTTTAGCGACTTCATCCAACACGTGCGCACCAACACCATCAAGACCATCCGAGACCTCCAAGTCAAGTGAGAGGATCTCAATATCAAGTGTGCGAGGTGGACCACCCTCTACGAGCAAACGATGAGGGACGATCCAGACCTCGATGACGAGTTGGATATCGGCTTCACAAGCTATGAGTATGAGGCTCTTTATGGCCAACAATTCGACAATGTTGAGGCATGGCGCTTGTTGCGCCAACCTTAAGTTTATTTTTCTTTGGTTTATGTAATTTTAATTTTTATGTTTTAATGAAATGTCCTTTATTTATGTTTTTGATTTATTTAAACGGTAAACATATGAAACAAACGGTAAAATTAAATAACACTAAAACACACGGGGTAAATTGAAAATTTTGCATTTTATAAAAACCAACAAACCAACCGGTACCAGCACGGTAACCATAACCAGCAAAACGGTCCACGGGACCACTACCAGCGTGGGTGGCGGCGGTGTTACCGTGCTGGTAGTTGGTACCCGTGGACAATTCGGTAGGCGCCCCGTCCCCCTAACACTTCTGTAGGTGATATCGAAAAGTATGATTTAATACCGCCTCCAAATGTTGTCAGTCGTTGGAAGGAGGAATCATTGGCTGCAATGAAATTAGGTAAAAGGATTTACAGACCAAGAGAGTTTTGGTGAGAAGCGTGGATTGAATGGTGTCTTTTTAGAAGAGTATCAGTGGAAGGATGTGTTGTGGAGGTGGAGAAAGCAGGAGTTTTTATTTGAGACGCGTGAACTGTTGAGTAGGGTGGAGACCAGCAACATGTGATAAAAAGACCTCCAAAAGATGTAAAAATTACAATTATGCCATCAATGTACTATTCATTTACTTGAGCCATAAATATAGTTATTATAATTGAGCCATAAATATAGTTATAATGGATTATGAACATCACAAATTATGGGCTCTTAAGCCATAAATATAGTTATTATAATTGAGCCATAAATATAGTTATAATGGATTATGAACATCACAAATTATTGGGCTGAAGATTAACTTAAACTGATTGCACAAAAGACAACTTTTTAAAGTTTCACATTTTAGAGTAACCGAAGTGGGGCTTGAAGTGGCGGGATACCCTTTCACCGGCGGGAATACCGTCCCTTAAGGGCGTGGAAAGGGCGGGGGGAGCTTGGGCGGGGAGAAGAAGACGGGCGTGGGGGGAAGGTGGAATGCCACATGTCACTTCCTGATTGGCCCTTGTTTGTTTTGACCGTTGAATAAAAAAATAAAATTTTATATCCGTTGGACTTAAACGGTCAAAAGAAATTTTTATATAAACCCCATTTTATTAAAAAACACCCACTACACTTCATGTTTACCTCCCATTTTCACCAATTTTTATATACTACTTCATCAACTTTTATACATATCTTCATATTCACCTCAATTTTTATATATTTTTCAAACCTTTTTAAAAAATGCACCCATACAATAGAGACTTTGACCCGAACAACCCATACAACTTCATCCCGAACCCGAATACACCACCGGTTCGTCCAACACCAAACCGTCCACCCATTCCATCACCTTGTCCCGGCTACACGGCTTTCGCAAGTTACATTTAGTGGCGCAGCTTAGTTGGGGTGGGCGGGGGCGGCCGACCCCCCCCCCCCCCCCGAATTTTCGCGCAGAAGTTCCGATTATGTAGTATTCGTATAGAAAATTTTAGAAATATAGGGTTTCGACCCCCCGAAACTGGTTTTTGACCCCCCGAAACTAGTGACTTCCGACCCCCCCCCCCCAAACCTTCGGGTCAAGCTTCGCCACTGGTTACATTAGTGGGCAAATTTATCCTAATTTTCCATTTAACGATTCTTCCGTTCCTTCACAACCACTAACCCCTTTAACGCAACCGAAAAGTATACCCAAAAAACAAGAAGAAAATATTGTGGGATCCTCGTCCGGTAAAAAACAAACCAGTAAACGAACTCATAAAAAGAAGACGGCGGAGGAGAAAGCGTTGAACGCCGCCAACCGCCAACCTAAAAAGTGGACAACCAACGAAGAGGTTGAATGCAAGCTTGGAGAAGCGAGTAAGAAAACTCGACTCAAGGTATTTGTAATATTTTTTTAAACATTATATATCTTTTTAAACATTATATATGACTAACGGATTTTATATTTTCTTTTTTTGTAGGAAATAATCTCCACAAATCCGACTTTTGGGACGACATAAACAACGCGTTCCATAAGTTGATGGATCGAGATAAACAAGGCGATGAATTTCTTCAAGGGCCATTATTATCACGCTAGATATTATCCAAGAAGCAGTGAAATGGACGGCGACTACCTCGCTAATGCGCTAAAAGCTTTTCGTGATGACAAGGGCATTGACTTCATCCCCCTCTTTCCCCCTCCACTCCTTAGAGCACATGGGGTGGTAACATAACATATTTATCACACCCATCACACTATCACACCCAATCATTTTATGACACCTCATTTCATCACATTTTATCACATTTCATCACTAAACCCATGTGACGGTGTTCACAATTATCACTAAAATCATCACACCCAATCACCTTGTGACACCTCATTCCTTCACACCCATCATTACTTTTTTATAAATAAAAACCAAAAAGTAGTGGAGACAACCACCTAATTGTGTGGTGAAATTAAAGTGTAATGATTGCTTTTCATTGGGGACCACCATAACCTTCACAATTCTTTCAAATTCAACGTGATGAACATCATGGTAACATTCATCGCGGCAGTGATAATTCAAGGAGGGCCGGTGATTCGCGGTCACCACGATATCACGGGGTGACCATCACGGACCACCCCGGCTGGCCTTATAGTCTTAAGCATCCTTTTCTCCCTCTTTTATCTCCCTCTGCACTCTTGTCTTTTCTCTAAATCTCATACATTCATCTTTAACCTAGCCCTAACATAAAACCACCACCTCCACTGCCACCATACCACAATCGATTAAAAAATTAACAATGTAAATAATCAGACAATTCTAGACATAAATTTTCATAACCACAATCAAAAATTATAACATCATATTACAACAATGAATTATAAATATTATATCTCGATCAAAATAATAATACTCTCAATAACACCATGATGAACATATGAATATTCAAAGACATCCGAAGAACAATACAATCATACTCGTTTCAAACATTAACAATGCAAATAATTAGATAATTCTAGACATAAATCTTCATATCCACAATCGAAAATTATAACATCAGATTACAACAATGAATTATAAATATTATATCTCGATCAAAATAATATGACTCTCAAGAACACCATGATTAACATATGACTATTCAAACACATCCGAAGAACAATACAATCATACTGGATTCAAACATTAACAATGCAAATAATCAGACAATTCTAGGCATATATCTTCATAACCACAAGCAAAATGTCATTTATTTCCATCTGTAAATAAAATATCCCAGATACACGTGCAGTGAAATTTCTAATTGAAATTTTTAAACCAATCTATTTGCAATGTTCCTAAAGCATCAACACAAACGTTTCAAATAATTGGACACCCATCGGCTGGGACACCTTTAGCTGTTGGACAAGTAGCCAAGGGACAATGCTCCCCGTCTGTACCCCACCATGAAACTCCTATACCGTGCATGTTTAGAGAGAAATAAATAAGTATGCCCATGAAAGCCAAACCGGCATCAAGTGCAGCCGAGAGGACGTAATTATACTTTTGCCACCATCTCTTCTGGTACTTCAACACAAAGAAGTTGAAAATGGTACCCACGAACACCCAACTATTAAAATTTATTGCTGTGGCGGGAGGCATCGCTGCACAAGATCCCAAAATTACAGGTAGGTTGATAAGTTTGATCCACTTTTGGTTTGGAAACGTCTTATGGAGCACGTACACGACAATGGGTCCAAGAAAGCCACCCAAAAAGAACCAATTAAGGGCCGAGTAGGGGCCAAGAGAACCAAAGATTCTCTTGGGCCCTACTAGCCCCCAGATGACTGAAGCGTCGTAAAACACCCGATCCCCAGGGCATGTCCAAGGGCTATTGGGAGGGAGTAGGTGATCTTGACATATGTTTTCAATGCTTGTAAGTAGCCACCATGCAACTGATATATTGATTGTCCCCGCAATTATGGTTCCAATAAACTGGCCATAGAAAAAAAACATGAGAATTATCGGTTTATAAATCTTTCAATCTAATTATATTTCGGGTTTGGTCTTTATTTAGGTATAAATAACCAATGGAGTGGTGGTCCATTGGCAAAGGCAAAGCCTTTAAAACACCTAGGTTGTGGAAGGTCTTGGGTTCAAGTCCCACATACTACATGATTTAATAGAAATTAACCTTTCAAAAAAAAAGTATACATATTTATGGATCAAACATTTAGTATTATTATTATTATTATTATTGGGTCAAGAACACTATGTATTAGGCTATGGGCATGTAGTCGAACCCAATGCAGCCTGTATGATTAGAGTAAATAGAATGAATATATGGAGAATGGAACGGCAGCGTTTAAGCAGTTACTTTCATAACCGTCGCACAAGGGACGTAACGTTGCAAACTCCATATATAAGGTTGATGTTAGACATTTGAATGTAATCTTGATTTGGTATTCTATTAAATACTTGGTCCTTGTATATATTAATTTGTCAATCTTGTTCTTTGCTTTTTACAAATATGTTTACGGGCACGGGCACAAATTTAAAACCTTGAAACGTTTTGGTTCGAACAATTCTTGGAAAAGACTTTACAAAAAGCATATCTTTTGCATATGTTATTATTTGAATTGGATTTAGCAATGACACAATAAAAGAATGAGTAAATCAACGTAGATTAGGTTTATAAAAGGATACCTGAACTAAAAACATTGAGCGAGGTGGGACCTTCATATAATGGCCAAGCTTGAAGTCGTTAAGGAACGAAACGGCTTGAGCCATACTAATATAACCATAGGTTTTGAATGTAACATTGGCTATCGGCCTTCCTGGATATATGACTCCCATCAAGTACTCGGTGATGATATTTAGCCCCGGGGTCTGAAAAATATATGCAAACAAATGTTATACAAGCTAGCTAGGCCACTAATTAAAGGCAGGCTAGCTCTTCTCTACGAGACATCCTGGCCGTAGTTAAGGTGTATGCCTCATAACCAAAACGCTGACGGTTTAGATCATATAGAATGTAGGTTGTGATGTATTTATACTAGAAAATGAAAAAATAAAAGACTAGTCAAACCTGATTTGTAGTAGCAGTTATGACACTTATAGGGAGGGTAAAGCCGGCAGCGAGAAGGCATGCGAAAACGAGCCCCCACCATGGCATTTGGATTTGATCTCTCATGAAAAGACAAAGGAGAAGCGAGAGAACAACTGAAGCAGTAACGAGAAAAAGAAACCACCAATTGGGTATGTCTTTGTATTTTCTCATTAGTTTCGTGTGAATATCAATCTTTCCTTTAGTCGAAGCTCGATATTGATTCATTATTTCTCTGCACATAATATATGCACACCATCATGCCATAAGGCTAAATTTATGAGACATTGACCTATGGATCATCAATCCGTTTATTTTAATGGTGAAATTGATTTTATATATTTGAGTAAAATTATTTGATATTTATACCTCGTAAGTGCACACATAACTAAAAAATTATTTGAAAAGGCATAGGTAAGGTATGCACATGTAATTTTCATTCATTAAAGCTAGTATAATACAATAACATATTATTACACGTACGTACCTTCCATTAAACATGAAGACATGAGTTATGGTAGAGATGACGGCAGCAAAACCAATGCCATAAGTAAGCGCGAAAAACATACTCATGTGTATTTGACCCAGTTTCCCATACTGGTACATATCTATCTCAAAATCATTGTTTACGATCGCTGAGACATTGTAAGTTTGTCCTCGACGATCAAATAGATGCGAGGAGAAAATGGGGAATGTTTTTGCATCATACATATCGAACCCCCAATAAGCGATGGGGATTAAAATGTACATCACGGTCACAAACCCAATGTAAACATTTGCAATAGCAAAAAACGGGGTCACTAGAGGGCTTCCCAGAAACGATGCTATCACCGACCAATCCAATGTGAATGATAGAATCCCTAGCCCTTTCATACCCGAACCAATTTGTTGGGCTGTTATAGATTTGGAGAAGACGAGGCATAATATGGAGAGGTGGGAGAGAGTCGGGAAAAGATATCCTGGGACGATGTACCAAAGGAAACTACAAACAAGTGCGATTACAAAGAATTTGGCTCTTGACATTCCTGATGATACATCCGTCTCGTGGAGAGCCCTGCATACGACAATTAGTGTAGCATTATTTTCTTTTACAATTCCTCAGTGTAACAAATCAAAAGAAACCGAATATGAGAACCTAAATAGCGAGACTTGGACAAGAGAGCTCGGCCACCACATCTCAGCAGGCTCCACAACATATTTTCTTAAAAATCCTGCCCAACCGTACCCGAGTACCTGCTCATAAAACATACATACTTTGTTCCATTGAAATTGTCACATTAATGATAGAATAAAATAAAAGTAATAATTAGTAGTTAATTTAGTCAAAGTTTGAAAAAAATAAATAAATTCAAATACATATATGGAAATTACCCTTCACCAAGGTAATCATCCCTAGCTTATTTCCTACAAACTAAAGACGCCACGCCTAGCCCAGGGCTCCAAAAGACTTGGGGCCTCCAACTCATAAGAAACATGGAGATTTAATTCTACATCTTAAAATTTTGATTCTTTTATTTTTATAAAGCTAATAATGACGGATTGAAAAGAACCCTAATTTTTCTTTTCGCTTAAGGCTCCGAAAATGATTTAGTTCGCTTTGGCCATGCCACATTAGATCCACTTGCTTAGATGACTATGATTTAGCATACATTTTTTGGTAAAAAAAAAAAGAATCAAAATTCGCAATTTTGATAAATAACAAAGACAAAGCTCATCAAAGAAGCCCTGAAAACTCCAACCAAGCATATTCACCTACTAATTTAGAACTGTTTAAACAAAAAAATTTCACAAAATAAAAACCACCATAGAAAATTAATTTTACATACAGTACGTATGATCATAAACGAAACTTATATACAATATTTTGATCTCCTAATGAACTATATACACAAATTTCTTTAAATAAAAAAGTATTCTACGTTTTGATTTTCAACACTTGATTAAAAAAAAAGTGTTTTGTAAATCAACTATAATTAGGGTTTGGGATCCAAAAACATTAGGGTTTATCCACAACACATACATATATACCTGCGTAGTGATGACAAGAATCCAACTAGCAAGAAAAGAGATTTTCCGATGATAGAAAGCTCTAATAATATTAACAATCGACACAGCATATGCGGCTCCGCTTCCAAAAGCGGATCCGGCATTGGCAAACACCGAAATAAGAACATGTTCTTTCATATTAAACGGGCCAGGATTCAACGAAAACTCGAACCCAAACACATGAAATGTCTTTGTAGGAAGAACCGCGGCCATGAACCGGCCTATGGGAAGAGTCGCGACTTGAACGGAGATCATGGAGATTAAGAGAGGTTCGGTTCGGTAGCTGAAGAAGGTGTTGAGGAATGATAGGATCACACAAGAGAGGATTCCTAGGAACCACATACGAAATGTCCACACGGGCAGTGTTGGATCGTCGGTCGGGGAAACGGTCAGCCGGACTTCTTCAATGGGTGATTCTTCATCGGCGTCAATGGTGGTGGCTGCTTTTGCACTCTCGGTGTCCATGGTGAGGTGTAGTGTATTAGGGTTTTTGTGAATATGTGAAGGATTCTGTTGATACTCTAGACTTATTTATGTTGTTTTTTTTCTAGGTAATTATATGATTGGAAGGATTCTGTTGATACTCTAAACTTATTTATGTTATTTTATTCTATGTAAATATATGATTCTGTTGATTCTCTATACGTTCTTTTTATGGTATTTTTGTTACTAGCAAATTACGCGTACGTTTAGGATCTACATTTATATAAGAGGCTGTTTGGTTGATTAAGTGCTGAATTATTAAGATGGTCTGAATGGTTAAGAGGCTCTGAATGGTTAAGAGCTGAATCATTCAGCATCCATTATTAGCTTAATGGTTCAGCACTTAATCATTCCATTCAGATGCTGAAACAAACAGTCTGAATGTTGAATGATTCAGACCTGAATGGTTAAGAGGCTGATTAAGAGGCTACCAAACAGCCCCTAAATCACTTTATTGCTTTGATTAATCTATAATAAGAATCTTCTATCTATACATCTAATATTTTAAAGTAATGTGGACACTTATCATTCCCAAATTGCAACTTCAATTATCTCTCTTCACTTCAATATGTCACATATCACCTTGTGGTGTTTTACAAAAAAAATCTTTTTTATTAAATAAAAAATCCCAAAAATATATAAGGTAATTAAAAAACACGCGTGTTAACCTAATCACCAAATCAGACGAGATCCTCTTCATCAACCTCAAACCCTAAGCAGACGATCTTGAGGCGATTCCACTACAACGATTGTTTTAATCTCTTCTTCTCCAAGGTTTAATCTCTACCATTCTATATTAATCAATCTTTCTTCATGTGGTTCTTTTTTCTTTATTTTTTTTCGTGTTTTTCCCTGATTTGTGTGTCGATTAAGGTCTGTTATATCTATTTTGGCTGATTTAAATTATATATCTTGATTGTTCTTTAGTTTGCGTGTATTATTGTTCCGTTTTATTAATTGTTTTGATTTTTGATTGATGTTGGGTTTGTGTTTTAGGGTTCGATTAATGTTTTAGGGTTTGATTTATTTCAATTCTGTTTTACGGAATTGTGATAGTGAGTCGTTTATAGATTAATCATTGTTTCGGTTTATTATTGTTCAGGCTTATTAGGTTTTTATGTTATAAGTTTCGATTTATGATGAGTATGTTTTAAGTTTCGATTTAAGGGTTTATGTTTCATGTTTTGATTTAGGGCTTTATGTTTTAGGTTTTGATTTAGGGTTCAATTGATGTTTTAAGATAGATACGAATGGATATATGTTTTAGGTTTCGATTTAGAGCTTTATGTTTTAGGTTTTGATTTTGGGTTCAATTGATGTTTTAAGATAGATACGAATGGATATATGTTTTATGTTTTGATTTAGGGCTTTATGATTTAGGTTTTGATTTAAAACAAAAGTTAATGTTTTAAGATAAATACGAATGGATATATGTTTTAGGTTTCGATTTAGGGGTTGATGTTTTAGCTTTCGATTTAGGGTTCAATTGATATTTTAAGATACCTACATATGGATTGATTTGGGGTTGTATTCTACTAATAACAGTTAAGATATAAAGATTATAGCTAAAACAATGTCACAATATTGAATATGTTTGAAAAATCTGGTATTTAGTTGTTTATGTTTTAGGTTTCAATTTATGGTTGAATTGATGTTTAAAGAAAGGTACGAATTTATTGTTATGATTTAGGTTTCTATTGGGGTTTATGTTTTATTTATCGATTTATATGTACATATTTTCTGATACAAAGATTTGATTGAGTTTGTAAGTATTTTTCTCATTTAAACATTAATTATTATGTATTATTTACTATTTTTTGTGGATTGGTACAGGTGCATACACATCCGTGTTACAATGGTTTACGGATTTTGGGTTAAGTCAGAAAATAACGGTCGTATTTGTTTGGTAAGATATGAATCATGGTTTTAATGTATATACTACACTCATTTTATAATATCCTTATAATTTTAATGTTTGTATTCAAGGGTTACCAAGTGACTATGATGGTTGGATCGACGAGTATGGTTATCCTTCTGGGAATACCAAGATCCGAACATTGGATGATAAAGTCTATGACATTAAAGTTTTAAACATTGCAGGCAAATGGTTCTTCTACAATGGTTGTAGAACTATGATTACTGAATTAAAGTACCCTTCTGGGTGTAACTTTATATTTCAGTATGATGAAAATCTCAAGTCTTTCAGTATGATTACATTCCATCAGGATGCTGTGTGTGCACCTGGTACCTTCTTCTACTGCAGATTGGGCGATCCACTTACAACTGATAAACGTTTGGTATGTTTTTTTATAACATAAATCTGAATAAAACATTATAAAAAAAAATTTATACACAAACTGATTGTATTGTGTTAATATTGTTTGTCTTTTTTCCAGCATATCAGTTGTTTCGTTCTTCATGGATTATTCAACCGAACAATTCCAATGGATCCAATTGACGTAATTGCTCAGTCAATTGCACACTTTCAGATACAGCTAGCAGTTGATGGTGGTACTATTTATGTGACTGAAGGATGGCCAATTATTAAGGAAGCTTTTTCAATTACTGTTGATTATCTAATTGTGTTCGTGATCATTAATGAGATATCCTCTGATTTTATTTATTGATTTTGAAATGTTTATATAATTTTTGTTATTGTTTGCTTTTTATAATTTTTTATACTTTAATAACAATACTTTCTATTAATTGATTCAGAGCACCTATAATATGACGCTTTTTTTTTTGAAAAACAAGCTTACTCTTCCTCCCGGTCATGTTTCGAAAGCTGAATTTAATGATGAGGATGATGATGACAGTGAAGAGACTGGTGATGATTATTATAATGATGAAGATGTCGTCCTTTCTGATGATGACAGTGAAGAGGATCCAATGGTGGAAGATGATGAGTCCGATGATGTCGAGGATGTAGGTGTACCGGTGGTTTTCAAAGTTGATAGACACTTTGTAAGTAAAATTATTTCCTCAATTAGATATGTAAGTTATGTGGATAGTAGTCGCTAATTTGAATGAATGTCTTTATACTTTAGTGTATTTGTATTAGTTGCGTGAACTGATATAGACTTTTATGGTACATAACTTATGTGCATAGCCTTCCCTATCAACTGTTAACAGTAGTGGCTGTTGACAGTATTAATGTCAACAACTGCTTATCTAGGTAACATACTATGTTAGAAAATATACCAAACGTTGTTAGACATCAATTAAAATTACATATCCCATGAGTTGTAAATTACAATTACTAGCTTGTAAGTGATGACGTTCCATTCTTTATTTTTTGTGGTAGTGTATGAACACAAATTGGGCAAAGGAAAACCAGTTGAACAGGAGGAGGGCTTTGACCATTCGTGATGAGGAGGGCTTTACTTGGGGAATGTCGGTTGAGATTGAAGATGAGTCAAGATATCCCCGTTACTACATAAGAGGTATGTCAACTTTTGTAGCTGATAAGGAACTCCAAGCTGGTGATGAAATTCATTTCCTGTTTTTCCAGAATCAAGGTGTGTTCAAGCTTTCTAATGTTGTTAAGGGTAATGGTAATTAGTGGGGTTATTGGTGGTTGTTTTTTGGTATACTGATAATATTTTTGGTGGGTAAGTTTTGAACATAATTGATGGTTGGTGATGGTAATTAGTTGCTTTAGTTGTTGACATGGTTTAGGTTTGATAAAAACTTTAGATGGGTAACTTTTGGACATGTTTAATCCTTTGTAATCACAAAGTTTTGCACGTTTACTACTGATGTAGTCACTCGTGAATTTTGGGTTGTTTTGTGTTTACAATTACTATTATTATCGGTTATCTTTATTAGTAAAAAAAAGACTATATTTTGCATTTTATGTTACAAACTTACTTATATCTTTGAATGTTATTTGTTTGTTTATGTCTATTTTTTGTAAATTGAAAAGTTTAATACTATGAATTAAAGAATGAATGTTTGACTTTTTTTAAATAATAAAGTCTTGAATTTTACTCAATTTTTGGTAAATTGAAACACAATAAGATTAAACGGTTTTCATTTAAAAAATACAAACCATATTCGTTTTTTTATTTTTGGCAACCTTTGACTTTTTATTAAATTTGGTTGATTTTTAAAGGTTTGAATTTGAAACCGTTTTTGGTAAATTGAAACACAATAAGATTAAACGGTTTTGATTTAAAAAATTCAAAACATATTCGTTTTTTTAGGTTTGGCAACCTTTGACTTTTTATTAAATTTGGTTGATTTTTAAAGGTTTGGATTTGACTCAAATTTTGGTAAATTGAAACACAATAAGATTAAATGGTTTTCATTTAAAAAATTCAAAACATATTCTTTTTTTTTTTTTTGGCAACCTTCTTGACTTCTTATTAAATGTAAATGTTGTATATTGTTTTTCGTTTAACACAAAATTCCATTATTAGTAAAAATGAAAGAAATTTAACTATTATATTTAAGGTAAATTAGGTATACTTAAACAATTCGTTTTATACCCAAGCATCCAATTTTTAAAAACAAACACTTAACAATTCTTTCAACTAAATTTAACAAACATGCAAAGTAAATTTGGTAGATTTAAGTTTTAAAAAGAAACAATTAAACAATTCTTTGGTAAATTTAAAACCTTTAAATTTTCTAATAAAACATTCAACAACTTTTTTAAAGATCAATTTGTTATATTTTTTTTCATAACTGTAACATTGTTTCAATTTTTTTATACTATTAAGAATGGTTGACTTCTTTAACAAATTCCATTTTTTGACACGGTTTTACTTTTTAAAAACTTTACATAGTAACAAACAATAAAATAATTTTTCCACCGTTAACAACTCTCAATAGATTTAGACTAACATTCAAATTAAGACCGCTAAAAGTAATTGTTTTACACGCATTTGAAATCTTTATGTTTTATAAACAAACAATAAACTTAATTTTTGGTATATATTAAAAATCGTATATATTAAAAAAAATCGATTATACTAATTATATAAATATGTTAATTAAATTTTATATATGTTTACGTTTATTTTAGGTATTTTGAAATCTTTATATTTGATAGCTTTAGATTTTAAAGTGGTATGTAATTTAAATAAAAAAAATCAATTTTTTAATTATAGCAACATTTAAATCTAAATTAATTTTGATTTCTATTTTATAATTTCCTTTTTAATATTATTAATTGTTTAACATAAATAAATCTGGCAATTTAGATTATAAATACAGATTTTGTTTCGTAAAGTATAGTATAACTATTTCCTTCAACTCTATCAGGTATGTCTATCAAATTTACATAATCATTCGGTTATTTTTTTTATGCATGTAATGTTTTAGTACTTACATTCTATTAACTTGCAGCTTTATGGATCCGAACAACATAACATTTTTGAATGACATCGATTGGAGGATGTCTCAATACACAATCAAAGTTAAGGTGCTTAGGATTTGGAAGCGACCAAACCGCAAGAATCTTGGCGAAACTCTTTGTCTAGATATGGATCTGATGGATGAACAGGTTAGTGTTTAACGTATTGATTTTTTCATTTATGTTGTTAACATATTATTGTTAATAATAATTCTGATTAACTTTATTTTTTTTCGTTTTGATTTTTAAACAGGGCTCCAAAATGCAAGCTATTGTGTGGAGTAGATACATGAAAAAACATGAAAAAATTTTACGTGAAAATCAAGCTTACTATATCTATAACTCCCAATTGGCTGAAAACAAATCTACTAAACATTTTGATAGAAACGATATTCTTTCGTTTACTTTTGAAACAAGCATTACGAAATGTAACAGGTTTGAAGGAAGTCAGTATGGTTTTAATTTTTCTTCTTTTGAGTCAATTAAGAGTGGCAACCTTCCTCGGGAACAAAGAATTGGTTTGTTTAATCACACTTAATATTTTTTGTATTACTCTTTAAATTTTTTAATAATGTACTTGTATAAATTAATAAATTTTTTTTTAAGATTTCATTGGCTATGTTGATGAATGGACTCCACCAGAACCGACCGAAACAAAAGCCGGTTTGAAAAACAAGATGACCCTTATGTTGATTGATTTAGAGTATGTGTTTCATCTTTACAAATCATCTTTTATTATTTGATAATGATTTCTGTTTTTTTTTTCTTATATTATACGATCAATAAATTTTTATACAAAAGATAGTTTCATTTTAACCAACAATATGTTTATATGCAGAGGGATCAAAATCAGCTGTTCTTTGTGAGATGAGTATAGTGAGCAGATGTTTGGGTACATCAAGCAAAATGAAGATGAAGTTCATGTTGTCCTGATTGTTCAATTCGGTAGTTTTAACAATTATAAAGGTTTGTCATATATTAAGTTTTTTGAATACACTAAATATTTTTACTTTTATGGTTATTTATACATTTTAATTATTTTTTATATTTAAAGGCAATGTCAGCGTTCAAAATGGCTTCTATATTACTCGACTATTTATTAATGAAGACATTGATGATATTCGGGCTTTTAAGAAAAGGTAATATACTTATGTTGTTATTTGTTTTATGTATTTATTGTTATTTTTTTAAAAAATATATAAATCTTTTATTTATTTTTATTTACAATTATATTGAAAAGTTGATATCTGTTCAATCATCTTCTGCTCAACGATCTCTCGGATCTTCTGGAAGCATGAATTTGGCAGATGAATTTCTAAACAAGACCCATTCCAGCAGTATTCGTGATCTTCCGTTAATAACAAAGGTACATCAGTTTTGACTTATAATAATCTAATATGAATGTTTATATTCCATTCAAAAGATTATCACTTATGTATTTTAATGTATACACTAATAGTCATTTTGTGTGAAATTATTTTTTTATTAAATGTTGACATTAGTATTATTTTATTTTGCATGTCAACAAACAAGTCATTGTTGTTGGTACAGTAAAGGGTGTGGATGCCAACGATGATTGGTATTACCTAGGTTGTGAGGAATGTAATCGCAAGGTTGAGCCAACTCTGATGTTACCTGATGATGAAGATGAAAAAGATGTTAATTCATTTAAGCAGGTTTTGGTTTGCGCCAACAATGACTGTCCTAAGCATATTGTATCTGTTGATCCTGTGTAAGAATTATTTTTCATAAACGTAAGTTAAAATTTTACGATATTATTTAGTAAATAATTTGTTGTTATTACTTACTTTAGGTTTAGAATTCCAATAAGGGTACAAGATTGTACTGGAATAACATTACTCATATTGTTTGATCGAGAAGCGAAAAAAATGTTGGGCATGTCAGCGATGTAGCTGCTAGAAAAATCCAAGCAGGTAATTTATTTTTTTATGCCTTAAACAATATATTTTATTATACCTAACGTTACTTATGAAAATTTTTATCTAGGTTTGTGTTAAAGACAAAATAACTCCTGCTGAATTTGCTTCATTTGAAGATAAAAAGTTTGCTTTCAAGATTAAAATTGGGCAATTTAACATTGATAAGCATCTGGATGGTTATGGTATACGCAAACTTACCGATGATTCTTCAATAGTTGCTTCGCTGGAACAAAGGTTCCCTGACATTCAGGATATTATTATCATTGAATTATTCCTTTATTATTACTCTTATGAATCATTAGTACATTTTTATTATTGTTCTTATTAATTTTTTTTTGTTTTTATTATCAACGTTTTCTTTGAAGTATTACATGTTTATTTTTTTTCAGCTCGATCAACCTGTTTTCGAAAACATTGATATAGATGAATCTTCAACACAGAATGCATTGTCTTTGAAGGTTGTTCTTTGACTTATTTAATCATATATTCTAATTAAGTTTTTAATGTAGTTTATTCTAAGAAATTTTACATTTCATTTAATATTGTAGGATTCTGTCGGAGATAACACTACTCCAGAGTCATCTTCTAGAGTTGGTGTTGTACGTGATGATGAGGAAGTGAAGCGTAGCCTGGACAAAGTGTATGACCTTGATGATGATGCAAGTGAATCTACAACAAAAGATGCAAAGAAATCACCTGAGATCCCCCTTTTGGTTCCTAAGGTTGAAAAATAGGAACAATGAACAATTTCTTTAAACATTTATGCTTCGTTTGGTTTTTTGGACAATTTCGTTTTTTTATGCTTGGTTGGGTTTTTTTGAATAATTTTGTTTTGTTTATGGTTTGTTTGGTTTTTTGGACAAATTTCATTTAAATAATTTGTGTGTTTGCATTTTATTTTTTTTTAATTTGTTATTTGGTTAAAAATTTTAATTATGGAATATATTTTTATGAGGTAACATTATTATTACAATTTTTTTTTCAACGTTTTTAATAAAGTCAATAATATTAATAAAACAATTTTGAAAAAAATATAATTATATTAAAATTATAACTTTATGATTTACAAAATATTAATAAAACCAAATTAAGTTGTTACCATAAATTCAGCAAGTTGTTATAATTAGTATCAATTATACATATTTATACTAATTATAATAAAAAATTGGAAATTTAAAAATTTCGAATTACATAAAATTTGAAAATTTTAAATTCGAATTAGTATATATTTATAAAATTAAAATTTTATTATGTCTAAAATTTTAAATGCTAATAACTATTCACGGGAATATTTATATTTTCATGATGTCCTTAATTGTTTAAAAATTTGTATATTTCCTAATCTTTGATTAGCACTAAAGATCGTTGTTCCCGTTATGTTGTTGAAAACATAGATCAACAAAATGGCTTGTGTAACGGCCCGAGGTTATGTGATATACGTTAAAATATACATATTTAAATCCCCGATTAAACTCCCAAATTACGCGTTTTCGACCATAATTGCACGAATTCGGTACTTAACCGCTTCATATGTTTATTGCAGGTCTTAAACGACGTCCCACGAACAAAGTCGAAGAAACCGGGCGAAAAACGGACAAGACGGAAAGTTTTGGCAAAATCAGCCAAGTCTGGAAGATTGGCACGGCCGTGCACCTCAGGTGCACGCCCGTGCGGGCTCGTTGTTCTCGGACACAGACGAGCTGCACTGCCAGTGCGACCTGGCGTGCAGCTATTGTTCTCGGGCACCCTGATCAGCACTGGCGTGCGGGTGCCCGTGCGACTCAAGTTCCCGGGTGCACTGCCAGTGCACCAGGCAGTGCACCATCAGCACTCGGCCACAACCAGACCCGCACGCCCGTGCACCTTAGGTGCACGGCCGTGCGGAATATCTAGATATTTCCAGGAGCAGCCCAACCACTTGCCCACTTGCACGTCAACTCAAAAAGTTAAAGTGCACGGCCGTGCACTTTATGCGCACGGCCGTGCCAAAGATCAAAATTTCTATAAAAACAGAGCAGAACCCACTGATCAAATATTGGGTTTTGGAGAGGCGATTCTGGGCGATTTTCTGGACATGTGAGCAGCTGCAAAGGCGAGGAACGAGCTCGGGAACTCATCCGGATCATCGATCATCATCCAATCCATAACATTCGAGTTTTATGGTTTGATCTATTATGCTTTCATTTGATTCAAATCAGTTTGTTTAAGCTTGTTTGTGTTGTTTATGTAATACATTATAGTCTAGTAATCATGTTTAGTAATCTTTAGTAGAAAAAACGATCGTTTAGCATGTAATCATGTTTTGTATAAATTTGGCGTTTTTCACGTATTAGATCTTGATGATCATAGCGCAACCTTGTTTCGTTGTTGATGGATTTGTAGCTGTATTTGAATGACTTTAGCGATTGTCGAATGTGTTAGGCGGATAAATGTTGAAAAACCGTCCGTTTAATCGTCCGGTAGTAGACTAGTTAACTTGTTAAATAGTTTATGCCATGAAACTGTAACCGGGTATTGGTTTGGTTAAAGTCAGTCGAATAACGGTTAAAAATGCTTACCGGCACGTAAAAGGGTTTAAAAAGCCTAATGGTGCCGTTACTAGTCTTTGACACGGTTAATGATCTTTGGTAGTTATTTTGGTAAAAATAGCGATCTTAGTAGATCTGGGGTCAAAGTTGGTAAAATGGAATAGGTTGTGAAATGCTCTACTTTATGCTAGTTTAGGTGGCTGTGTTGTGTATTCGGTATCGCTTCCCTGAATTAGTGAGGTTAGAATACTCTTAACGGATGACTAACTTATCTTTAGAAGATCTGCGTGAGATCATATCAGCTGCTCGCTAATGAACGACTTGAAGCGGTTAACGTGTGTATTCGTGTTAGCTTTTTGTATAATTGTCATGTTAGGATGCCCGAAAGGGACACTAACTGTCGGAAAATGGGAATGTTGATCACGCGCCTATATTACTTATTATATATAGATAACATGCTAGGGTTGGCAAAAATATAGTTTATATAGTTATATTTTCTATTTGGAGTCGTAGTTAAGTTATTTACATGTTTTAGAATTAATTTAGTTTTAAACAAAACTCAAACTTATCTTTTCCTACTGGTAAATCGGGGACAGAGTTTTAGTACAATTGCTCTGCGCGCGTCCATGGATCGATATCTGGTTCTTATCTGTACGTTACTACATATATGACAGGGTACACTTGCCCTATTGTGTGTGTTTTAATATTAAGGTCTAAACCATTTTTATAAATATTAAAGCAAAACGTGTGTTAAAATCCATTGTAAAATATGTATAGTTACGCACACGTCAAGTTTTTGGCGCCGTTGCCGGGGACGCGACGAGCTTTAGGAACGAACCGAGTCAACTTTTTACCAGTGTACATGCTTGTGAATACTTGTTTATACTTCTTTGATTCGTTATTTCATTCATTAATTTGCATATATGATTATTTAAATTTTTATTAGATTTATCTGTCTGTTGATGTATTGGATTAATTTTAGATTGGTTTATAGGTTGCATATAGATTCGTTCATTTATCTGCTTATAGGATTGTTTGATTTGATTTTTCGTTCATTAGGATGTTGATAGATTTAATTTATTGAATATTGGATTAATTGGTTTGTCTATGAGTTTGATTTGTTCGTTATTTGATTAATTAGATTTATTTGTTCGTATTTGGACTAATTATTAATTTCATTCTTTGTATAGTTTTAGGCTTAGTCTGCTTATTTCTGTTCATTTTATTGATTCTATTTATTTATATTTGATATTCTTGAATATATTTGCTTTCCGTTATTTTCGCATGAATTTATTGGTTCTTTATTTCATTTATTTATTTTTCTTTTATCGCCTTTTTGGGTTTGTCATATATTCGCCTGTTGCAACTGTATCATTCTTACATGCAGGTTGATGTCCACAAACCCAGGGACTTCTGGTGATCTTTCTGACGAGGAGCTAAGGCGCCTAAGGAGAAGCGAGCGGATTAGACTTCATAAATTGCGTCTTGTTTCTGATATTCTTATTGCTGCTCCTACTGTTGAGGTCCCAATTGAGGAGGCGAGGCACGATCTGGCCGACGACAACGGGTCGGACGCCCACAGCGACATTATGATGGCGGATGACGACATTCCGCTGAATGATAGTGGTCGTCCAGGAGGAGATGGACTCGCGCCGAGTATTGTCCGTCCGGCTATTTTGGCGGACCATTTCGAGATCAAATCTAGTATCGTGAATATGATACAAAACTCGGTGCAATTCGGTGGACTGGAGCACGAGGATCCAGACCGACATATTGCTGCATTCTTAGAGGTTTTAGCCACCTTTAAGATGACGGGCATCTCCGATGATGCTATCCGTCTCCGACTCTTCCCATTCTCACTGCGGGACAAAGCCCGGACTTGGCTTCTGTCACAACCCGCAGGGTCGATCACGACTTGGGCAGAGTTGTCACAACAATTCATGCAGCAGTATTTTCCTCCTGAAAAGACACAAAAACTGAGGAATCGCATCATGACATTTCGTCAGGATGACGATGAATCATTATACACAGCCTGGGAAAGGTTTAAAGACTTACTCTTGAGTTGCCCGCACCATGAGCTTTCGAAAAGGCATTTGGTGCAAACTTTTTATCAGGGACTCGGGTATGCGTCTCAGGAACGCCTTGATGTATACGCTGGGGGAGACATCGGAACAAAGTCTCCTAGGGAAGCGTGGAGCATTATTGAGAAGGCATCCCTAAAATCTAAATCCCGGCAGAATGATAGATCTAGGTCTTCATCTGCCAAGGCTGGTGTGCATGCCGTGGATAACTATACGGCGATTTCGGCACAGATAGCGGCTCTGGCTACGAGATTCGATAACTCTCAGCAACACGTAGCGCAGTCCGATTGTTTGTGTGTGGAGTGCGGGGTATCTCACGAGCCTGGCTCGTGAGCTCAGGGGGTGATGTATACAGGCCACGAGGAAGTGGACTACATGGGTAATCAAACGAGACCCCAGAATAACCCTTACAGTAACACTTATAATCCGGGTTGGAGAAATCACCCGAACTTCGGGTGGAGATCTGGTACTTCGAACCAGAACCCTCTCGGATTCCAGCAGAGAGCCGCCGCACCACAACAGTCCTACCAGTCCCAACAGCCTTACCAGTCCAACCAACAGTCCTACCAGTCCAACCAACAGCCATACCAGGCTCGTGGTCAATCGTCCCAGCAGAGACCGAACCAATACTAGAATCAGGGCGCTGGGAGCAGCTCCCAGCAGCACGCCCCTCATGGTATGTCTAAGCTGGAGGAAATGATGTCTCAGCTCCTTACCAACACCTCTAATACAAATCAGATCGCTGAGCAGCGCTACCAGCAGCATGAGGAGCGATTCACGAATTATGAGGGAGAGATGAGGGGCCAAAAGGCGTCGATGCAGGCCATAGAGAACCAGGTTGGCCAGATGGGAAAGATGATGTCTGAGAGACAGCAGGGTGGTCTCCCAGGCAACACTGAGCCAAATCCAAGGGGGCATGTGAATGCCATAACGACGAGGAGTGGTAAAACCACGGGACCTGACACATCTGGCTCACCACCGATCACTGAGACGGTCCAGACTGAGTCTTCGGACGAGGTGCACGCTAGGCGAGTCCCAGCAAGTACAGCACAGCTGCCGAAGCCAGTCACTGACTACACTCCTCCTGTTCCATATCCTGGTAGACTTAGGAAGCAGAAAGACGAGGCGCAATACGGGAAATTTCTCGAGCTGTTCAAGCAGCTACATATAAACATCCCGTTTGTTGAGGCCTTAGCACAGATGCCTAAGTATGCCAAATTCTTGAAGGACATCCTCACAAATAAGCAAAAACTTGAGGACCTGTCCTGCGTTCTGTTGAACGAGAACTGCTCTGCAATTCTGCAGAATAGACTGCCCATGAAAATGGGCGATCCTGGTAGCTTTACCATCCCTTGTCTGATAGGTGATATGACTGTCAGTAATGCACTCGCAGACTTGGGGGCCAGCATAAACCTTATGCCCTATAAGGTTTTCGAGAAGTTGGATCTGGGTGAACCTTCACCCACCAGGATGAGTATTCGCCTCGCTGATCGTTCGATCAAGTATCCACGGGGGTTTGTAGAAAATATGCTTGTCAAGATTGACAAATTTGTTTTCCCTGTGGACTTTGTTATCCTAGATATGGATGAGGACTCTAAAGTCCCTTTGATTCTCGGACGTCCTTTCCTTAACACGGCAAGGACGATTGTTGACGTGGCTGCGGGCCAGATCACACTCCGAGTCAATGATGAGCACGTGACTTTTGACATTCAGAGGTCGATGTGCCATCCTGAGAGCCAAGACGATACACTATACTATCTTGATATAGTAGACCAGTGTGTCAGCTCTCATGTCAGAGGTTCTTGGGAGAGAGATGTTTCGGACACACATCTGTTGTGTGGGAGCCTAGATGGCATTATGCAGGAGGGCCATATAGATGAGCAGCCGGTCTATCAGATCGGTGATGATGGTTCCCAAAGTCCGGAGCGTTTTGTGGAAATTGAGCGAGAGGAAGAGGAGAAGGCGAAGCCGTCTGTTAAGGATCCACCGTCTCTAGAGCTGAAGGAGCTCTAGTATTGGTTCGGTCTCTGTCACACCCTCAAAAATCCACTTGCGGAGTTTTACCGCGAGGCGCATGACAAACCAGGATCCAAACCAACGATCACAATAAACAAGTCTAAATGAATATAATGCAATTTCAAAACATAGTTTAAAATCCCCGTTTACAGCGGAAGCTTATTCAAAACAGTATCTCAAAAGTAAACCAAATGTTCAACATATGAAACCATGCGACTCTAACTAGACGCCGTGCAGACGCGTGCGCCCTAGTCCAGTAGTGCTACCTTAGCGACCTGAGAAAACATGTAAAAGTTTACGTCAGCACAAAAATGCTGGTGAATTTACAGGTTTTGTAATCCAAGTACCAAGTCAACCTGTCCATACTATAACAAATCGAAAACCAGTGTACGCTAGCTAGGCGTATGTTTTGTTACTACCACGATTGGAAAACCATTACTAACTCGCAAACCAAATGTGTGCCCGATGTAGTAAACCTGTTGTTCCTGTTGTTCCTGTTTGAGACAATATGCACCCGCCGACCCTCCAAGTCGACGAGCGGGGTTGGTCACTCCCAATAGCGCTATTCACATTTCCCCGTTGTGCAAACCCGCACATTCATGGTTCCCCCCGGGACTTCCAAAGATCGTGTAGTACACAATAGAAACCCATAGTATGACAGTAGTTACCAAATAATCGTTTTAACACATGTTTTCTCCCCCAAAAAGTGAAACCAGTTAAAAGAGGGGCCGTAAACTCACCTTAAGTTGCGTTACTTCGTAATACGAATAACTCAGCAGCTATGCTAGTCCCGTAAAGCGGCGACCTAACATATGACAGTTACAAGCACTTAGACTAATAACCCGCAGGTTAATTAGTCCCTAGATGTCCAGACCATAACCAAGTTCGTTTGAAAATACCGTGACTGTTTAATTGACCCAAAGTACAAGACTCGACATCCCATTGGTGACCCGAGACTCCCCGTGTTATGTTTACGCTCTTAAACACACAATTATGCAACCACACTTAACATACGTTAACGCACAACAAGTTATAGCACATAGCTCACGTATCACCGAATTACATCCAAACATATGTTACCAAGTTATTAGATATTGTACGGGTTCCTAGCATGTTCCTACATGTCAAATCGGGTCTCGGAATGCTAATTATACTTACAGCAGCAGTACACGCGATTAGGAAAAGTCAACTAGCATTTAGGTTGGTCAACTAGCATTTAGGAAGGCTAATCGCGTATAACTACTAGCATTTAGGGCTAATCGCATGTAACTACTAGCATTTAGGGCTATACCACATGTAACTACTAGCATTTAGGCTATACCACATGTAACTACTAGCATTTAGGGCTATACCACATGTATCTACTAGCAATTAGGGCTAATCGCATGTATCTACTAGCAATTAGGCCCTAATCGCATGAAACACTGGCGATTGGCCTCCTAATCGCCTCTAACATAGGCGATTAGGATTGCTAATCGCCTGTAACCTTGCTGTTCCGGTTTTTCGCGCGTTTAATGCTCCAAATCAGATCCAGAACGTGTGTAACCACCCAATATCATCCCAACAACTATTCTAAACATGTTTAAACCAAAATCCTTCGTTTAACCTCGTATTATCAGTCCTGCATGCAATCACGTATCCCAAACACCATTCACATAGCATGCAACATCACACTAACATGCGTAACTATCACCCTAATAATCAGTTACTCAGATTTTATCATCATAATATCATTATTATTCTGATCTAACATAATAACATGTCATTCATTCATCTTGAATCATAAAAACCCTAGCTTTCTAATCATAAACACACATAACACATGTATACTAGTTAGAATCCGATTATCAACACTTATTAACGATTTTCAGAAAGCTTTTTCGTTTTAGAACAGGTCTGGACCATTAGGGATTGAATGAAAACGTTTATAAAGATTCATGGATGGAAACCAAACCTTAGATTTGTAAAAGAATGATGGATTAAGCTTGGAACCTTGTGTTTGGATCAAAAATCGCGTTCCAGAGGTTGTGTGTGTGTTGGGGCGGGTTATGGGACGACTAGGGTTTGTATAATGAAGTTTAGGAGGTCAAGTATGGTATTTATAGTCGTTTTTAGTCGTCCAGCCCGTAACTAGCGATTATGCAGCCTTTACACGCGATTAGGAAGCCTAATCACATGTAAGTTCATGCAATTGGGGCCTAATCGCATGAACAGTCATGCAATTGGTCCCCTACTCGCCCCTAAAGGGCCTACTCGCCTCCCTTATAGGCGATTAGGCCTCCCTAATCGCCTATAGGGGCTGGTTTCGTGTGTTTTGCGCGTTAAACCCCGTTTTAACATATGTTAACACATATTCACATACCGACAAGTCACATAATGATTGTAAACACATAACACATGTAAATACACATATTCACACTCGTTCACCAATTCCCGGGACTCGAGACTTGTATGTTCCGTATGCCCTGACGATCCTACAAATCGTCATCGTTTGTACACTTGGTTAAGGACCGACATCTAATGAACCTCTAGACCAACATCCAATGATCTTCTAGACTAAACCGATAGTTCCCGAACCATAACCCGACTTAACTAACCCAGTTAAGTACAATATACGCGTGACTCGCTAAGGTAGACTTTCATCTAGACAACGTTGTTAACCAGAATTTGCCGGGTGTCACAAGTGTGTCAGCTCTCATGTCAGAGGTTCTTGGGAGAGAGATGTTTCGGACACACATCTGTTGTGTGGGAGCCTAGATGGCATTATGCAGGAGGGCCATATAGATGAGCAGCCGGTCTATCAGATCGGTGATGATGGTTCCCAAAGTCCGGAGCGTTTTGTGGAAATTGAGCGAGAGGAAGAGGAGAAGGCGAAGCCGTCTGTTGAGGATCCACCGTCTCTAGAGCTGAAGGAGCTCCCACCGCATCTCGAGTATGCATTTCTGGATGAGGAGGGGCGTCTACCGGTGATCATATCGTCTTCATTGACTGTGGAAGAAAAGAGCGAGTTGTTGAGAGTTCTGAAACTTCATAAACGGGCAATTGCCTGGAAGATCGTGGACATCAAGGGGATTAATCCCTCTTTCTGTACTCATAAAATCTTGATGGAGGATGTCTACAAGCCTTGTGCGCAGCACCAGAGGCGTCTGAACCCGAACATGCAAGATGTTGTTAAATCCGAGGTAATTAAATTACTTGATGCTGGATTGATATATCCTATCTCGGATTCTGTTTGGGTTAGTCCTGTGCACGTCGTGCCCAAGAAGGGTGGCATGACGGTGGTCACGAATGATAGGAATGAGTTGATTCCTACGAGGACCGTCGCGGGGTGGAGAGTTTGCATTGACTATCGCAAGCTCAATGACGCCACCCGCAAGGATCACTTCCCGCTTCCATTCATCGATCAGATGTTGGAACGACTGTCGGGGAAGTTGTACTACTGTTTCCTTGATGGTTTCTCTGGATACTTTCAGATCCCTATCGATCCTGTGGACCAGGATAAGACGACCTTCACATGCCCTTTTGGCACATTCGCCTACAGGCGTATGCCATTTGGGCTGTGCAATGCGCCGGCGACCTTCCAGCGTTGCATGGTTGCCATTTTCCATGACATGATCGAGGACTCCATGGAGGTGTTCATGGATGATTTTTCCGTTTTTGGGAGTTCGTTCGATCAGTGTCTGGGGAACCTGGAGCGGATGCTTCAGAGGTGTGAGGAGACCAGTCTTGTGCTAAACTGGGAAAAATGCCACTTCATGGTGAAGGAAGGAATAGTCCTGGGGCATAAGGTCTCCCAAAGTGGGTTGGAGGTTGATCCTGCCAAAGTAGATATCATTTCTAGGCTCCCTCCACCCTCCTCTGTCAGAGCGATCCACAGCTTTTTGGGTCATGCGGGATTTTACAGGCGATTCATCAAAGACTTTTCAAAGATCGCCCGATCGATGACCCGTTTGTTGGAAAAGGATGCACCGTTTGTGTTTGGTGCAGAGTGTGTGAACGCATTTGGCCTTCTGAAGCGTTTGCTTGTTGAGGCCCCTATATTGGTAGCACCCGACTGGGAGCTGCCATTCGAGATTATGTGCGACGCGAGTGACTTCGCGATAGGGGCGGTCTTGGGACAGCGGAAGGACAAGCACTTCCACCCGATCTACTACGCTAGTAAGACTCTTCATGATGCTCAGGAGCATTACACCACGACGGAAAAAGAGCTTCTTGCTGTAGTATTTGCATTCGACAAGTTTAGATCATATTTGGTGCTGTCGAAGACCATTGTCTATACGGACCTTGCAGCGATCCGATACCTTTTCAGCAAACAGGACGCGAAACCGCGCCTGATTAGGTGGATCCTGTTGCTGCAGGAGTTCGATATAGAGATTCAGGATAAGAAGGGTGCCCTGAATGTCGCTGCTGATCATCTGTCCAGGCTCGAGCATGATGATGCCGAGAACTGCGCGTGGGATACCATTAATGACAACTTTCCCCACGAGTTCTTGATGAGCGTCGAGTCGGTGGAAGATGTATCACCATGGTTCGCGGATTTTGCGAACTACCTCGCGTGCGGGATCCTCATCAAAGGATTGTCGCACCAGCAAAAGAGGAAGTTCTTCGCGGACCTAAAGCATTACTTCTGGGATGACCCATTTTTGTTCCGGGTCGGGGCGGATCAGTTGATTCGCCGTTGTGTGTTTGGGGTGGAGGCGGCGCAGATCTTGCGCGATTGTCACGAGGGGCCTACCGGAGGTCACCATGGAGCGAATTACACTGCTAAGAAAGTGTTAGACTCCGGGTTTTACTGGCCCACACTCTTTCGTGATGCCCAGATACTGGTTGGTGCTTGTGATTCGTGCCAGAGGGCGACGAACATATCGGCACGCGACCAAATGCCGCAAAACCCGATTCAAGTCTGTGAGGTCTTTGACATTTGGGGCATAGACTTCATGGGACCGTTCCCCTCCTCACGGGGCAATAGATATATACTCGTGGCTGTTGATTACGTATCAAAGTGGGCCGAGGCGCAAGCCTTGCCCACAAATGATGTCCGAGTTGTAGTGAGGTTTGTTAGGAGCTTGTTCTCACGGTTTGGTGCCCCAAAGGCATTGATTAGTGACCGTGGCACGCATTTCCACAATGCGCAGCTTGATCGCGCGTTAGCACGTTATGGTGTCCACCACAGGTTATCCACCCCGTATCATCCACAGACAAGTGGACAGGTGGAGGTCACTAACCGTGGATTGAAGCGAATCCTAGAGCGGTCGGTTAATCAAAACCGCAAGGATTGGGCGGACAAGCTTGATGACGCGCTGTGGGCCTTTAGGACGGCTTACAAGACGCCTATTGGGACGACTCCCTTTAGGCTTGTCTATGGCAAAGCGTGTCATCTCCCAGTCGAGCTGGAGCATAGGGCATTCTGGGCTCTTAAAACGGCAAATTTGGATCTTAAGACCGGCGGTGAGACCCGTTTCTTACAGATTCACGAGCTGGAGTAGCTTAGGCAACAAGCCTATGAGAGCTCGATATTGTACAAAGAGCGCACGAAGAAGTTGCACGACAGTCGCCTGAAACACCGAGAAGATTTTCAGGTAGGCGACTTGGTCCTGCTTTACAACTCGCGCCTGCGTCTCTTTCCAGGAAAGTTGAAATCCCAGTGGACAGGACCGTACACTGTTAAGGAAGTATATCCTTACGGGACTGTTTCGATTGAAAATTCGGAGGGTGTGACTTTCAAAGTCAACGGTCATCGCCTCAAAGTTTACATTGATGGACCGGTTGACAAATCCGTGGAGGTGATCGATCTCTACGACCCGCGCGCCTAATAAGTGCGGAGAAGTGAGTCTAGCTAGCGACTCGTTAATAAATATAGCACGGCGTGTATGGGCGCGCCAAAGGGTAAATATGTAATTAGTGTATATATTTCTTGCTTTATTTTAATTTTCGTAGTTTAACGTTGTTTCGAGTATTGTGCAGGTTCGTACCGGTTTTGAACAAAGCGGGAAGGAGCAATGGAGCGTGAACAGTCGACAAACAGGTTTAAATGGTTTAAAATGATGTTTTCGGACAAAACAGGGTTGCTGTGCGAGAACATACAGCTGCAGGCTGCATTTCTGCAAATCTGCAGACTGTGCACGGCCGTGCGACATAGGTGCACGGCCGTGCGAACCTGGCTGACCAGCAAGCCTGATCAGCACAGGCGTGCAAGGGGGAGTGCAAGGATGATGCACGGCCGTGCGGCCCAGGCGCACGACCGTGCGGGCCCAAAAGCCCAGCCCAAATTCGTGGCTATTTAAGCATCTTTAACTTCAAAACCCTAAAGACTTGCACTCCCAATCTGCACCCGCGTTCCAAGCAACCAAACAACCCGATTAATCATCTCTTTAGGCCTAAATCTTCAATCTTTTCCTTCCAAATCAACTAAGGTATGAACCCCTTCATAATATTGCACCTCTTTCATGTATTTTTAGTTTAGATCTGTCTTACTTTTAATTTTTAGGGCAAGATTTGTGGGTTTTCTTCATAAAGTTTAATAAACCCACTAATGTTGGTTTGTTTTAGTTTAATGTAGTGTAGTTTTTTGTGTTGTTGTTGAAACCGTGCACACCCAGGCCCAAATCATTGCTATTGTGAAAGTTTTGTTGAACTATATTTGAGATTTGGGGGTTTTTTCTGAAAATTTTCGAAGTCCTGGGACTGTGCACGGTCGGCTGCACGGCCGTGCCACTGACCGTGCGAGCCTAGAAATCAGGCAGCACTGCCGTGCATAAGGCAGTGCTGCTTCTGACCTGAAAAAAAACGGACCTGCACGCCCGTGCACCATAGGTGCACGGCCGTGCATCAGTAACAGATCAGGTCAGAATGCGCGCAGGTCCGTTTTGGGCATCCGGGACCTCCGTTTTTTGTGTACTAACAGCTGTATATTAATTTTTGCATGCAGATGGCTCATGTTTTCCTCGGCTTTGACAACCGTGACAAAAAGGAAGGGCCATGTATCGACAAGTTCATTAAGCTCTGGGCTAGGAGGAACTCATTTGGTGTTCCTATTCGGCTTAACTTAGACCTACTCACCGCGCTGAATCAGCGTGAACGATATGATGGATTTGTCTCGCCCCAGATGGCGAAACTGCTGAGCATAAACCAGCCTGTTTACAGAGAGATTACGATCGAGTTCTTATCATCCTTCTCCTACAAAAAACCAAAGGAGGGGGTGTATAAGGACTTCCATTCGAAAGACATTCGGTTTAGGCTTTGTGGAAAATGGTACCATTGGTCGGTTGCGCGACTGGGAAGGAAGCTGGGGATATATGAGCATTTAGAGACTGACTCTGAGGATTTTTGCGGGATCCACAACTTCGTGGATAATGACGAGCGGGCCGCATTTTGGGCATCCATTGCCGTTGGTGGACCTTATAATCCAAGGTCTGCCAAGGCCACTAGGATTAAGGACCCGCTACTCCGCCTCTTGCACCATGTGTTCAGCCACACGATCTGTGGCCGAAAGGAGAGTTCAGGGAACTGTCCCACTCCCGATCTTCTCTATCTGTATCATTTCTACGAGGGTTCCCCGCTGAACTTGGCCGCACGAATGGCCGAGTTCTTTCTCACTGCTGGGGGCACCAAGGACGGGAGTGAGATCCATGGCGGGGAGTACGTCACCCAGATTGCAGTGGCACTGGGAGTTCTGGCCGACGAGGTCAGGGCCACGCTGACATGGGTAACTAATGGGGTTATGCTGGACTTTAGATCACTCAGGGCTCAGAACCTGCTAGCTAACACGGACGGGGGTCCACGACTTACTAGTCAGGATATTATATGGGACCCCGTGCCACCACAGGACGAGGAGGATGAGGAGATGCAGGAGCAGCATGACGGAGGCGGTGGTGACGCGCCACACGACATTCCACACCACTCTCCTCAGCACTTCTAGCCCCAGGACCAGCAGTGGCCTCCAGGCATCCCGACATACCCTGAGTTCTACCAGCGGTTCCAGGCGATGGAGCTGAACATGCACAACATCGGTGCAAACCAGGTGGAGATCAGGCAGGACTAGCAGTACATGCAGTCCACTATGGATCGTGTGCAGCAGGATGTCAGGCACAGTTTTGAGTACCTTTTCGCTGGGTTAGAGCAGGTGCATCCGGGTTATTTCAGTAACCCTCCCTCATTCCCTTATGGTGCTCCTGGCGACCAGCCAGGAAGCTCCGGTCAGCACCATGGGGACGACGCCGACCAGTAGCCACGACCATCTATTGCATGCATTTGTTAGTACTTTTTGTTTATTTATGCATTTCGTATTCGGGTCTGCGTACCCAAGACTTTTTAGTTTTTGCATTTGAACTATTTACTTTTCTGCACTTTAATTTTCAGTATATTTGCTTTGTTTGAATAATTGTGATGATGTACGGATGTGTTTGATGTCTTTTGGTTTTGTCAAGAATGGTGATAGTGCAGGAAACGGCGAGCACCGGTATGGATGCTCAATGCGATCACCGTACTTTTCGGGTTATCGACTAAAGGGGAGTATTATTCTCCTTTTTCCCACTATAGATAGCTAATTCATAAACGCTTTCTATTGTCACATTGGGGACAATGTGAAGTTCAAGTGTGGGGAGGGATTATAATCGTGTTTGTCCTCTTGTATATATATATATATATTAAAAAAAAACCCTTTAAAAGTACATATATGTATATATTCTCTTATAAACATCAAGCCGTACTAATTTTTGACAAAAATAACTCGAGGCGCGACAAACAGATGAAATGCGAGCGTGTTAGATCCGTACACTTACACCCATTTCCTTCCGGTTACGTGAGCGTTTGAGCCTTAGAATAGATTACATTTCTTTGACTTGCTTGCGAGTGAGCCGGATGTTTTGTGCCATTTAGAACTTGTCATTAGCATACTTATTTAGATCAGATACGTGTGAGATTGTACGAAAATGATTGAGACATTTAGGTTACCCTTTTGATTTAGCCTTTTCTTTTCGTTCTATCTGTTTCCCCTTACCTAAAAATTATCCACTAGTTAACCATGTTGAACCTAATCCCGTGTTTTTTCTTATTTACCACACCATTTCACCACTAAACCAAATTGCCTTTTTCTTTTAAACCTTTTTTGTGTTAAAGCTCGGTTTAGGTTATTGTTTGACTAGTTTTTACGTTGTAAATAGTTCGTTTCGGGTTTATATATTTAGAACCCGTTTGTTGATTATATTTCAGTTTCAGTTTAGTATATATATATCATAGATATGTATATATATAAAAAAAATCCAGAAAAATAGAACACCCTAAAATAGGGTGAATTAGCAGTGATTCGAGCAGTTTTTAGAGCTTTAAAGTTAAAAGTTTGTGTTTAGCCCGTTTCAAAAGAAAATTCGCCTATATTAGAATTCTTATTGTACAGTTGTAGTTGTTGCTATTAGTTAGACATAACCGCCGGGTTTTAGCCGATTTGTCACTTTAAATATCCATTCCACACCCCTACCTTTGCCTAACATTACAACCCTTACAAGACCTCTTGATTTGTGCTTTTTCACACGTTAGTTGGTGAAGACTAGATCTTTTGACAAGCTTATGATATTGCACGATTCATTGTCTTGGCAATGGAGCGATTTACACATACACATTACACGTATGTATCATAAATAAAACCGAGTGTGTGTGAACATTGTGAGTCGTGTACGGGTTTGCGTGTTTGTAGATCGGAAGTGAGTCGTTGCTGTTTAGTTATCTTATCACCTGTTTATATACCTTTGTCGGCTTGTCTATTATCGTCTGTACAGGCTATATTTTGTCTTTGTTGCCACTTGGCAAGTTTTTCGTTTATTTCTGTTTAAGTGTTTGCTTGAGGACAAGCAAAGTTCAAGTGTGGGGAGGTTTGATATACGTTAAAATATACATATTTAAATCCCCGATTAAACTCCCAAATTACGCGTTTTCGACCAAAATTGCACGAATTCGGTACTTAACCGCTTCATATGTTTATTGCAGGTCTTAAACGACGTCCCACGAACAAAGTCGAAGAAACCGGGCGAAAAACGGACAAGACGGAAAGTTTTGGCAAAATCAGCCAAGTCTGGAAGATTGGCACGGCCGTGCACCTCAGGTGCACGCCCGTGCGGGCTCGTTGTTCTCGGACACAGACAAGCTGCACTGCCAGTGCGACCTGGCGTGCAGCTATTGTTCTCGGGCACCCTGATCAGCACTGGCGTGCGGGTGCCCGTGCGACTCAAGTTCCCGGGTGCACTGCCAGTGCACCAGGCAGTGCACCATCAGCACTCGGCCACAACCAGACTCGCACGCCCGTGCACCTTAAGTGCACGGCCGGGCGGAATATCTAGATATTTCCAGGAGCAGCCCAACCACTTGCCCACTTGCACGTCAACTCAAAAAGTTAAAGTGCACGGCCGTGCACTTTATGCGCACGGCCGTGCCAAAGATCAAAATTTCTATAAAAACAGAGCAGAACCCACTGATCAAATATTGGGTTTTGGAGAGGCGATTCTGGGCGATTTTCTGGACATGTGAGCAGCTGCAAAGGCGAGGAACGAGCTCGGGAACTCATCCGGATCATCGATCATCATCCAATCCATCACATTCGAGTTTTATGGTTTGATCTATTATGCTTTCATTTGATTCAAATCAGTTTGTTTAAGCTTGTTTGTGTTGTTTATGTAATACATTATAGTCTAGTAATCATGTTTAGTAATCTTTAGTAGAAAAAACGATCGTTTAGCATGTAATCATGTTTTGTATAAATTTGGCGTTTTTCACGTATTAGATCTTGATGATCATAGCGCAACCTTGTTTCGTTGTTGATGGATTTGTAGCTGTATTTGAATGACTTTAGCGATTGTCGAATGTGTTAGGCGGATAAATGTTGAAAAACCGTCCGTTTAATCGTCCGGTAGTAGACTAGTTAACTTGTTAAATAGTTTATGCCATGAAACTGTAACCGGGTATTGGTTTGGTTAAAGTCAGTCGAATAACGGTTAAAAATGCTTACCGGCACATAAAAGGGTTTAAAAAGCCTAATGGTGCCGTTACTAGTCTTTGACACGGTTAATGATCTTTGGTAGTTATTTTGGTAAAAATAGCGATCTTAGTAGATCTGGGGTCAAAGTTGGTAAAATGGAATAGGTTGTGAAATGCTCTACTTTATGCTAGTTTAGGTGGCTGTGTTGTGTATTCGGTATCGCTTCCCTGAATTAGTGAGGTTAGAATACTCTTAACGGATGACTAACTTATCTTTAGAAGATCTGCGTGAGATCATATCAGCTGCTCGCTAATGAACGACTTGAAGCGGTTAACGTGTGTATTCGTGTTAGCTTTCTGTATAGTTGTCATGTTAGGATGCCCGAAAGGGACACTAACTGTCGGAAAATGGGAATGTTGATCACGCGCCTATATTACTTATTATATTTAGATAACATGCTAGGATTGGCAAAAATATAGTTTATATAGTTATATTTTCTATTTGGAGTCGTAGTTAAGTTATTTACATGTTTTAGAATTAATTTAGTTTTAAACAAAACTCAAACTTATCTTTTCCTACTGGTAAATCGGGGACAGAGTTTTAGTACAATTGCTCCGCGCGCGTCCATGGATCGATATCTGGTTCTTATCTGTACGTTACTACATATATGACAGGGTACACTTGCCCTATTGTGTGTGTTTTAATATTAAGGTCTAAACCATTTTTATAAATATTAAAGCAAAACGTGTGTTAAAATCCATTGTAAAATATGTATAGTTACGCACACGTCATTATGTATAATGGGAAGGTGAAGACTAAAACACAAAAATCGGTGTATAAAGAAATATCTAGTGATATTTGACTAAAATGTGTGTTGCCTTCTTTCACATTTTAATAAAATATTTCTACTACTTTTTTTTACGTCTAACCTCTCAAAATAATTGTACGTTATTGAACCGCGTGTAAACGCGGGCAAAAGTCTAGTTAGGATTAAATACACAATGAAAAAAATAGGAAGTTGTAGGAAGAGTATCATACGAACTTCGATTGAACTCATTCAAGCGGCATTGGAACCGTCTCATCGAACTCTACGATGTTAGTTTTTAGGTCTTCGTTTTTTTTGGGGTTTTAGCTTGTAGTTTTTAGAATATACGTTATATCATTGTGTCTTTTATGTAGCATTGTGTTTTTTTTTTCTTATTTTGATCATTATCTCATTTTTTTTAATTCATTGTGTCTTTTTTCTTCAGCATTGTGTTATATTTTTCAGCACTGTCTTATATTTTGTGACTCATTGTGTCATATTTCATGTTCTATTGTGTTTTTTGTATCCTTCTCACCCTTCTCATTTTCGTTACACTGTGTAGAATAGCTTGACCCTTTATAATCTATCTATAATATATTATAATGCACGAGCCAAAGACTTCTTAAAACTTAAGTAATACAAATTTAATTTCTCTATGTATAACACATATTGCATGTGTTTTAAATTTTATAAGGGCAAATATGCCTTTTGGTCATTACCAGGAGAATCGTTGTTCAGTTATGTTGGGCACAATATACGCTCCCTTCTCATTTATTCTGATACCTGGAGTTTGAATTATGTTCTTCTGAAAGGGGGTGTACTCTCTCTCTCTCTCTCTCTCTCTCTCTCTAAATGTTGGATGGTTTGTATTACACCAAACTCCATGGCTGTAATAGTACCGATTGATTATACGTTAATCACGATTCAAGGTAACAACATTCTATATTTGTATTATATTTACGATTTGCCATCTTCTTCAAATTAGGGTTTCTTGCAAGAGGGTCAAACATGGCTGAACACAGGGGGTTCCGACTCTATAGCGAAGGTCCACCGTAATGGATTCAGAAAACAAATGTTTCCGGCGAGTTGATGCCCCAATTAGGCCTTTTCATTGAACAGAAGACGACTTGCAACAGACGCCTGATTCTTATATCGTTATTTAATGTTTTTCAGTACGTTTTTCTGAGAACAATATTCATCCTGCTGGAAGTGACTTTGATTGTGTTCACTGTGCTTGACTGGGGTTTAATACTAAAATTGTTGTTCAATTTTATACATATATTGCTGCATAAAGTTGTTAATTAATCTTATTAATTGATATGTTAGGATCTTTTCTCAAACCCAATTGGAGAGATATATAAATTTCAAGAATTTGTTTTTACTAAAATAATATAGTTTTGGCAATATATTTAAAGCATTACTAGTTATTTAAAAACTAAAAATAAATAACAATAAAGTTTTGGTTGTTATTTTGGTGATTCTAGGCAGCTTTGTTCTTGTAAGTCAGAAACAAATAACCCAAGTAGTTGGTAATAATGAGGTTGAGGAAATTGTTTAGTAATATATTTAACCCATATCGAGTCATTTAGTGGCTGATGTAAATGTTTGTTTTTTGTTAGTTATTTTGTGGATGCAATAGTCAACAGTTGGAATGAAACATGGATCTTGAAGGTGAGCAACACCTTCTAAAAACTTTGTTTGTGTCGATATTATGCTTTACCTGTAGATGCACTATTAGAGGCGACAATTTTGACTCATTTATTTATCGTACGGTTGGTTCAAGTTGTGATCTCTTAGTTATCTTATAGTGTATAGTTTGTGGTTTATAAGCGGAATGAACAGACAAGAAATCTCTCATCATGTTCTTGGGTTTTGTTTTGGAGCTCTCTTTGAAACTGAATAATATAGCTATCTTATAGTGTGTAGTTGGTGGTTTATAAATTAAAATAAATGGATGAACAGACGAGAAGTCTCTCATCATGTTCTTGGGGTTTTTTTAGAGCTCTATCAGAAACTAAATAATAACAATAGGTCACGTTTTAAAATCATGTTTAAATCCCGCCTAATGAAAAATATTTGTGAGGTCAGTAAAGAACTACAAGAATTGCATAAACACGTATACTTTTTCTACTAGTGCTTTGATGTGCACTAATCATTCTAAAACAATAGGTCTTTGTTTGTTGCAAATTTGGCATGCCTTGGATCTTATACACAGGGACTTGAGGTTAGTTTTCTTTTACATACAAGCATGTAAAACATGTGGTTTTATTTTTATAATAATTCCATTTTTATATAATTTTGTTTTCATTTTGCCACGGGATGTTATGGTTCTATATCAATCAGTCTTCCATTGCATGTCGATATTCATGATCGATACAAGGATATGCGTCTTGATATTGATAACATGTCATATGAGGTAACAAAAGAAAACATTTCGTCTGTTTTTTATTAAACGACATTAATGAATTATATCATGTTTTTTTTTTCAGGAGCAATTGGCATTAGAAGAACAAATTGGTTATGTGAGCATTGGATTGGCTGAATAAGAAGCTTCCATATGTTTGAAACAGAAAACATACATGAGTGAAGCGGGGCAGGCTGATGCTAAACCTTGCTACCGCTATTTAAGAGAACCCTTATGTTACCTAAGTATTCTGAGAACCCTATTTTCTGCAAACCCCAATTTTCCACAAACTTGAACCTACTAATTCGGAAATCCCTAAAAATTTAGGGGGAGCCAAACCCCCAAGCAGGGGGGCATCCCCCCCCCCCCCCCCCCCCCGCAGCCCCAAGAAAAGATTTAGTGGGTTTCAATTTGCGCTAATAGGAGGTTTATTAAATAATTAAACAATTTTGATAACCTTAACATTTCAAGTTTTCAAAACCTAATTTGCCTAACTTGACTAACACACTTGTGTTTCGCTTCTGCCCAAAGGTGATGTGTTACACTTATGATGTTATTTAAGTCTAGTTTGGCATTATAACTTGGTTCACCTAAAATTTCATGAAAGGTTTCACATATGTCCAAAGATGATGTGCTACTAGTCATGTAATGTGAACTTCGTGTATTGCATTAAAACGTGGATGTCTGTTGGATCATAAGTTTGTTTACTAAACTGTTTATCACAGATTCTTCTATGAACACTTGTAAATATTTATCAAAGTAAATTGCACAACGGAATGTAATAAGTGTTCTAAGTTAAAGTATCACTTTTAATAGGAGTTATTACTCCCCTTTGGAGGTAGAACTAAAGCAGTTAATGAGAATCTAATCAGTTAATGAATAAAACAGTAATATGTTGCTTTCAAAGGATTCTCAATATATTGGAAATGTTACTGTAAAAGCTGTCTGAAATTGAACGGATGAACCCATCTATTTATAGACTGATAATACGTACAAGAGAAGTATTAGAAACACTACAATAATACTACAACAGGCTGTAGTATTGGAACTTGTACATAAAGTAGCAAATACTAATATAATACTAAAACTACCAAAGTTCAAGGGCGGTGGGAAGCTTCTATCAGAAGTAATGATGAGCACAAACTTCTGATGAGTTCTTTAGATGTTTGTCTGGTTCATCTTCAGAATTTTGTCTTCAGCACTCTGTATAAGCTTCTTCAGTACTTGTCTTCTTCTTCTTTAGTAGATTCTATACTTAACAAAATATGCAGAATGTGATTAAGACTAAGGATCAAAACTAGCTTTGTCAATCGTCTTTGACCTTAAAATCTCCTCCTGGATTGATGAAGCCAAAACCTTATCTAATCTTTATTGTCCTTTTTTCTACAATCACGTATTCTCCATATCTCTCTAACCATGGAGATCTTGAGTTGGTGAGCTTGTTGTTCAGTGAGGAGTGGTCCCTTTTTTCTACAATCAAGTATTCTCCATATCCTTCTTCTTGAGAGAAACCTTGGACCACCAGTCTTGCCTTGTTCTTGATGATTAACCCAGTCTCATCTTGTTTATTCCTAAAAACCTATCTTGTGCCAATTGGTAGCTTATTAAGAGGTAAGGGACAAATTTCCTAGACCTGTTGCTTTTTGAATTGTAGCAACTCATCCTGCATAGCTTCAACCCAACTATTATCTTTGAGGGCTTCTTGGTACTTCTTTGGGTCCAACTGAGAAATGAATGTTGAGAAAAAGCAGAAGTTGGAGAGCTGGTTTCTTGTAAGTACCCCTGCAGCAATATCACCCATGATTTGGTCCAATGGATGATCTTTATGTTCAATCAATTGTTCTTGTGTTGTGGGAGCGGGCTCTTGAACTTCTTCAAACAAACCACTGAGGTTAATGATGTCTGATTCAGCTGTTTGTACAGGTTCAGCAATTTTTGGACTGAATCAGAAGTTTGGGGTTGTACATCAGTAGTTGTTTGGTTAATTAAATCAGAAGTTTGAGAAACTTCTGATGGTTTGAGAGTTGATTTGACTGCATTTGGAGTCCATGATGGAGGACCATCATCAACGAATAAGAAAGGTGCCACTAGGAGCTCTAATTTATTAGAACTCATTCATACTGACATTAGTGACCCTCACCCCATCGCTGGAATAGCTGGACATACTTCATTTATCACTTTTATTGATGCTTATTCCCACTATATGGACTTATATCTCATTAAGGAAAAATCTGAATCATTAACAACTTTTAAAGATTATAAAACTGAAGTTGAAAAACAATTAGATCATCAAATTAAAGTTGTTAGATCATATAGCGGGGGTGAATATTATGGTTGACATACTGATGTGGGTCAGGCTCATGGTCTATTTTATAAGTTTTGTAACATCTAGGAGATTGTGAACCAATACACCATGCCAGGTACTCCACAACAGAACGACGTTGCTGAGAGAAGAAATAGAACCCTAATGGACATGGTACGCAGTATGTTAGCCATTTCAGGATTACCTTTATTTCTTTGGACTAAGGCTGATGTATTGTAAAATACATCTATTTCCAGTGTAAAGTTTGTACAGTTTTTGAGTCATTTAGATAGTGCTTTTATTAGTTTTAGCCTTGTACCGATCTATTTTATTTAGTATAGGTTTTTATAGATTTTTATTAGTTTTGCGTCGTTTAAGTACTTATTTATTTATTTTGTATTTTGTAGGTGTTCATAGACGTTGGAGCATAAACGAGCAACTTTGATCAAGTCAAGAACACCCGAGTCTAAAGAGCCGAGTTATAATAATAATAATAATAATAATAATAATAATAATAGTAAAAAAAAAAGAAAACAAAACAAAAGGTGACCACAATTATGGTCAGGGCCCGAAGCCCAATCAACAAACCCTCCAACCTCCAAGTGCTATATTATTATTTGTAGAAGAATATTATTGGGGAAAAAAACACATCGAACAAAGAGCAGAAGAGTTATTTCGAAGGGAATATTTATTTCGAAGAGATTGATTTTTTCTGTGGAACGACAGCAGCTCAAGAGGAAGGGGTCAAGGGTTGAAGCATATGTGCCAGCACGGGTCGGTTCTAATTCAATATTTATTATTTATTTATTTGAAGCCCGTTGTGAACACCATGAATTTAACTGGCTTTTATTGTTTTGATTTTTTCATGACTTTTATTGGCTAAACCTTGACGCTACCTAGGTTAAAGATGATTGCACTTGTTTGATTTATTTTCTATTTGGTTTTGGAATTTTTGGTTGTGGGTTGAATTTTAAAGTAAAGAACTTTTTATTTTCTGGTTTGATGTGTATGCGTATTTAGATTTGTTTAATTAATTTTTATAAACTCCACTTGCGTTTTTGCGAATGTCTTTCATGTATGAATGCGGGTTAGGTTGCAGACTTTGTGTAGCAGCTAGTTTATGGTTAATTTCTGCAGGTTATCCATAGGAGTTGTAATTGTTAGTTAGATGATTCTAAGTGTTCTACCAATTCTCAATAGCTGTGAGGTGCGAGATTGTTGACCTGTCTAGGGTGTTAAATTGCTAGTTCTAGAGGCTTTGTGAGAAGATCTTCCTAGTTTCCCTAGCATTCCTTGTAGGCCAAGTCTTATCAGAAATATTGTAGTTACCCCTTGCACTTTCGGGTGTATTGTGACTTTCGCGCTGTGAGGTAGACTGTCTAGCGGGTACTTTAAGATTCGAGTAGGTAAGCCTGTGAGGGTAACCTCTCAACCGGTGGTTTAACAGCACAACAGTATTCTAGGGTTTCCCCTTCAGAAGGGTCGAGGGTGTCTAGTTTATTCTTGATGTTTAGTATTTTAAGATCCCGGTTCCACACCAGTTCCATAGCCATTAGAAGCTTATCATTCATGTGTAGGATTCTAGCCTAGGTAGTACTTTCCCATCATCTTATCCCAGTTGCAATTTCTAGTTTGTGTCTTTAGTTATTTTAGTTTTATTTATTTATTTGCAGTAGTTTTATTATAAATCCCCCCTTTAAGCAACAAAACATATTTAAGTCAGTTTGTGGATAAGTAGTCGAGTCTAGTTTACGTTTTCTAGTAGAGTCTCGTGGGTTCGATACTCGGACTTACTTTAGCTGTACTGCACTGACCGGTACACTTGCCGGTTGTGTGGTTTAGGTTTAGAGAGTCTTAGTTTATAAATTTAAAACTTAGAGTGTCTAGTTTAGGTTAATTTAGGTAGTTTTTATTAAACCACTTTGAGCACATCAAAGGCCTTTAAAGCAGCCGTTCATATACTTAATAGAGTTCCTTCCAAATCTGTCCCTAAAAGTCCTTATGAACTTTGGATAAGAAGGAAACCAAGTCTAAGATATATGAAAGTATGGGGCTGTATTGCCGAAGCTAAACTCTATAATCCCTTCCTAAGGAAACTTGACCCTAAAACAGTTAGTTGTTTCTTTATCGGATATCCTAAACATTCAAAAGGTTATCGCTTCTATTGTCCTTCCCATGTCACTCGAATTGTATAAACCAGGCGTGCCACGTTCCTCAAGGATTACAAAGTCAGTGGGAGCAGTGAAAATTCTTATAAAGATTTGCAAGAAGTACAAGACATGGGGGGATTCGACGCTCATTTTAACTCATGTTACTCTTCTTGTACCCCATGCTGCACCTCAAGTCACTGCACCAAATCCTTCACTCCCAGAACTCATTACACCAGATCTTAATGCACTAGAAAATGAAGGCACATCAAACGATCAGTACCAACAAAATGATGAACCCGATAATCAGCCCAAAAAGTCATCTAGGCCCAAAAGTCCGACTAATTTTGATGATTATGTAACCTTCCTAACTGAAGCTAAAATGGATGCCGAAAAGTTCAATGATCCTACCTCTTATAATGAAGCCATTAGCAGTGATCAATCTTCTGAATGGAACAAAGCTACGATTTACCAGCTTGACTCCATGAAGAAAAATGACGTTTGGTATTTGGTTGAATTACCCAACGGTGCAAAATACGTAGGATGTAAATGGGTCTTCAAAACAAAACTAGATCCGAATGGAAACTTTAAAGGCTTTAAAGCTAGATTGGTTGCAAAAGGCTACACTCAGAAAGAGGGAATCAATTATCAAGAAACCTTTTCTCCTATTTCTCGAAAAGATTCATTAAGGATCGTAATGGCCATCATAGCTCATTTTGATTTAGAGCTGCATTAAATGGACGTTAAAACTACTTCCCTTAACAGCAACTTGGATGAAGATATATTCATGAAAACACCTAAAGGTTTTGTGCCTGAATGTCGAGCATCTAGTCTGCATGTAAAGAAATCCATATACGGGCTAAAGCAAGCATCACGTCAATGGTATCAAAAGTTTGATGAAGTCATGAAGAAACATGGTTTTGTGAAGAATCAAGTGGATCAATGCACCTACCTCAAGATGAGTGGGAGCAACTTTACTATACTTGTCCTTTACGTAGATGACATTCTTTTGGCAAGAATTAGCTTAGATATGTTGCATGAGTCAAAGCGCTTACTTTCACGAAATTTTGACATTAAAAATCTCGGAGAGGCTTCTTACGTTATTGGCATCGAAATACACCAAGATAGACACAATGTGATATTAGGCTTATCCCAAAGGGCCTACATTGAGTGTGTCCTAAACCATTACAACATGCAACATTGCTCTCCTTTTGTAGCTCCAGTAGTTAAAGGATATATTTTTGGGAATTTCCAATGTCCGAAAAGAAAGGTTGAAAAGGAGCAAATGAGAATGATACCGTATGCATCAGTAGTCGGAAGCATTATATATGCTCAAGTCTATACTCGTCCAGATATCACTTATATTGCTAGAATGTTAGGCCATTATCAATCTAATCCTGACCCTGATCTTTGGAAAGTAGCTAAGAAAGTCCTTCGATATCTTCAAGAGACAAAAGACTTTAAGTAGACTTATAGAAGAGGTGATCATTTGGAAGTGATAGGTTTCTGATTCTGACTTTGCTAAATGCAAAGATGACGAGAAATCCACCTCGGAGTATATCTTTATGTTAGCAGGCGGACCTATCTCATGGAGGAGTCATAAACAACAGTTGACAACAACATCCACTATGATGGCAGAATACATTGTTGTTTATAACGCAACCTGTCATGGAATGTTGCTTAGGAACCTTATTACTGGACTCAAAATTTTTAACTCCATTTCTAGACCATTGAAGCTTTATTGTGATAACTCATCTGCCGTTAGTTTCTCAAACAGTAACAGTTCGACTAGCGTTGATTTATATCTTGATACAAAGTATTTGTTCGTACGTGAACGAGTTGAGGAAAATAACCTTTGTATTGAGTATATAAGTACTAAGGATATGCTTGCAGATTTGATGACTAAAGGTCTCCCACCTAAAGTTTTCAAAGAACATGTTTTGAAAATGGGCTTTTCTACAGACCTTATTTAATAGCATATTATACTTACATTTATTAATAAAATGTCCTCACTTAATTGATTTGTTTGTCTCTAAATATGTTCATGCTAGCTTAAAAGGCATATAGACAATAATTATACAAATCAATCGTTAAGGGCTTACTTGTCAATTTAATCCTAACTACTTAGGTTTTAAATTTGAGATGTAGTATGATTAATGGGGGTCCTGAGTTGAATACTGAATCAACGACTGTATTTCTCTGCTATGTTTTGGGTTTAGTATTAAAATGAGTATTAAAATCTGATCAGACTTACCTAATGTTCATATAAATGATTACTCGGCCAAGTGAGAGAATGTAAGAATATATTTTATATATATTCTAATTATGTGGCTATTATAATCATTTATCTAATAATGATCATTGACCTTAATACCCCAGTATCACTAATAGGTAATTATTCGATAAAGGTAATTACCCTTACTTGATAATACCCATTGGGTGTATATAAAGGAGATTGATTATTAGAGAGGTTTAAGACGAATGCAAACATAAGAGTACAACCCTAATTTCGTCCTCCTCTCTCTCTCTCCCTCCCTCCCTCATAACCGTGATCTTCAGATCACCTAACAACCATCCTAATCATACACTCTAAACGGGAACTCGATCCAACTAAGAAGATGTCGTCATCCAACACCTTGTCAGCATCAATTTCTGGACTCACTAATCTGTCAGGTATTATTCATTATCATGTTTTCCATTGCATACGATAAGAATCGATAAAAAAAAAGCTTCAAGCTCCTTCAAACAAACAAAACTTTTTATTGAGTATGAGTTTCTTTTAATAGTTTGACGCTCTTAAAAGCTATTTGTCAAAAAAAAAAAAAGCTTCAAGCTCCTTCAAACAAACAAAACTTTTTATTGAGTATGAGTTTTTTTTTTAATAGTTTGACACTCTTAAAAGCTATTTGTCAACGATATACTCAGAACGTACAGGGTAGTGGTCCAGATTGGATGTTTGATTACAAAGACTTCTTTGAATCATTTAATCTAAATAACTTGGTTGAAGAGGCTGTTCTAAGACTTTATTACGAGTGTGAAAACGCAGTGACTTATAGTGGTCCAGATTGGATGTTTGATTACAAAGACTTCTTTGAATCATTTAATCTAGATAACTTGGTTGAAGAGGCTGTTCTAAGACTTTATTACGAGTGTGAAAACGCAGTGACTTCACCGTTGGTGCGTCCGATCACCGTAACTCCTCCAGCAGCTTCTAATGATACCAATGTTCCTGCAGCTGAAGAAGAGATTTTCCAGGAAGCTTCAAATACTCTTGATACTTTAGAATCAGAAGATGATGAAGAAATCTTCAGCAAAGCTATTCTAGATCATGCAACAGAGACACCACCAGTGAACCCAAATCTAGATGTTGCTTCATCATCTAACATGGGTAATGATCTGGATTTGGCAAAAAAATTTGACTACTTAAACGGGGGTTCAAGTACCTGATCGTCTGGAATCTCGGATTCATCATATTCACCCGCTCGAGCAAGTTATTGGTGACCCTGGAAACAGTGTTATGACTAGAGGACAACTTCGTAGTGCTAACTCACCTGAAAATCATGGCGCTTTAGCTTTATATGCAAAAATTCAAAAATCTGGTTGTCAGAATAACTAGTCCTTTGCTTGCTATGTTTCACAGGTCGAGCCGCGGACATACAATGACTCTCTATTGGATGATCCTTGGGTTGAGGCGATGCAAGAAGAATTGTTGCAATTTCAGAAACTGGGTGTTTGGACACTTACACATTTACCTCCAGGAAGGAAGAAAATAGGAACTAAATGGGTGTTTAAATGTAAAAAGAATGATAGAGGCGTAATCGTGAGAAACAAAGCTCTGTTGGTAGTTCAAGGTTTTCATCAAGTTGAAGGAATTGACTACAATGAGATGTATGCACCTGTGGCACGATTAGAAGCTATTCGTATGTTTCTAGCGTTTGCCTCGTATAGGAAATTCAAGGTGTACCAAATGGAAGTCAATAGAGCGTTTCTATACGGTGTGGTCAAGGAAGAGGTATACGTAGGTCAACCTCCAGGCTTTGAAGATCCTATCCACCGAAATAAGGTATACGTTCTCAACAAAGCACTCTATGGGTTGCACCAAGCTCCACGCCAATGGTATGAGGAGCTAAGCACGTACCTACTGTCCAAAGGATTCAAACGCGGTTTGGTAGACTGTACTCTGTTCACCAAAAGAACAGAGGATGACTTGCTTCTCGTCCAGATATATGTTGACAATATTATTTTAGGATCTACTAACGAACTTTTATGGAGAGAATTTGAAAAACTAATGCAGGAAAAGTTCGAGATGAGTGCAATGGGAGAGATGCAGTTTTTCCTCAGCTTGCAGGTGGAACAAAGACCAACGGGCATCTTTATTCACCAAACCAAATACGTATCTAAAGTCTTGAGCCGATTCCAGATGGAAGATTCGAAGCCGATGGATACCCCAATCCAACCTAATCACGGGATTGGAGTTGACGCTAAGGGGGAGCTGACAGATCCTTTCACATACAGAGCAAACGTCGGATCTCTGATGTATCTCATAGCAGCTAGACCAGACATAATGTTCGTTACATGTCTCTGCGCACGTTTCCAATCGAAGCCAAAACAAAGTCATCTTGCAGTCGTCAAACAGATCCTACGATATCTGAAGGGTTGCCCATCAAGAGGACTTTGGTAACCTAATGATGATAATTTTGACTTTGTTGCTTTTAGTGATGCAGATTGGGGCAGTTGTGACAAAGATAGCAAATCCACAACGGCTGGATGTCAATTCTTGGGGAGCAGGCTCGTGACCTGGCAGTGTAAGAAGCAGACAGCAATCGCACTATCTACTTGCGAAGCAGAATATATAGCAGCATCTAGTTGTTGCTCACAGGTTCTGTGGATTCAGCAGCAGATGGTCGATTACGGTTTGCAATTTCTAAAAACCCCTATTCATTGTGACAACGAAGCCACAATTGCATTAACTAAAGACACGGTCAATCACTCAAAAGCTAAACATATCCAGATTAAGTATCACTTTATCCGTGATTGTTATGCAAAAGAGTTGATTGATATGTTCAAAATCCACACTGATTACCAAAGGGCGGATATTTTTACCAAAGCTTTTGATAAATCCAGATTTGAATATCTTTTAAAAGCTAACAGTATAAAAGAAAAACAAGACTAATCATCACCTCAGTTTATTTTTTTTTTATTTTTTTTTTGTTTTCAAATTTTTAAGTTTTACTGTTTTTCAAAAAATTCAAAAACCCAAAAATATGTTTTGCATTTTAGGAGGAGTCTTTATTCAGAAAAACCAAAAACATTGAAAAATCTAAAAAGCCATAAAAATCAGAAAAACCCAAAATGATTTTCTAGGATTAAAAGAGGAAATGATAGTACATCAGTGGGGATCTGACACATGCTAAAGATTTGAAATGTTATATAAGTAGTGTGTTGAGTCTATGTGATGTGCTGGTAGGCTTCGTAGACCTATTACTGCGTGTTGGATACATATATATCAAACGAATTGTTATGTGGATGAACACCTCATGGGCATATGGTCTTAGTACCGTAATTTCATTTGATAGGGTTTTTGTACAAAATTCGGAGGTTTCGGGTCGTTATGTTATTAGTTATCTGGGGATAGTCTATCTGATCTTCTGTCGTAAGGTTTTACGGACCTAGATCAGACAGGGTATATTTATAAAGAGCTTTAGTGCCAAAACCTAAAGTTACCGAATTGAGGAACTTTCAATGTATGATGATAATCAAATATTATCTAATGCATCGTATCTAATCATTGATGCAAATCGTGATTGATATAAGCCCTCAACCTGGTAGAGTGCACAAGTTACTTTCTAGCATTAATTTGCTGACCTGTACACCTCCGTGCCTCAATACCTTGTAAATTACAGATAACGAAAGCATAATCACGCGTTACAATGAGTCTTTGTGCAACTATTCCTTGATACGGGAGTATGTCGTGTGCGTGGGAACCACAGACAATGTTGTTTATAATATAAATAACCATATCAAACACTGCATAATAGTCTGCATGAAAGCTTATGTGGATAACAATATCAGTAATTGTTGGATCACACATTGTCTTTAATGATAATAAACAATAAAGATCAACGGTGTGATTAGATTTCTCAATAACTGATATGATCCTCTTACCGAAAATCACAAAATGTTTACTGCTTTATGTTTACATTTCTGCATTTTATATTTGTTCAAAATATACAAAAACTCAAAAAGATTTTAGGTGTGTTTTAGCATAAATTTCAGAAAAACCAAAAAGATTTTACATTTCTGCGTTATTTTTGATAAATGATGGTGATTGATGGTCGTTTTCTGAAACTTGATGAACCAATTTGAGTTTTGTATCTATCAAATGTGAAATGATGAATGTTCGAAGCTTAAAATGTGTGAAAAAGATTGAACCGGATTCGATTTTGAGATTTGGTAAAATTTTCAAAAATTCCAATCTTCATTCGCCCCTTCGGTGGGTCGAATGTGGAATTTTTCTTACATTCGTCCTTTTAAAATTGGTCGAATGGGAGTGTTCCAGTGTATTATTGTACATTCGAACCCTATATCTACATTTGAGCCTTTCAGTAGGGTCAAATGTAGACATAGTTTCTCATTTGCCCTCTCCTAGTGGTCGAATGTGGAAGCATATATATACCCACTTTCACATTCGAACCCCCATTCGAAACTTTTTCAAATTTCTGAGATTACCCACCCTTGTTGCCCTTGTTTCTTTGACCCTTGATTCTTGTTCACCACTTGTTTCTGATCATTTTAATATATGTTTTACAGGTAATGAACCAGAATCGAAGTCAGGTTATGGATTATTGTTCTCAAACCCTCGTGTTTGAATGATGGACAATTTTAGGCTGTTATAGATAAAGTTGATGATTAGGCTTTGGTTTTCGATAGTTTTAAGGGGAGAGTATATCAAAATCTAGGTTAATTACACATCAGATTGTATGATTGATCATTCAAATTGTTTCGAACCCTAGATTTTATTAAAAACTATCTAAAACTGAATGATTGTAGAAATTGATTGTTGAGAAAGTTTAATCGGCCATAATAGGTGCTAAACGAATGAAAATCACATGTTAAATGGGACTGAATTGAGTTTTGAAGTTTTGGTCAGATGAACAGTCAGGTTCGACCAAAATAAAGGGTCGAATGTGATTCTTTTGGTCTAATGTGGCTTGTTCATAGGGTCGAATGTGACTTTTAGGTCGAATGAACAATTTTTATCAAAATCTTTCACATTCGAACCTTAGTGTTCACATTCGAACCTTAGAATTTCTTCATTCGTACCCCCGATGGGTCGAATGTGGGATTTTCAAAACCAAATTTCAATTTTGCAAATTTTGTCCGTTTCTAATGAATTTTTATGTTTCGTTTTTGCAAAATTCTAAATGGCTGAACCGCAAAACACTGTAGTGCCAGCTGGATCATCTGGAAAAGCCACTAATAAGAAGAAAGAACAGGAATTTCCATTCGAGGAAGCCCATAACTGTTTTGCATTTTTGGGTGAAGTCAAGAAACACACAGAATTATCTGGGATCGTAGATTTTCTAAGAAGAAGCAGAGTCGTTGATGCGTTAGCTACACCAGCAATTATCTACAAAGACCATCAAGTGAATTTCTGGAAGAATGCGAAGATGGATTACTGGGATAATCGAACAGCAATAGTAAGCAAAATTCAGGGACAGCTTGCTATTGTTACTGAAAACGATATTCGGGAAGCATTGAGATTGCGAGATGAACCGACAGATCCTAGATGTTTATCTTGGATAGAACAGAGAAAGTGTTTTCTTCGTATGAAGTACAACGGACCAATAACCGATGGAGCTTTACACAAAGGAAAGTTGTGTCCGCAGTTTAAGTATCTGGCTCATGTTATGATACATGTTTTTGGATCCGTTAGCGGTGGTTATGATGTGATGAGAAAAAGCATCAGTTCTTTAATGGTTGCATTGATACTTAACAAGCCGTTTAATGTTTCGGGAATGATCTTGGATCATATGCTTGAACCTCTGAAAGGTTTGAAGACGAAGAAGTTCTTGATGTACCCTAGATTCTTACAGATGATTTTTGACTTGAAGTATTCTAAGCTGAAGAAAGATCCTACTCAGATTTTAGTTCAAGATCACATGAATTTGAATACGTTGATAAGGATGAAATGTTATAAAAGGGTTCCCGAGAATGAAAGACCACCACACAAGAACCTGTTTGGACAATTGATTAATCCAGGTTATGAGGATCCAGGTGAGGACAAATCTAGAAATGCTAACAGTAATTCAGATAATGATGATCTTTTGTTTCATGTTAACCCAGAAGCAAAGAGAAAACGTCAGGTTGTGAATGTAGGTGCAAAAGGTGGCAAAGGGAAGGGTAAAGCAAAAGTTATTGAAGTTGAATCACCAAAGAAGACAATGAGGAGAAAGAAAAGCATGGCAAGAAAAGGTACAATGTTAGTTGATGAAGAGTCTGCCGATTCTGAGGAGACTCAAGAAGATGAGAGATGGGATTCAGCTGATGAGACAATCAAACAAACCAAGCCCAAGGCCACTGTGGCTGGTGAGTCTGAAAGTCTGAACAAAACCATAGAAGAGCAAAGACTGAAGAGTCCAATTGCAATTGATGAGATAGATCTGGATCTTGGTATTGGTGAGCAAGATTTCAGTGGATCTCCTATGGTTGGTGAGAAACAGAAGAAGCCTAAGTATAAGACGATGTCTAAGAAAGAGGAAAAGAGAATCCTAAGAAAAGACGAGTGAAAGAAGTTGAGATTCTACTTGCAGGAAAGAAAGTTCCTGAAGTTAGTAGTTCGAAAGCTACGACACCCGTGACATCCCCGGTAGCAAAGAAACTGAAGAAATCTACTGCTGAAAAGACTGTTGATCCTGCTGCAGATTTTGACGCTGCCTTGGAAAGAGTGATGAATAAATTTAAGAAGAAGACTCCTGTTGCTGAGGCTTCTACACCACAGGTTACTGTATCAAGCAATGTGATGGATGCAGTCAATCAGAAGCTTACTGATATGATGAAACTTATTAACCAGCAACAGCAGGAGATTGAACAGTTAAGAGCAAATGATAAAAAGATGTTAGATGTTGTTGAATCTTCTCAAGAAAGTCAAGAGGCATTGGAAGCGAAGATTAAACAACTTCAGGAAGAAAAGGAGAAATTGTTATTACATGAACAGAGAAACACACGAAGATTTATCACTATGAGACTTGAAAATAAGAAGTTGAGAACGAACAACAAAAGCATGAAAAAGCTCATTGATGATTTATATTCGAAAGCTCCACAGTTGAAAGCTGGAAAGGAAGATAAAGAACCTGAAGAAGAACAAGTTGATTTTGAACCATCCGAGTCTGAAGAAGAAGAAGAGGATGATGAAGAATTGGATCAGGATGCCGGTGCTCCTGAGAAGAAGGAAGATGATGATAAAGATGGTTCTGGAGAAGGTTCTGATGATAACAGTTCTGCAGATGATGATGATGATACAGAGAAGTATCGATGTGAAAAGAGAGATTCTGATAAAGACGCAGGTGAATCTAGCTCGAAAGCACCTGGTGGAAATACTGATGATGACAGTATTTTCTGGACTGACAAGATTAGAGCTTTATCAGATAATGACAAGAAGTTGTATCGTCAGATGTTGACTAAGAAAGTTTGGATGATTGAGCTTACTGGAAAGTTTCTAGAGATTTTTTAGTCTGATGATATGAGATTTGAGCTTGAATATAATGATCCTGATCTAGAAGATGGTGAAGTTTCTGTAGCCGTAGCCAAAGAGATACTTGAAGGTTTAGCGAAACAAGTTGGCAAATCTCTTGAAGAGTTGATGAGTGACAATCAAATTCCTGAAAAGGAAGCTGGAAATCACTCTGATGATAGAGATACTCCGGTATTTGAAGATACAGAGATTGAGGATATTACCAGTGAAGAATATCCTGCGTACTTCAAAGACAAACAGGATGATGCATTTCCTGAATTTTCTGAAGAGATGTTGAATCAGGCTGAGAAATTTGCACAGAAGAAGAGCAAAACATTCGTTAGTAAAGTATTCAAGAATGCAGACAATTAGAAACCGAATGTTGAACAATCTGATGATTTGAAGAGCTTATTAAGGAAATTGAAAAAAAAAAAGAAGCTAACCAACCCAAGACTGAAGTTCAGGGTGGTTTCTACAAGTTTCACAATGAATTGTTCAAAGGAAAAGCTCTCGGTTGGAAGTATTTGAGACCGCTAAGGTGTGTTGCTGTGAAATGGGAAAAGGGGATTCTGTATTTCAACATAGTGCGAGACATCTGCCGACATACTTTGTCTGGAGAAAACTGTAAACAATGATGCAGTTGGTTATTTCGCAAAATCGTATGGCAAGAGAGAGCAGAACTAGATGGGATGTGTTCACGCCGCAATATCCTAAAAGGATAGTTCGCAAAGAGATTGATCCGATAACTGGGCTAAACAAGGTGACGTTAAAGTATAAACCACCGACTGTATTGAAATATATTCCTTTGATGCCGATTCCACAACACTTCAGCAAAGAATTCATGTGGTGGTACTATGATTGGAAGACCGCAGAAGCTATTATCTTGCTGAAGGATAAGAGAGATGAATTTAAAAAGATTCACATATTTGATCCGATGTGGTTGATCAACTTTTCTCATGAAGATATCATTATGCTGTATTACAATCCAATTTACTATGAGGGGAAGGATAGCGAACAAGCACTGAAATACCAACGTGTGGTATGCTTGTGTTTCGCTTGGGATGTCAATGCGGGATGTGACTATGATAAGAAACTGGGAAAGTTTGTAAAGATTCAGAAAAAAAAAAAAAGAAATCAAAACCAACTTTCGAGCCAGTTATGACAAAAGAGCAGAAGACTTTATTGCGTATCAAGCTGATGAACAAGCAGATGGATGAAGCACGAAGGCAATCCAAGCAATAGTCGAGGGGGGGTTTGTTGATACACGTTTTGCGACTAATGCTTTTGGATTGTATATATAAAGTTGTTTTGACATAATCGTGGGGGCGAATGTGGTTATTCAGGAGGTCGAATGTAGAAGTTTAAGGTCGAAGGTGGAGAGATACAGGGTGAATGTGGATACTGATATGCTTGTGCTGATTCGAACTATGTTCAGGGTCGAACCTGCACATTCGACCCTTACGGGGGGCGAATGTGCAGGCCTATATAAACTGAAATTTTGTTTTAAAGTTTAAACTTTTTGGTCATTTGTGTCTGTGTTCGATCTAGTTTCTCTCTAAGTTTTCAAAATGAGTCTAGAACTTGTTTATTTCATCTTAAAAACTATTTGTAAGGATTATAACACTTGTTTATGAATTAAATGGATATTGAAAAGTTGAATTTGCGTGTTTGATTCGATTACTATCATTTTGTAACTAATCTAGGGATTCCGCACCTAGATTAGTAGACTTGTATGATCAACTAAACTTGTTTTTGTTAAAACGATCCTCCACAGATGGAACCAGTGGAAGGTGGAGGTGGATGGTCGTGATGGTAGGTGGGCGACGATGGTGAGTGGTGGCGGTGGTGGGTGGTGGTTGGTGCGGTGACGGTAGGTAGTGGTGTGTGGCGGTAGAGTGGTGGTGGGTAGAAACGGCGATGGTGGTGGTTGGTGGATCGCGGTGATGGTGGGTGGGTGAAGAATGTGAGTCGTAGCGGTGGTGGGTGGAGGCGGCGGTAGTGGTGGGTAGAGGAAATTATGGTGAGTGACGGTGGTGGGCGGTGGCGGCGACATTGGGTGGTGTTGGATGGCGACGGTGGTGGGTAGGTGGGTGAAGGTAGTGGGTGGCGGTGGTTGGTGGCACCGATGTTGTTGGTGGTGGGAGGCGGTGGTGGGTGGTGACGACGATGGTGGGTGGTGGTGCAGCGGTGGTGACAATGGTGGGTTGTGGGTAGTGACGATGGTGGGTGGTGGTGGTGGTGATGGTGATGGTTGCTGGCTTATGGTGTTGTTAATGTAGGGTGAATGAGGGATGGAATGGGAAAAAAAAACATGAGGGGTGGATGGAATGCAAGAACATCCACTTTGAGTTTGAAAGAGAAGGTTCGAAAACATATTTATTCTGACTCAGAGGGCAAAATGCACTGGAATACCGATGTGTACCATGCACCTGTATAGGTTTGCATTTTTACCCAATATGGGAAGCAGCATCTGTTGATGAATGGTTATACCCCAAATATCTTACTGCATTTTCCAACTGAAATGAAATATGACTACTGAAATTGAATTGTACATCCATAATAGTCCTAAGAAGACATGGTCCCAAGCTAATACTTGACATGCCTTGTGAAATGAGTGATTCCATTCCTTTGACCAACCAAACACACTATGGGTTTGTTTGGTATAGGGTAATGGAATGGACGAGGGAATGAAATGGACAAGCGAATGAAATGGATGATTACCATTCCATGGTCTTGTTTGGTTACACGTAAGAATGGAATGAATCATTAGTTTGTATTGTTTGGTATGAAGGACAAGACAAAGAAATAAGATTGATGGTGGTGAGTGGTGGCGATGGCTGTTGGCAGCACGTGCCGACGACGGTGGGTGGTTGGTGGTGGTAGAGGTAGTGGTGGTCATGGGTGGCGGCGGTCAGTGATGGCGGCAGCGCCGACGACAGTGGTGGTCAGTGGTGGTGGGTGACGACGTCTAGTGGTGATAGTAGTGGTGACGGTGGTGGTGGTCGGTGGCGGCGGATCGCGACAGGGAGTGACAGCGACAGTGAGTGGTGGCGGCGGCGGCTGGCGATGTTGGTCGGTGGGTGGCGATGGTCGGTGGTGGCGGTCGGTGCTTGGTGGTAGGTGGTGGAGATGGTCCTTGGTGGTGGGTGGCGGTGGTTAACAGTGGTGGTGGTGGTCAGTGATGGCGGTAGTCGGTGGGTGGCGGTGGTCGGTGACGGAGAGTGGCGAGAGTGGTCGGTGGGTGGGTGGCGACGGTCGGTGGCGGGTGGCGATAGCGGTGGTCGGTGGTGGCGATGGGTGGTAGTGGTAGAGGTGTGTGGTGGTGGTCAATGGTGATGAAGGGTGACAGAGGGAATGGAATGGAAAAAAAACAGGGGGTTGGATGGAATGGAATCATCCATTACCTTGACCAACCAAACACCTTTTTTTTTTATTCCATCGTAATGCTGTATTCCATTCCACCTCTCATTCATGCATACCAAACGCTACCTATTTTTCATTACCTTGTAATGGTCTATTCCATTCCCCCTTCCATTCCATCATAACAAATGCTACCCTAGATTATTTATTTTAACCCTTACAATATTTCTGACTTAATATATTGAAGATCTTAAAATATCCAGTACAAACGACTGGAAGGTGAGACAAAGGACAGCCATGGTGATTCGAGAATCATCTGTGGATGCACATGTAACAACCATGTCTTACGAGTTTCATGCATGTTTATCGTCATATTAAGTATATGTGTCGCGCAAATTTACAACATTGACCAATATCCAAACTTGAGCTACAAATATCTTAATCTAATTTATGGCTTTGCTTGAAGAAGAATCGACGAGTATGGAGCAACACTATATATATCCCTGATGCCAGTGACACCCTCAGGGATAATATCATTTGGAGACTCGAGATTAGTGTCAACCTATATCAACAAATATTTTAAATGTAAACACTTGGTAAAAATAAGATGAACTTTCAGATTTTTAGTATTAAGTAGTGATGAAGTAAAACAACCACAACAACTAACCACTCGGAACCATTGTCGACCCTGAGGTGGTGAAGGTATTGGAACTTTAACAAAATAGTCGTGTGCATTGAACGCCAAGTAGATGTCCCCTTCATCGCTATCATGGAGCCTGTTTAAACAAGTTATCATCATATACCTCTCCGAATTTATGATTGATTATAACACATCCTTAACAAAAATTAATATGATCACGTATGTTTTGACTATAGCAAATTACAAAACCGTTTTTAGATTTGTTACAAGAAAACGCAACAGCAGAAGAAAGATACTAGTCATCTACCAGCTTGTTCTGGGTTGCATTGTATTAGAGTAGCATACATTTGTATTTATTTGAGTATATCTAGGCTTTTATTGAGTTTTAACCATTTACACTTCGGTGTGGATGACAAGGAGCTTGGGTGGAAGCAAATAAGTCAGTGTGGCCTCCCGGTTAACAAATACATCTGTGCTCTTCTTATGGGCAAAGTGGACGATATTCGTTCGTATGAGGTCGAATGTTACAAGAAGAGCTCTACTTTCAAATTTCAAAAGTCAACCTACTGCATGTAGATTAAAATTTTAACTAGGGTGTCTCCGTTCTTAACATATTATTTTCAAGCTTGCATAATATAGAGAAATTAAACCCATGTCAGATTGATTAACATATTAAAAAAAAAAAAAAAAAAGAGTGCTAGATAACACTTACGTGAACGCGATAAATTTGCTCTCATAGTTATCCCAGTTATCTTCATGCCACGTTATCTCATTCTACAGTTGGAACAAGTGTTTAATAATTTTCATCACAAAAATATAATTTTAAACATGATGCATTTAAATAAAATTAATAAAAAAAGAAAAAAAAACCTTCAACATACTCATTATCACAAGAAGCTGAAGAATAAAACTTACATTTCCGAGGAAATTTTCTTGTCTGAATGCTTGATGATTTTGACGAAACTTAATCACCTCAGCAAAGAATCGGAAGCAGTCGTTCTTCCTTGCATCCAACTACCACGCCAAAGTAAAAGTCAATGGTTTAATGGTTAAAGATCATAGTTTCCGTGTTGAGGCATTATAAATAGAAAATAAACGCAGATACCTGTCCCCATTGGAAGTGATTTATAGCAGTATCATGTCCATAGCTATTGTTATTTCCATTGCGAGTATGACCATACTCATCTCCCATTAGCATCATCGGTACACCCTACCAGTAGCAAATACGCCATCAAGTGCCAAAATAAATATAAAAATCATTTTAATTTGCATTATATCATACGTACAACACTTATTATACTGTAAAAGGAAAAGAGTAAAATAAATGAGAATTATGATTTTGTTAAATGTTAAGTACTTAGATCAGATATGAGGAAAATATATTTTTATGTATTACTTGTACGGTGATGACCTTAACTTCTAGCACAAGGCAAAAAAAGCAAACTAGATAAAATCAAATCATTTTCAACGTACTGAGATCAGATATGAGGAAAATATATTTTTATGTATTACTTGTACGGTGATGACCTTAACTTCTAGCACAAGGCAAAAAAAGCAAACTAGATAAAATCAAATCATTTTCAACGTCCTGGATCATGGATTTTGAGTTGCAGTATATTCGCAATCCAGAAAATGTTGGTTCTCCAAAAATAATGTTAAAATCCGTCGTTCATTTGCTCTCGAGAGGGTTGGATTCACGAAAACGGGCTTAGAATCTCTGTTCATGTATACTCTGGGAACGTTAGCTTAGGTTCTTGGAAATTGGTGTTCCAGTTTCATTAGCGGGGAATCATTGGGAGATCAACAGACTCCGCCTAGTTTCTATTTACAGAAGCCACAACCAGTCCACTTAGCTATTACTTACAGACTACACACACATCATACACACAAATATATGTATATGTATATGTATATGTGTATGTGTGTGTTTGTGTTATATGTCCACTCCAAGAACAAAAACAAGTTAACTGATAAAATAGAAAATACTATAAAAATGATAACTGATAAAAGCAGGATTAATGAGATTAGAAAGCAGAGTTTACCGAGTGACACCAAAAAGAGGGGTCAAATGAAATTCAGACACAACAAAAGGCATATATATGCAAGGGACTCTAAAGTCTTTAACATTGCTAGAAGTAAAATTGAGGGTATTAGTAACAGCAACATCCAGAGGGTTTAAAATTTGCAACATATGGTTCACAAGCTCCTATCTTCTGTTCTCTCTTTTTGAGCCGGGGGTCTCTCTGGAAGCAGCCTCTCTATCCTTATGGGTAAGGTGTGCCTACATCTCACCCTCCCCTGACCCTACCAATAGTCTACTATTCGTGGGATATACTGGGTATGATTGATTGATTGATTGAGTTCACAAGCTCCTATAGTATAATGCTCGTGGGTACCCTGATGAAACTCAGGGGTATCCTGATCTAAATCAAAGAAACCAAGAGACTGATCATAACCAAAAGAAAATGCCAGAAGAATCCTATTTTCACTCATGCCCCTCATGATTTAAAATAAATAATGATCCTCTCCATTATGGCAATACACTCTTTCGACTGGCTCGTGTTCTGCGTATAAGAGCTTCTGAAGTTTATGTTGCAACATTTACAAATCCAAACCTTAACAACCTTGCATATTTTTACTTTATCAGCATGGTAGTCAAAGTTGCAAGGCGCAATCAAGATGTAAAGGACTTGCATGTCGCCTAAGTACAAGGCGTGAAAGAAGCGCACACCAAGAGAAAAAGGCAATAATAGGAAAATTTCTAAGAAAGAAAACCTTTAACAGGCATAGAAATTTTAAAAATTAATACCCTACCACAATATAGGGAAAAACCTAATGGAATTAGCAATAGAATACCGAAACTAATAACAATTCGAAAAAATAAGCAACATCATTTTTATTGTTGATCATCACAAAAACTATCTCATTGTCATATTCTCCTAGCCACTGATACAGTCCACTCCTCATCTTTTCAAGACTTGATATCTCTATCTCCACATACAACATCCCCATCTTCATGCACCCATGTGTGTGTGTGTACATATGTATACATTCTACAATACATCATAGGTATACTGGTAGAGAACTTACCTACCTGTTTGTTTCCAGTAACAAGTAGTGGGGTCTGTTTAGTTCTTAGAAACTAGGCAGACTCTGTTTAATCTCCCAATTATTCCCTCCATATTTACCTAAGGAAGATCATTTTTTTCTGAATCCAAATTGTAAGCCAACATTCTGGTAGCACAAATAAATTGAGATTTGGCTGTTTGGTTGATTAAGTGCTGAATCATTAAGATGGTCTGAATGGTTAAGAGGCTCTGAATGGTTAAGAGCTGAATCATTTAGCCTCCCTTATTAGCTTAATGGTTCAACACTTAATCATTCCATTCAGATGCTGAAACAAACAGTCTGAATGCTGAATGATTCAAACCTGAATGATTAAGAGGCTGATTAATGAAACATATTTGCAAACCCAATGTTTCTGGAACACGACTTTACCACAACTCAGAATGCACAATCCAAGACATAGATTGCAGAGTATCCTGTGAATATGGTTACTACATTTCGGCATGAATAGTAGGATGCATTGACACGGACCAATTACGGAGAAGGGATCCACAAAGCAGGGTTTGCATGGTTGACTGGAAACCCATGCTAGTGAACAGTGACCCTCATTAATAAGAAGTCAGTAGAATATAAAAACAAATCTGGAACTTGGGTAAACAGTGACTGAACAGAACGGGCAAGATTCCAGTTAAGGAAGCAGAAATTGACAGAGGTTCCTCTGTCATATGGTTACAAAGGATTCCGGCGACAGCTGATTAGGGTTTCAGCAAAGCCAGCGAGTCCTGGTAAGAGTCCTGTTAGGGTCCATGTGGGTAGGTTTTAGGTATGTAATACCATGTAATCATACATGGCGAAATATATATCACTGAATTTATGTAAAGGATATAGATAACAAAAGTAAACTAGATCGCCATGAAAAGAATACTATATAAACTAGAAAACGAGATATTGCCACATCATTATCTCTAACAAATATAAGCTGAGTGTTATGCAGAAGTACTTTGTGTAATATACCTGAGATACCATTAATGCCAAATGAAAATTCTTCATCTGCCGAAAACGTAGGGCTTTGATATTGTCATCAGATGTTTCACCTGTGAAGTATATGCAAAACAAAGAGAAGTCGATGCATATTATTAAACCTGAGGTGGTGAAAAGAGAGGGCGGGATAGGTATGTTAGGGAACAACTTTTGTACCCGTATCATTTACTCATCCCTAATTAAAAGTAGGGTAGAATACGTAATGAGTTGATATCCACAAAACGGATTTGGCTCAAATGAGTAATAGTTTGGTAGCGTAGGGTCAACCAGGCTTGACCGAAACAATTTTCTTACAAATAGTTACTGTCAATTGTGATTATGATAGTTGAATTATTCCAATGGTAATTTTTAATACAGCTATTTGGGAGATTTTATGCATAATGCATTAAAGATACGTTGTGCGCAACTCCCAACCAGTTTTACCCTTTCAACTCATTTCACCCGTGTCCTATTAAGCTTTCTTTTAGTCTAACCAATTTGATCCCTTCGAGATAAAACATAACTTGGATCAACACATTTATAAGCAAATGGGTCGAAAGTGCCAACTCAAGCTTAAACCCTAGGGCTGCCGGGCACCTACGTATTTCGGATCAACATAGACTTTGCCTCAAATATGTATACCACAAGTCTTGAAATATTGAGAAATATGGTTCTGAGAATTACCTTCACACCCACAATTCCAGCTAAGGTTATCATTACTTCCATCATTGCCATTTTCTCCATTAGCATCATTGTGCTAATAATAACATACAACATGTGGTAGGTACATATCCTCAAAATCAAAGAGTGAAGACTAATTTAATATACTACCTTGTTATTATATGACACCAGGTCATATAGAGTAAATCCATCATGTGCTATAACAAAATTGATTCCATGGTATGGCCTGCGCTTGTTTACCTATAAAGTAAGTAAAATTAATCCAAAATATCCCCCATGACAACAATATATGACATAAATCGTAAACTCAAACACCAACCATATATGACATAAATCCCAACCCGGACAACCTTAAAATCATGTACTCTGAACATGACATGTTTAATCCATATATTTAAACGATTCAAACGAGCTGACGTGTTGACGCGTAGTAAACACGTTGTAATCCAGTTGTAGACGTGCTAAACAGGTTGGGAGGTAGTGATAACTAATAATTTAAAATGGGTCACCAAAGGGTTGACTAGCCGACCTGTTTCATAGGTTGACGGGTCCATCTGACTAATTAAACGGGAACCCGGACCGTTTAACTAATCATGTTAACCCGAAAATGGCCTGTTGGGTTTAAACACAAAATTTTTGTGTCATGTTTCCTTCCGTGTCATGCTATCCTAGGCAAAATAGAGGTATTTGTGGGCCACAATTTAAATCTATCATTGTTTTAACGGTTACAAATAGTAGAGAGGTAGTTTTGGATAAGAACTTTGTTAGTAAGTGTTTTTATTGCTATGATTTCATTAAACCAAAGACAACCAATTACAAGTGATACGTAGGTAAACGGGCCACAAGTTGCGCCGCTACCCCTTTTAGATACAAATAGGGGTGTAGCCGTGTAAAATGGACAATGGGCCCTAGGGTTTATTTTTGGTTATGTTCCCTCTCCTATATATTTCCTTGTAAATTATTTTTTATAACGTTCTACATTAACACTTTATTATCTCTTACCACGGTAAGGAAAAACTTGCATTTATTTTGCAACAGTGAAATCAGCACAAAGATACCTACCAATTGAAGAACTTACTTTGTATAAATCAGCAGAACCAGCAACTCGAGTTGCGAATTTTCCCTTCATGCCAATGTCACCCTATACTTTGATCAAATACATTAAAAGACAAAAATACCCTTGGCCTTGAGCAAAACATGTAAAAAATTAGTAAAAGGATCATGAATTTGTAGGTTTACGTGTTCACATACTTTTATAAATCTTCTTATATCATCACGATACATCCCATTCCATTCGGCCCACCTGCCAATTAAAAACAAGAAATCAAAGACATTCTTGGGAAAATACTAAGAGCACTAATATTCCATAAAAGTAAGTTCTGAAATAAAATGTAATTTAAAAACAGAACATCAATCTTAATGCTTCTGTCTAAAACTGATTGAAAGCTGTGGTGATCTTTATTTGCATATTCTCAATGAATACAGATTGTTACACTAACAGACTGAAGTTACATAGTTAGAATTAAAAAAAGGGTCCAACATAATATAAGTCTTGTTACCTGTCCCAGTTTGGAAACTTTCCAACAAGATATAGGCCTCCACAATCCCATGGCTCAGAAATAATTTTACACCTGGAGAGTGTACTATCTTTTGCTATGGCCTGGTCCATTTTATTCAAAAATAAAATATAATAAATTTCACAAGTATAAGAAGCCAATGAAATTGTAAAATGTTGTTTTTAGTTCTTTTTTGCCAAAATGGAGTTTCTGACTTACCCTAATAAGGGGAGGAGCATCAAGGGGAGAACCATCTGTTCCCCGACAAAGGACACTTGCAAGGTCAAAGCGGAATCCATCCACATGATACTCGGTGACCCTTAATTAATTAATAATTTAACTTTACATCAAAAACCCATTATGCTGCACACATAAATTCATAAAGATAAAGTAATTAGAAAAAATAGAAACTGTACCAGTGCCTTAGGCTATCAAGTATGAGTTCCATGACAACAGGGTGATTACAGTTCAACGTGTTACCTGCTCATTGTTTGAAAACAAATGGTGATATGATAAAATTTTAGAAATCATGTTGTAAACTTATCAAGCAATACAGTAGATAGACTTCGTTAAAAATTATATAAGCACTTGACCCTTGAAAAATGAAATTTGATTATTCTCCATTCATCGCTAAGCAAATTAACCGACAACTTTTAGCAGAACGTAATATAAAACTCAAAAGTATCTGAACTCAAGAATGATGTGGAGGATGAAATTACCACAGCCTGAGAAGTTCAATAGTTGTCCATTGCCATCGACCATGTAATATGTCTATAAATAAAAGGTTACACATCATCAGTACCACATAACTTTTGATGTAAATAAGATATTACAAACTTAAAATACTAAGCTTTAGCCATAAACAGATTAATATGCATATCATGCTATGTTGCATACCTTGTTGTCTATGCCACGGAATGAAGTGGTATATGGGTGCTTATCATCAGCCTCATTAGTATGGTTGTAAACAACATCCAAGATGACCTGTAGTGTTGAATAATTTCCACGTTTTCCACAAAAAGCACTTATTGTTAGTGACCTATCTATTACATAATCAAAGTTCACTAAACAGAAATGTAATACCTCGATTCCTGCAAGGTGCAAAGCTTTAACCATTTCTTTGAACTCCTGGGAAGCAACGAAAGGCCCTCCACCAGCACTGGCATAACGAGCCATTGGGGCAAAGAAATTTATTGTTGAATAGCCCCATGTGTTGATCTTCACAGTTAAGATTTCAAAACTTCAGGTACAATATCAGTTTATATTTCCAAAATTTAGCCAAAATCAATCAGATAGACACCATATCAAAAAATAGAAACACGGTGAAAGTTATAGTGACGTCAGCTGCCATGTCATCCTTATGACTGGTGTCAGATTGCCTTGCATTAATATTTTTTAAAATAGATTACCTTAAGTAGAATTTTGAAACTTTGATCGCTTTTCAGGCCTAACATATAATTTTCCGCAATACTGGTTACTTTTTTATACAATTAGCCTTCCAAAGGAAAAAAAACTGTTCAATGTACCATGTGATCTCTAGGATTTGGGCGCCTTTGGAATTCAAATTCATCAAACTCAAAGACCGGAAGCAATTCCACTGCATTGACCCCAAGCTCCAAAAGATGTGGAATCTTAACATCAAAAAGTATTAGAAAAATAATGTGAAAAAGATTGGTGAACTTACGATAGGAGTTCAAAGATTAAGTTTAAGAGTTGTGACACTACCTTTTCAATTACGCCACGGTAACTGCCACGTATGTTTTGTTCCAATCCACTAGATTTATCAGCTGTAAAAGCCCGGACATTCATTTCGTAAATTACAAGGTCCTTCTGCAACATGAACAACAATTGTAATAAGGCTAGAAACATAATGGTATACAAAAAAAAGATCGTTTAAAATAAGAATATAACGGGCCTCACTTCCTAATTTGGCAGCCAATTACGAAATGCTCTAATATAGCAGCGAACTTCTGTTTATTTAATTAACAAAAATGCAACATTTTACCTTATTACAAGTTTAGCAGTTTATTTATTTATTTATTTATTTAAAAAAAAAAAAAAAATTTGTGGCGTCATTTTACCTTATTACAAGTTTAGCAGTTTTTTTTTTTTTTTTTTTTTGTGGTGTTTTTAATATTTCAGTAATAAAAATAAGTATTTGTTATTTAGATGAAAGATTTAAAGAAAAATATAAAATTAAAAATGCACAAAAGAAGGCCAAAACAGACTTTTTAAGCTGGTAATCAGGAATTATTGGTACTTTTGCAAATACAAAATTTGAAATTTTGTAGCAACTTGCTATTTTAGAGAATTGTGGTAGTTGGTAACTAGAACAAGAAATTGGCGCACGGTAACTTGCTATCTTATGCAAAGCCCTAAGCATGCTATTTTTACCTCTGGTATGTTAGGTAGGGCATAATCGTCTCCCCAATCGAATGGCTGGCTACTAAAGTCATAAGTACCAGAAAGTTTAGAGAACCTATCTGTCGAATCACCAAAAATCCGCCGACCTTCTAATAATTTTGCATAAGGGTCTATAAGAACAACACTGCTGTCAAATCGATGCCCTTGTTGCCAATTTTGAGGACCGTCGATTTTGTAACCATAAATTACATTGCTTCGAGGTAGTCCCTACAATTAGTTGTTCTCATTTTGTTAATGAGTTGATAGTTTTTAACCAAATACAATTCTAAAATAAAAAAATGTAATTACCTGTACACATATATGCCATATATCTCCAGTTTTGTTTGCAGATGGGTCCAGTTTCAGCTCGATCATTCCACCATTTGAAGATCCATCAATTTCCCTAAAACAAATATTCTTATCATATGAGTTTTTACTGATAACTTTTGCCTATATAAGAAATAAATTCAATTTTATAAATAATCTAAGATAAACTCTCACCTATCCGGAAATGACAAGCAAAGCGTAACAGAAGTTGCATGCTGTGAAAACAGAGCAAAATTGATTCCGTTATCCGTTTCTGAGACTCCAAGAGGACTTGGTAGGCCTGGAATGCTTTTCAATGATGGCGGTGTTTCTGACATTACTGCAGCTTCATCCTGAAACAAACGTTGAAAATGGATAAAACACAATCTTATAAGTTATAATATATAATTATACAAGCAAACCTAATGACAAGTACCTCAATCACGATCTCTTTAGCACGCTTACTGGTCGCATTAACAGACCTATGGTTCATTCGTTCTGTTCCTTTCACCTAAGCCAAGATCTTAGTCATGTGTTTGGTGGTAATAACCGACTAAAACGAACTGTATTAGTGAAGGGAGATTGAACAGAAGGAATACCTTACCAGAAAATCCACTCACAAAACTTTTACTTGACACGTTTCTACTCCAAATTACTCTGCTTGTAAACACAAAACTGTAAGAAAAAACTAGACTCTTCCACCCGTAGATTCACAAGTCAAAATTATAATTGAAAGTATCGAATTTAACAAGAAGAATGGATAGAATAACTCAATTAAGTACATAAACTAAATAAAATAATAATAATAATAATAATAATAATAATAATAATAATAATAATAATAATAATAATAATAATAATAATAATATAACGATCAGTATGTGTGATGCAGAAACGGAAGCAATCAAATGCCTCAAAAGCGTAATGATTATTCAAAGTCTCGAAAAGGTTGAAGAAGAAAGTTATTTGTATTCAATTCAATAATAAACAAAAATTACCTCAAACAAAAAGCATATATCCTAATTTATAACTAGGAGCCATAACCCTAACAGAAAATAACATAAGAGAATTAAAATAAAATATGATCCTGCAGCATCAATGTGAGGCAACAAAAGGCTGGTATCTTCTCATTTTCATTTTGTTGAGTTGATTGAATTATAGTTTACGGTTACAATAGAATCATAAGTTAACATTCAACCAACTCAATGGTCTATAATTTGAGCCACAAGTTGAAATTCGTCCGTCCAAACATGTGATGTGGTGAGCCACAAAGAATGTGTTCATCATCATCATCATCATCATCATCATCAGATAACATATCAGAAAAACAAAATTAAAAATAAAATGTGATACCTAAGAAAGAAAAACTCAATAGAAAGTTGAAATTATCCGCAATAAATAAATAAATCAGGCGTTTCCAGCAAATTAGATGAATGAAAAAGAAAAGAAAAGTGAATGAATACCCCATGGAAGAAGGAAATGCATGAAGGTGATGGGAACGGTTGACATTGGTGAAGTGTGAGGGTGAATAATAATAATGGATAGATGAATTGGATGTGCTGAGAATCATGATAATGTTGGTCACGGAAAGAATCACTTGAAGAGGAGCATCTATATCTATAGAGAAACACACAGTGAAGGTGGAAGTGAAAGTGTGTTGTTTGTTGAGTATTGAAGATTGGGAGTGATCCAAGAGCAAGTTGTGGTGGGGGATTCAGAGTTACGAGAACGCCATAGAAGGAAGCGGGAGGAGGACGTTACCTTTTTGTGTCCGCCACGTGACGTTTGTGACTCCTAGCGTCTTTTTCTATTATCTTTTTTGTCTCATTCTTTTACCGACTTAACTTAACGACAAAAAAACAAGGTAAAGAAAATTTTGACTGAAAAGAAATAAAAAAAGTTAGTGTTTTTGAGTTTCACTTAAAAAAAAAGAAATTGAAGGAAAATTAGGTGAAATCTTTTAGTTTAGTTTTTCTTTCTAATTTGGAAGAAATGATATATATCATTTCTTTTCCTTTCCTTTGATTCTTTTCTTTTCTTTACCTTCCTCAAGTAAACTCAGGTACGGAGCGTTAGAGTGTGGGGAGGGGGAAGTGGAGTGAAATGGGAGTGAGCCCCTTGGGGGGGGGGGGGGGGTGATCCGGCGTGGGGGAGGGGGAAAATGTGGTGGAGCTACATTAGATGGACATAAACCACTTTCCCTTACATTGACCTACATGCTCATAAAATAACCTGAAAGTTTTAAACTGAAGGTTTAGAACACTTGGTTTGTAAGTCAATGAAATTCATGTATGGGTTGATGCAAACATTTAAACATGATGAAATTATAATGCAATTCTTTTCATCAAGAACCAAGTGGATTAATACACCTATCTCAAGATGAGTGGGAGCAACTAATGCAAACTTATCCTTATATAGATGACATTCTTTTGACAAGTATATGTTACGCTAGTTAAATCATTGTTTGTGCATACTTTGACATAATGGATCTCAGAGATACCTCTTATGTTACAGGAATCAAAATTCACCGAGATGAACTCAACGAGACATTAGTTTCGTCTCTAAGCGGGTTCTTACACATGTAACATACAACATTGCCCTCCTTTAGAGGCTAATAGGATAAATGAGATTATTACCTTATACTTCATTAATTAGAAGCCTTATGTAAGTTTAAGTCTATACTCGTTTGGATATTGCTCATGTTGCTGAACACTAGATTCGTCTAGATTATTGTGAAGCATCTAATAAAATATTACAATATCTTTAAAAAACGAGAGACTATAATTTAAAGAAGTGAGAACTTAAAACCAATGAATACTCTTATTCTAACTTTGTGGTATTAAAAGAAAACAATGTGTCAACTTCAAGATATATCCTTATTTTAGCAGACAAAACTTATCTCATGGAAGAGTCATGATGAACTGTTAACAACAACCTAAATAATAATGACATAATATGTTGCTTATCACAACGCAGTTGTCACTAAATGTTGTTGGAATTTTTATCAGTAGACTCATAATTTAATAACTCCATCTAAATTCTATATTGAAGACAAATGTGATAAAGTCAGCTACCCTATTTTCTCGAACAGTAACAGTTCGAGCGGAGCTACATTAGAAATTCGATACGAAATTGACTGTTCACTTATTTTATGAACAAGTAGAGGAAACTAATTCTTTGTATCGAATACATTCATGATATGTTTATGGATCCAATAACTAAAGGTCTATCACCCATAAATCTCTCTAAGGGCCTATAATAGATATGGGTTTTACTAATGACCATGTACAATTGCATATTACACTATAAATGACTAATTATTAATTATTCCTCATTCGTTTAATAGTTGTTTGTCTCTAAATACGTTCATGCATGCCTAAGGACGTATAGACACTAATTATACAAATTAACGTTAATGGCTTAATTGTCATGATCCTAATGTTAAGTTTTAAATTTGGGGTGTAATATGATTAATGGGGGTCCTGAGTTGAATAATTGACTCAACGACTGTATTTCTCTGCTACATTTTTGGGTTTAAAAGTAAAACGAGTGTTAACCCCTGATCAGGTTTATCTAATGCTCATAATAAATGATTACTCAGCCAAGTGGGAGAATGTAATAATATATTTATATATTCTAATTAAATGGCCCTTATAATCATTTATCTAATAAATGATAAATGACCTAAATACCCCTATTGGTTTAACTAGTCTTTATGTGATGGACGTAATTACCCTTAATGAACCATTAAATAGGGTTTCCCCTTGGGTGTATATATAGAGATTCTTAGGAGAGGTTAAAGACTAATGAAACACCAATACTCTAAACCCTAATTCGTTCCCCTCCTCCCTAAAACTGATATCTATGATCTTCTTAAGCCATCCTAACCCTATCATTCTTTACTGGACTAACAGGTATGTTGATTTATTATTATGTTTATGTATTATGTTCAAAGAATTGATCAACACGGATCACATCTGCAGACATTCATGGGAGAAGAGGTGGATCAAAGGTCTGCAGTCTGCAAGAGGAAGACTGTTTTTTGTTAACGTCTACAGCGTAACCTAAAATCATAACGCACCATAACCATAACCAACCATAACCCACCATAACCATAACCCACCACAACCTACCATAACCAACCACATACAATCCTAGGATATCAGTTTCTAGAGCTAACTAATAATTTAAGTTGATAGCTTGCAATCTCAAAGCAAATCACAATATTACCAATACCACAAATCATCCTCAAAATAAGCAAACCAATTAATATCCATAAACTGAACAACTAAATCATTGTCCATAACCAACCACAGAAGATAGAGAGGGAGAGAGAGAGAGCGCTGTAGAAAGAGGGCGCGCTCTGTGGGGACAGTGTGATACCCCGCATTTTAAGGTTCACACTTTAACTGGGCTCTAGTTAGTTGTACTTACATTCATAACATTCTATTTGACTAGGGTTAGTTAGGTGAGTCACACGTTACACGGTTATAGGTTAATAACTGCATGGAATGGTAATTCGGAGAATTACCAGACTACATACACGAGTCCTGAACCCCGAACATTGGTGAAATGGTGAAATACAATTATTGTGTTTGAGACGTTTGAACTTATATGCTATTACGCGATTATGTGAATTTACGTGATTAAACGTTATCGGGTCGGTAACCGGGACGGACTGGGACTCGAAGATGTAACATGAACATCTTGGATGCATTTTAGATTATAAATAATAAGTGATGGGATTGGGTACTAAACGGACTAATCCGCATACCCAAACCCGGAAAACATTGCCATGCAAAAAGAGTCCGCGCGCAAGGGATCAACAAAGCAGCTCACCCATGGTCAACGTCCATGTAATGGTCAAGGCGAAAGTCATGCATGGTCAAATGCCATGCATAAATCAAGGCTAAGACTACATTGACCAAGCATTAAAGGCGGTAAACCGTTCCACCATTTCCATTAATTTAGCTTTCCTTAAATCACCTCACTAACATAATTAAGGGTGATGGAGACAACCTAACCACGGCTAGGACTTGGGTAATGGTGGCATACGACCTCTCCTATATAAGGAATCACATCCCTAATAGGAGAGGACACTTTATGCTAACCCGGAGAGCTATCCCTAAAGATAGTATCCCCATTCACCCCGTTTTTTGTTATAAACTACTACCTTGTGTAGTCGTCTCCACATCCACAATCAACTCTTGTTTGCAGGTTCCTTAATCCGTAGATGCTAGTGAAGGATCAACCCTGTAGATACTCATAATCTTATCATCCATAACCACGTGGTAAGACTATTTGTTTCTTCATTGGCGCCATCCCTTACTGTTCACTAATCTTTCAGTCTAGCAACTATGGTTTCCTCGAATGATGCAAACAAAACCACTAAAGTAGATACAACACTTGATGAGCAGATTCACGATGCTGCTCCAACAACTATCACAAAAAATGTTACTAAAAAACAAGCTTCGACATTACAGTTCAACCCAATCAGGGGAGGACTAACAAGAACAAAGAAAGAACAAGACAACCAATATCCGGTGGATCCAGATGAATGGTTAGCCAGGCAAAACTGTAGATACACGAAGTGCGACTAATGCTATTTAATTGCGAATACTATTTTGTTTTGTCACTAACGGACGGTCGAAGGTGGAATAAGAACGGTCGAATGTAGATAAGAAGGTCAAAGGGAGAGCTCAAGAGGTCGAAGGAAGATTTTGTTTATGTATTATGTTGATTCGCCCACTTAGTTTGGTCGAACCTGCACATTCGCCCATTCGATTGGTCGAATGTGCAGGTCTATATAAAGGCTGAATCAGTTTGTAACTTTAACTTTTGGTCATTTTTGTTTTCCCTCTTTGAGTGTGTTCTCTCCCTAGGGTGTCTTTGAGTCTGATATTGTTATCTATCATTGTAAACATCATTTTGTAACAATTATCAAGTTGATTATCAATGAAATGAAAGGTTTGAATGAGATTTGTGTGTTTTGCTGATTATATTATCATTTCATAATCGATTCAGGGATTCTGCACCTGAATTGATAGACTTGTTTGATCATAGTCTTTGTTTGACAATCTGATCCTTCACATACAAAAACGCGAAGGCAATAGCTGAGTATCAAAAAATGGTGCTTGAGAAGGCCAAGCTAAATGTTCAAAAAACATTAAGTTTTGGTACTATGGAGGATGCGCCAGACTCATCTCCCGAAGACAACATTGGCTGTCGTCAAAAAGGACCTCGTCAGGCGGTACGTGATGGAGACCGTGGTAGAAATACTCACGGTCAGGACCCCGTCAACCTGGATGAGGAGCCAGACGGCTATGAATCCGAAGAAGTACATTATGACTCAACTCAAAGACAGCGTTCTAAAACGGTTGCAAGCAAACCTGTAACTACAAAAGATGATGATCTCTATACGCCTTACAGGACAAAAACCTTTGCTGAGAGATCAAAATTCTGCGCACGAATTGCGCTTGCACCAATGCCCCAAGAGTGCAAACTCCCAAGCACAAATGGGAAATATGATGGTCTGCGTGATCCAGATAATCATCTGCACACTTTTGACTGCGCAGGCAGTTCTAAACTATGGCCTGTACAAGCCTGGTGTCACTTGTTTGTACAAACACTAACAGGTGCGGCCAGAGTTTGGTACGAAAGCCTACCCGTTGGAAGCCTACTAGATTTTGATGATCTCATTCGCAAATTCAAGAAGCATTTCTCGCACTTGCGTAAACACAAGAAAGATAAAGCACACATCCTGTTGTGTGCCCGCCATGAGAATGAATCATTAGAAGACTATATCGTAAGATATAACAAGGAGGCTCTCCAGTTAGGTTGCAGAGAAGAACTTACCCGTGCAGCATTCATACACGGGGTAAGAAATGATGACCTGATGAGATGCCTCACCGGCAAAGACGATGTGCCAAACGCTTGGGATGAAGTAATTGGCCGCTAAAGTGTACGCATCGTCCGAGCGTTCTTTCAACCGCAACAAGCATGCACACCAGAGTAGTAATCATCATCCATCCTCTAACAACAGGGGGAAAGGAAAACAATCCGTCTGGTCCAGAATCTCTGGCATGGCAGAGGAGGGAAAATATTCCTCCGCGCAAGATGCACGTAACATGCTTAGCTCAAAGGGGTCTCGTGATCATAAGGGGCATCACCGGAAAAATTACGACTGGACCCCGGTATCAAAAACGCCGTCTGAAGTGCTGAAAACAGAACAAATACAGTTCCCAAAGCCGCAAGAGCTTCGAGGTGATAGACGACATATCGACAAGTCCAAGTACTATGAATATCATGAAGACTATGGCCATCTGACAGACAATTGTTACAGTCTGGAGATGGAAATAGAAAATGCTATAAAGTCTGGACAGCTAGCACACCTTGTGAAGCACATGTGAAGAAAACAAAGAGACAATGTTGAAGGGAATGAGCCCCCTCAAAAGAAGATACGCAATCTCAATGCGCACCATGTGTACAGCACAACTGTAACACCCCAACCGATGGCGGAATCATCGAGGTGTCACGTAGTGATGATTGTTCAAAAGCACATGGTACTAAAATGTAAATATATTATTGAATAATTTAAATTGTCTTACATGGATGAAATGGGTAAAATACAAAAGTCTGAACAAAACAGGAAATTTGAAATAAATTATTAAAAGCAAGCACTAAAATCCAATGCTATGGAACTAACATCAAACTGCACCTGAAACATGTACAAAATAAGTTTTGTCAACATATGAAATGTTGGTGAGCATTCCTAGTTTTAATACATATAGTAAGTTGGAAAATGTTATACAATTCAAGTGCAAAGCTACAATGCAATTATGTAAACTATGTATCATACAAATGAACGAAATCAATCCTGTGACTGTATAATGTACTAAATGAATGGCGGGGTACTTATCCAATAAATGGATAATAACTTAACAATGACCACGGATTCTCCGATGAAAAAAGGGGAGAATCAACCTAGGCGGGTTGTCAATCCAATAGCGCTATCCAATGTTAAGGTCGGCTTGTACATGGTTAATGATTTCACTAAGTACAAATGTATTCTACATGTAATGTCTAAGCATAAAGCACGTATGTAAGCAAATGCACAATGTACTAGAATTGTATTGTAAAAATGTGAACTTGTATGTGTATTTTGTATAAATGTACATGTAACACCCCAAAAGTTAATAAAAACAAAAAGGGGATAGGAAATACTCACATTCGCCAAATGACTAGATGACTAAGCGAGCGTGAAAATGCGAGCAATCCAAAGGTTCAACAACGAAACTAGTCCAATTTAGAAGAAAAGAAACCGAATAGGAAAAAATATCAAGCTTCCAATTCGCCAATTACAAGAGCTTATAATCAAAGCTTCAAATGTAGAAGTAATATACTCTAGAAGAAAGGTATGAGGGAGAGTTTAATCAAATTGAAACAATTGAATTAGAGGTGCAAAGTGTAATGGGTCATAGGTGGGTTTTTATACTAGTTTTGGATTCAATTAGCCATTAAAATTGGTCAACACCATAAAGTAAGGTTTTATGATAAATTGAATATTTGACTAGGACTTTGACTGTTTGACTAGGACATTGACTAGGACATTGACTGGGACTTTGACTGAGACTGTCTTAGCTGACCGCGAGGGCTAAAAAAATAATTTTTCTAATTTAATCAATTTTAAGTTATAGACTTGTTTCCTTCTGTTTCTAAGTTGTTTTAGGACCGAAAATTAAGGGCTTTGAGTATCAAGGTCTGAAACATACGTGCTCGGGTGTAGATGTGAGTATAAAACGTGCATACTTTTACTTATAAAAATTATAAGTTTTATTAAATTGTGAATTTTGGTCCTATTAAAATACGAGGGTTAAAAATGAAAATTTTGAAATTGTTGAGGAACCAATTATGCACATTTATGAAGAGTGAAGGGTGCAGGTTGTCACAACAACGCGCAACAGTTGCCACATGATCCACAGAGCTACAAGCTACAAACGCACATTCGCTGACATGAATGACGATTCATGGAAAGAAGAGCAAGTAATTATGCCCAAGGTGAAGGGAGGGGCCTCCTCAACAGCCCCATTAATCATTACAAGTGTTGTCGGACATTACCGGACAAGGTACATGTTTCTAGACAACGGGAGTAGCACGGATATCATGTACCAGCAATGCTTTTATCAGCTGGATGACGATGATAAAGCAAGATTAGTACCTGTGACAGAGCCCATCTCCGGCTTCATCCACGAGATGATTTTCCCATTGGGAATGCTTACGTTCCCAGTAACACTCTCAGACGGAAAGCACTCGCGCACTGAGGTGTGTGATTTTATTGTCTTCCCGTCAATTCCTTACATGACATTCTGTTAGGACGGGAAGGATTGGCAAAATTCAATTGTAATGCGTCCACACTGCACCAGATGGCAGGTTTTCCCACGCAGACAGGAGTCGCCTTTATACACGGGAACAAAACATGTCATACAGCAGAAGCGCCGAAACCCACAAAACAAATAAAACCACCTGTCAGAACCGAACCGGAAAAATGGGTCTTCAACCCTGCATTCCCGGAACAGACAGTTGTCATCGGCCATGTAATCTCCGACTCCATTCGCTTACACTTGAAGCAACTGTTAACCAAAAACATGGACATATTCGTGTTCCAGCCAGTAGACATGGTTGGCTTTCCACGACACATCGCAGAACACAAGCTCAACGTCAACAAGAATGTAGAACCGGTTTCTCAAAAGAAACACAGCATGGGGCCGGAGAAAACAAAGGCGATAAACGACCAAGTGATGGAACTCTTGAAAGCGAGTATTCTCCGCAAAAGCAGGTATCAAACCTGGGTTGCAAACCCAGTCATGGTGGGAAAATCCAACGGCACTTGACGCATGTGTATCGATTACAAGGACCTGAACAAAGGTTGTCCAAAAGACTGTTATCCGTTACCTGAGATCGATTTAAAAGTCAACTCATTGGCACCTTACATATTCAAATGTTTCCTGGACGCTTACAAAGGCTATCACCAAATTCAGATGGCCAAGGAAGACGAAGACAAGACAGCGTTCCGCACATAACATGGGAACTTTCTGTTACACCAAGATGCCATTCGGGCTAAAAAACGTCGGAACAACATATCAGCGTTTAATGGACACCGCATTTGTCAAACAGATCGGTGTAAACTTAGAAGTTTATGTCGATGATCTGGTAATCAAGAGTAGAGAGGAAGCCCAGATGCTGAACGACATCCAGAAAACATTTGATCAACTACGGAGCGTGCGGATGAAACTAAACCCAGGAAAATGTTCTTTTGGAATGGAAGAAGGAAAATTCCTCGGGGTCAAAGTAACAAAAGATGGTTTCCGCCCAAATCCAGACAAAGTTCAAGCAATTGAACGCATGTCGTCCCTATCTCCCGTCAAAGAAGTTCATACATTAATGGGACGCCTTGTAGCTTTGAACAGATTCCTGTCAAACTACACGTCCAAATCATTCCCTTTTGTGGACACGCTGAAAAGTTGCTTAAAGAAATCTAATTTCCACTGGACCGCAGAAGCAGAAACGGCTTTTCAGGAAATGAAAACGTGTTTGAGCAATCTGCCAACACTCACTGCTCCGTTACCCGAAGAACCGCTCACCTTGTACTTATCCGTCACTGACAAGGCAATCGGCGCAGTGCTTATGGTCGATAGAAAAGGGGTACAAACCCCAATCTATTACGTCAGCCGTACATTTCTGGATGTTGAAACTCGGTATTCAACAATGGAGAAATTGGCGAACGGGGTATTAGTTGATAGCGCTATTAGGTTGTGCAGAAACCTCACATCTGATGTGCTAGAGGCACGGGTGTGAACTTTTGACCGCTTTTTACTAGTGTTGATAAACACTAGGGCTAAGGCAAATAAACTTTTGTATGTTCTCGGTACTGCATGTTTAGTTACATTATGTGAGTTAGCTACCCCTGGCATGCTTTGAAACTAGTGCTTGGTTACTTTTGGAAACTTTACTTTTGCTTACTTAAATTGTGAACTCACCAGCTTTAGGCTAACACACGCTAGCATGCTTTTGCAGGTCGCTGGGTTTGGAGTGCGTAGGACATGCATCATTTGTTTCATGGGGATTTGAACATTATTAAACTTATATTTTTCTTACGTTTAGTTGGTTTTATTTCGGGCCCATTGTTTTGTGCATGGAATTAAAATGTCTATGTTTGGTTTAAGCTTCCGCATTTATTAAAACTTTTTGAATGGACGTTAAACTATATTTTTGAAAATTTAGAGTCGTTCTTATAACTTATGGCTATGGAGATCCTAGTGTATCACACGCCTTGCAGTATAAACCCCGCAGTAGAATTTGAGGGTGTGACAGACAACGGGTGAAGGAAAGAGGGAGGAGAAGGCGACAACAAGGAGGAGGGGACGACATGGAGGGGGGGATGAGAAGGCGGCGACAGAGGGTGGAGGGGAGGGGAGGGGAGGAGAAGGCGGAAGGTGGATGGATGGAGGATGAGGAGGAGGTCTGAGGAAGAAGAAATGAAGAAGAAAGAAAAGAGAGAAAAAATAAGAAAAAAAGAAAGGAGAAAGGGAGAAGAAGTGAGAAGTGGTTGGAAGACTTTGGTGTATCTCTGCATAAAAAAGGGTCACGAAGACCTTTTTAGTGAAAGGTATTTCAAAAAACAAAAAATCTGTAGACCCCAAATGTCTGTCTGCGTCTGCGCGACGCAGACAAAAGAGATCAGAAGTACTGGTGGATAAAAAACTAACACCACCTTAGTATCTTAATAATAGTAGATTTATTGTTGAAACAAGGAATTGTTACAAGAACTCGCTCAACCCGTGAAAGTTAGTTGTTTTATTCAAATAACAAGGGAAAATAACATGGGAAAATCACAATAATAACCTTTGACTTGGTTGAAAAGCCAAAACAGCCACTCAGACGTCTTAGGTGAGACACCTCATAGAAAATGCCGCTTGAGTCGCATGAGGGCTCTTCAGAGACACCTGCGTGGTCTTCGAAGACTCCTCAGGGAAATCCTTACCACGTGTCGTGTTTTGATTCGCTAGTTGTTGAGGGGTCTTCAAAGTCGTCTGAGGGGTTTTGGTTTCCGTGAGGCAACTCTGCAAAGATGCTTCACATGGTTGTTTTCGCTTTTTAAACAAGTCAATCGCTAAAATCGTGATTTTCCCATTAATCCCTAGCAACAATGTTATTATCGTCACGGATGTTATGCCTTGTGACCAAGCTCAGAGAAGAGATTATCAGGCGATTGTCTGAGGTCATGGCATTCTCTTGGTATGAACACACACACTACCACCTAAAGATATGGTGTCCATTTAGTGATTTTTGCATTGAACTCTGAATTTTCTTTATTAAACTTTGGATTAATAGTTATCCAAATGATAACCACCCACTACTCTAGTCTAGTATGATGCAAGTGTTTAGAATATCTTGTTAGACTTGGCTATCTTTGTATTTGTTCATGTGTTTTTTTGCTTGTCCTTCCAAGTGAGATTTAAGTTGGTGACCTATACCACATTAGAGAGAAACACGGTGTTGCGATCTCTTATCATCCTAAGAAAAAAACTTAGCAGCGAAGATAATCGTTACCTTGATTAGTAAGAAGTAAACAAGCGATCGTTACATTTAGAGGTGCTCGTTGACTAAGAAGTTCTTTGTTAAGATAAATAATTTTGTACCAACCGTTGTTAGAAGTCCACCATGGCACAGGGTGTTCTAGCATATAAACACTCCTCACATGGCGATGCCCATATACAATAATACAGTCTAATGAGAGTACATAATGTAACACATTGCAACTGCTTCCAACAATTTTGAACAAAAGCATTGAACTCAAGAACATTACCTAAAATAGTAATGATACACACCAAACATGAAAGGAGATCAGAGTCCAGAAAAATCAATATTCATCACCATCTTTCGACTTATACATAGATATAATCAAAACGGACAAAGTTTATCCCAGTTCTCACAAATCAAACCAACTCTCATTCCCCGTAACACTCGGCACTTTTAGGGTGCATAACCTCAAGTATGTGTAAACAGAACCTACAGTTAATAACAGTATAGTGACTTAAACTTTCTGCAGTAAAAGCTGTACTTTAAATTTTGAGACTTTTAATGTGGTAAAACAACAGCCGGCTTAATGTCTTCGTTTACTCAATACGAACCGGATTAACTTAAGAAGCATGAAGGACAAGAAGATGAATTCTCCCCCTCATCAAGAAAAAGAAACTCTTGTATACACAATTCGCCTCTAAAAATTGTCACAACGGGGGGCCCCTCTTATTTTATTGCACCAGACATTGCTGAAGCCTCTGCGATTAAAGATGCGGGTAGTCGGGCCTGAAGGCAAGCACCTATGTCAAAAGGACGCAACTCGGATCCATCAAACAAAAGATTGACCCCTGGCAGCATGGTTTCGCCAGTGTCCTTAACATCGTCTGATTCCATCTTATGACTCTCTTCATTGAATTTGGTGTCATCTTCATAAGCTGAAGTTAAAGCATATGATCTGTGCAGGGTTCAATAAACATTAGAGGTGTAAACGAGAAGAAACGCTCATAAGTTACTTGAAATCAGTTAGCTAAGAGTTAAAATCGAGCCGGGCTGAAACAAGCTCGAGCCTCTGTAAAGCCAATTTGATAAATGAAGTTGATCCCAAGCTTTACTTATCAAGCTCGACTAGGCTCGAGAGGCTAAACGAGCCTATTGTTTGAATATTTTAATTTAACTTTTTAGAAATATGTTTTAAGAAAAATCTATACCTAATAAATAAGTAACTAGTTGCACAAATGTCTCATTTTTGTGAACCCAAGATTCTTTTTCCCACTTATCCTTTCGTACTATTTTTTCTTAATTTAAAAAAAAGTTACTTAAAGTACTTATTTGTAATTTCAATCATATCTTATTTCAAATTATCATTTTATAATTCCTAAAATCTTCATTACTAACTATTTTAATATTTACACCAGTGTCTAACCTAATTATTATTATAAATTTATATAAATAGGATAAGTATAAATACACTCATAAAAATACATAAATAGGATAAGTATAATTATAGATAACAAACGGGTCAAACCCGAGCCCAGGCCAAGCTAAAAAAACTCTTAGCCCAAGCTCAGCTTGTTTACACCCCATACAAGTATAGTATACAAGATCATCATAGTATTTTTGAAAAAGAATAAAACTATAAATTATCACAACATACCTTAAAATGTTTCCATCAAAGCTGAGGATTTCGGAGTGACAACGTTGCCTATTGGCAAGTTTCAATCTTTGATAATCACTTGTTCCAGCAATCGGAGAAGATGGTTCCGTGAGAGGATTCCATCTTTGACTTGCGTAAGTCATAAGTTGACCTCTTGGTCTTTTTGGTTGACTTTTAGGTTGATGCTGATCCCTTTCGTAAAGCATCCTTGCACTTGAACCAGTTGATTGATATTCACAACAGATTTCATGTAACCTCCGTCTCAGTTCTTGCATTGCATCGCGATTCTCGGTAAATGACTCCGTTTGAAGTAATTGTGATGAAACCACTCTCTGACATATGAAATTGCATAATTTTGGACTAAATAACGGAACCCCGAACTCCACACATAACGGAACCCATTCATAGTTTACATCATTATTGGGTGCAAACGCATTTTTGTTTCCTTCTTTATAAAGCTTCAACAAACGAATATAACCGACAGTCCATAACGACAATTTATCTGCCAAATTACTCAATAAAGAGTTCATTTTCGAAATTTCACCGGTGGTTAGCTCTAATCCTAACGCTTCCTTCTCTATACCAGCAAACAAACCATCCGAGTTCTTTAATGGAAGAGGAATATCAATGGTGTTCATTTTTCCAGACTCGTTAAGGTCAAACCTACTAAATGGTTGTACAAAAATGGCAGTGTGCTTAAGAAGTGAGTTTATACAATGTAAGAGAATATTCCCTTTGACTAAATTTCCTTGAAACTTGGATCCTAAACCTGCAACCGAAGACCCGTCCCATGACCATATAAGAGCTTTCTCGCAGCCCGCCAACGGTGCAGGAAGCAATCTTAAACATTGACCTTTCATTAAGACTACTGAAACAGGCCCACAACCGACAGCGGAGTATAATACCAAATTCATCCATGGTGACATGGAAGAATGAGAAGGTGGGCCGAAATGAACAGGGCCTTCGGGGCCCGGTAGAAAAGAAGAAACAGGAAGAGGAACCATTGACACAATAATATCATAGTCACGTTTAAACAAACTCTCGAGTGTTGTTGATGGAAGATTAGCCAAACTTTCACACCGCAGAATATCTACTCGGTATTTCCTCAATTTTTTTTGAATAATATTTTCAACATCATTGGCAGTTCCATTTGTGGTATCGAAATCATTAGCAAGTGAGCCCAACTCATTTACAGCAGGCTCGGACTCTTGTTTTAGTGACATGTCAGCCACCATAGATGTAACCTCTTCATTGTTCGAAGAACTAACGGCAGGTGTGTCCAAGTCATCCGGAGAAAGTCCTCCAGATGTTAAACATTTTAGAACAACCCGAAGGCTAAATGCGTGATTGGCAAATTCCTGTAGCTCTCCCTCAAATTTTTTTCCTTCTAATGTGCTTAGATCATTGCAAAGATCTTCAATGCTAGCATAGCCTAGTTTTCCAGCTTCATATAGTGTTACTGCATGAGATTTTAAGCCTGCAAAAGATATCAAGAAGGGAAAAATTGACTATTTGCAAAACACTAATAAACTAACAACTTCGATAATTACAGGCTACAAGATTGAAAGGGTTTGGTAACGGGTCAATCTGACATGGGTCGATTTTATTTTTTACTTTTTATTAGAAAATACAGACAGTCACACCCTTCACCCGCTAGGCCAAAGGCCTGTTAGTCTTATCTGTCATATTGATATTGGGCAGTTAATATTTCCATTTCCCTTGAACTCCATAATAACATTTATTAAATATTTAAATTTAAATATTATATTTTATTAGTTAAATGCTTACGACATGTCCTAACCTGTTCTAGTAGAAATACTTAGATTATTATTTTAATAGTTTAGTTTGTGTAATTACATTTAATGCTTCAATTATATAACAAATTCAAAGAAAAACAACAAAAAAGTGTAAACAGATCCGACTTGACACATTTTGACCTGCAAATACCTAAGTGCTTTTTTAGTTTCAGCCTGGCTCGACTGGATTGGACATGTTCAGTTCACCCAAACAAACCCACAAGAATAACACTTAAGAACAAATAGACCCGGTTCTTTGCATCTGGGCCAAAACTGCCACTTCTAGCCAAAATAAAATAAAAATAGATATGCAAGATCATAAAAAGAGGAGATTTGGGGGGGAAACAAATACAGTGCAATAAACTCAGATAATGACACAAATAATCCTAAAAAAGAACCTGAAAAGTTGAACCTCACCAGGTGAAACAGAGCCCATCATAAGATACGATGTTATGTTAGCATCAACCACAAATGCCACACGTGCATAAGCAGAGCTTGGCCCATGGTTTTCTGTCCCAAAACCATCTTGTTGAAATAAGCCGGCATCAAGCGATGTGCTTCCAGAGCCAACAGTAGCAAGAGAACCGTCTTCATCATCATTGAGGGCATTAACAGTTTGTTCTAGAAGAACAGATCCAGGGTCAATTAGTTTGACTGCCCATCCTAGTCTACAAGAAAAAGATGCAGCAGCCTGTAATTGAGAGAGTTCAGCCTGCAATGTTGTTGCCAGCTCAGCAACCGTTGAATTCTCACTTGAAACCACAAAAACAGCATAAAGCAGCCTGTAATAGTAGTTAAGTTAGAAAGAAAAAGAAAACATATTTTCATTTAACTGCTTGCAATGCAGAAAGTAAATGTGTAAATACAAAGGTGAAAATTTCAACAGATTTACTTGGATCAATTTGGAAGGGATAAAATAGGAAAAACAAAGCTAACAGGAAAAGGGGTTGATTGAGTTAAACAGGTCAAAAAGGTTGAATATTGCCCTAAAGTTGTTTTTATATGTGCATGCAGCTACCTAAACTATGCTAATCATTATTATCATATGGTTTATGCGGTCATATGTAAGAATAACTATTTATAAAAAATAGTTAGTAACTTAATAAGGTGTTTTCATCCAACCAAACCCAGCCCGAACCGTTCTAAAAATCATCCATTTTGACACATGCGCATTTTCCCACCTCTTTATAAAAGGAATACAAAAGAGTTCATATTAAAATTTAAAAGACTAATATCTTACTCTTCAATGGGATCTTCATACGACTGTTCTCTGTTGGAAACAAAGCCTTCTAGCCTGGATACTGAAACATAAACATATCAAATTTTGAAATTTTGTAAACAGAATAACATGAAATTGAAATATAATGATGATAACTAGTTCATGACTTTACCTTTAAAGCGATCATCAGGGTAAACAGGGACATCAAAGTAGACTAGTCCTCGTTTATAAAGACCCTTGATGACAACAGGGTCAAAAAGTATAAATGCATTCGCTTCTTCTTTACAGATCTTGTCAATTGTTGCTCCTTCTTCTTCTGAAAGTTTCTGCATTAAAAAATTTAAAATCATATGGATTAGTACAATACTAATGCATCTAATATACCATAATCTCAAGGGGCTTTTATGATCCAATAGAAAAACTAGGTCAATTTGGGCTTTTTTAAACTTTTAAGTTAAAATCCAAGCAAAGTTCAAATGAGCTAAAAAAGATTCTTTTACCAATTTTGTGAAAATAACGTTAAAAATGGAGGATGGTTAATCATGCTTCATGTGGTGGTGCTGATAGCCAAAAAAGCAAGGAGGTACATTCACCAATCGGGCTTGACAAGTATGATTGTTAAGTGTTATGTGCCTTATGTCCAAGGCTTGAGGCAAAACCACTATCGAGCCGGGGGTCTCACCGGAAGCAGCCTCTCTATTCCATGCGGTAGAGGTAAGGTTGTCTACGTCTTACCCTCCTCAGACCCTACGTTAGCTTTGCTATTTGTGGGATTAACAGAGTATGATGAATTGATGATGATGATGATGTAATTACTTCAATACCTTTGATGCTAAGGATTATTAATTTTAGTAATAAATAAATAATATATCCTAATTTCTAAATCGCATTATACTGATTATTACAAGACACAAAAGAAAAAAAAAGTGAGTCAACCTTACTCAACTAGGGGTGTAAACGAGCCGAGCCAAGGCCGAGCCTGACTGGGCTCGAGCTTGGCTTGGTTCGAGCCTAATACTTTGAGCTCGAGCTCGGCTCGAAAGTAAAACCCAAGAGCTCGAGCTCGGTTCGGCTCGAAATAATTTTAGAACAATTTTAATGGAGCTAAAAGCTCGGCTCGAGCTCACTTCGATAGCTTAAACGAGTCAAAGCTCGGCTAGAGCTCGGCTCGCCAATGTTAAATAGTAGGTATACTATAAATAAAATAATAATAATATAAAATTTGTTTGGGCTCGTTTAGGCTCACGACCCTAAACGGTCTTTGTATGAAAAGCTCGAGCTCGGGCTCGATAACTAAACGAGTCATTTTTCAAGCTCGAGCTCGGGCTCGTTAAGGCTCGGCTCGTTCGAACTTTTTACCGATCCGATCCTGAGTAGCTCTAGAGCCATTGCGCATCATTTACACCCCTAGACTCTACCCAGACCCACTTAACCGTTTACCTAACCTGACATTTTGACACCTCTAGTTATAAGAACATAGGACAACATCCTGTCTTATATGTTCAGGTTGTTTCTATAATTTAAAAAATATCAAGAATCTGACCTTAAATTCTTCCAAAGTAAAGTTCACAAGACAAACTCCCCACCATGGTTCGATTGCAAAGTCCACAGGATACGTGGGCAGTGATTCCTTGGCTATGGACTTGTTCAGTTTCCACATAATTTTCTGGAAAGCTCCAAATCATTAAAGATAACTAAATAAAATTGAAGGCACCAAATAATCAGTGTGTGACACATAAGTTATGTGTATACCTTAGATCTACATTTGTTCATGATATCAATGAATTCATTTCTGCCAATACCAGTGAGTCGAAGAGCATCAGCCGCACTGAAATTTGGTATGCTATCATACGGTTGCTCTGCAGATGATATGAACATATGATTATTCTTGAAAATAAACTAGAACTGCTGCAAAGATAGATGATGAAATCCCACTGGAATTAGAAGGCAGACTTATTTACATAAAAATTAATTTAACAACCTAATACCATTTTTCATGACTTCAAATATCATATCACAGTAGTATCTGAATGGAGAAATCCTCATGACACGACAAACATAATCAGCAAGGTGATAAGGAAACAACTGCAGGACCAAAAACAGTAACATAGAGTGTTTATAGAGCCTAATTACAAAAGGTTGATATAATCAGCTCTTGATTGATAGTAAAAAAAAAATTTCAGGTTTAGTAAATACAGCTAAGTTCCTTCGAAGATAACGCATCATGTCCTCATAATATTCTGCTTCTCTGCATACTTTACGGACAAAAGATGTGCTCCACGGTAGCCTTTTCTTAATGCAGTGTTCAGTTATCCTGCCAAAATATAACATCAAACAACAGAATCCCCATTCAGGAGTGGACATATAATGTTACACAAGCAATAAAGTCGCATTATAACACATTTGTCTTTCTGCAAAATTAAAATTCTTTGGAGACTGCAAGCATAGTGAAGATGCCAAAGCTAATATGAAGATAAAAGGTTTTTAGGTTAAAACGTCACAAAAAATGCTGCAAAATTAAAATTCTTTGGAGACTGCAAGCATAGTGAAGATGCCAAAGCTAATATGAAGATAAAAGGTTTTTAGGTTAAAACGTCACAAAAAATGAAGATACCGAATAGGTTTAATAAATGTAGTGAGGTTATAAAACATGTAAATATGGTTTGGCCCACTGTTGTTCCATCCATGCTTGTATTAACTATTAATATGTCTAGACTATAACAAAGGGGTATTCTAGTTTTAATAATAGAGCAATAATAAAAGTAAACATGTTATGCATCACAAGTTCACAAAAGTTGTAAGAACCTATTCATATGTTACTACCGATTAATAACCTAACAAATAACCAGTCAGTACGATTACAGGTTTCTTCAATGATTGGTTCAGTTGTATATTCCCGAGCCACATATTTCATTAGGTTAACTTACTATCTGGCTCAAATTCCCAACTCTAAACCAACATTTGCTTCAAGTATTGCTGATTGTATACCATGGTCGTAAAAATCACGCCTAGCCTCCGATTAATCGCTAGTCGGAGGTTCACAGATTAATTTTCATTTAATCGGCCCATTAATTGCTAGGCGGTCAACAGTGGTCAAAACTTGTCCTAATCGGCCAAAAAATGGTGGCAGTCTAGCGATTCCAGCCAAAAACCTATTAATTCCGACGATAATCTTATCTTCTTAGGAAATACGAGTCAAGGAAGGGATTAAAACAGCTGTATTTAAAAAAAAAAACTACATATAAAAATGTGTGTATATATTAATAACTGAAAACTACGTATAAAATCCCAATCCGACTAATCCTGACGGTTGCCCTAGCGATACTTACAACATTGTTGTATACTAGTAATATAACATGACATTCATATGGACATTTTCATGTAATATCTCTCTTTTTAAATTGGTTCCAATCAACATTGACTGTAATTCTCAACAAATAAAATGTTATCCTTAACAATACAAAAAAGATCCACTAGTCCAACCCAATAGCATCAAAAATGAAGAAAACAGTAATGACAATTAGCAAAAATGACAACAACCTTCTATGCCATTCTTCCTTGGAACTCAAGGTCGATTGCAGCCGCTTCGGGAGCTTCTCCCATGAACATTCTTCCTTAATTGCTCGCAGAATCAACTGCTCCTCAATCGTAGCGGGTACGTGCAACATACTGTCCGAATTACAACTTCCTATCAACTAACTTCTTCTTTAAACTGATCCTAAACCTGAATTCCTGCAAACGGATCACGGATTGCTAGTTTCAACTTGAATTAAATAAAAAAAAAAGTCAAAGTGAAGTAATTTAGACGTAAGCTAAACTGCAATGGTTGTGAAGAAGAATGTTTAGTTTAGTTTAGTAAGAAATGTGTATGGATTGAGAGAAATTACCAAATTTTTAGGGTTTTGTGAGATGGAGATCTTGAAATTATGCTGACAAGAAGTGTCTGTCAAATTGAAGACGCTAGGTTGGTAGGTCTGACTTTTAATTTCGGTTTCTTCTATGTCTACGTGTTTTTTTTTTTTTTTGTTTTCTTTTTTTAACGGCCAAAACATACAGCTGACCACACCGACAAACAAAACATCCGACACACAACAAGAACGATCCAGCTAAAATAAGACAAGACCCGACCGACTAGTAAACACACATAAACACAAACAACAAGCCTATTGAATTTTTGCCGTATCAAACATTCGCCATGATTCCCAAGACATATCTGATATCTTTGCCCGGTTCTTGACCCATAAATAACTCATAGTTTTGATTTCCTCTATAACCTTTTGAACCGATGCAGCCTTTAGGCGAAAGACTACGTCGTTTCTGGCCTTCCAAATACTCCACAGAGCAGTCAAAATGACTGAGTAAAATGCCTTCCTAGACCTCTCACCTGCAAATACCGAAGCTGGGAGTTCGAGCAAGTCCCGGACATGAAAAATGAACATAGCCGGAATCCTGCACCATAGCGAAAGCTACTGTCAAACCTGTAGAGAAAACGGACAGCCTGTATACAAGTGCTTGACCGTCTCAACATGCTCTCTACAAAATATACACAGTACACAAGGGAGGTGAATGTTCCTTCTATCCAGAGCCCCGGCCGTCGGCAAGCGATCAAGGTTGGCTCTCCAAGCGACTATGCAAACCTTCTTAGGAACCCAATTGCACCACTCAAAAATTGGCCGAACCTGGGAATAAAACGCCTCTGCCAATAAGCGCTTCACACTACTAACTGAGAAACCGTTAGCACCATTAGGGAACCAACATCACGTGTCGAGACCTGTGGTAAGCACCACATCGCCTAACAAGTGAATCAACCCATCCAACTCAATATTTTCTTCAATACAGAAAGACCTCCTCCATTCCCAATTAAAGCTTAATCCATCAGCACTGTTCTTTAAACAGTCCGCAATAACACACCTCCTCTTTTTTTCTAAGGCATATAATCTCGGAAAACAAGAAGCAAGGGATTCGGCCCCAATCCACAGGTCTTGCCAAAAGAAAATAGAATTCCCACATCCAAGATTCCCTCGAATTAACTGTTTAGGGTCAATATGAAATACCTCAAAGGAACATGGTACATTTGCGATTTGTTTCCAAGTTTCGCCAATCGACAAGTAACCGGAATAATGTTCCAAGCCCTTGAGTTTCCATGAATGGCCCATATCACTTTTCGCCACAAAACTACCATTATCCGTTTTGAAACGCCACCACCACTTTTTCAAAAGACTCAAGTTGGCGTCTCTAAGTGATCCAAGACCAACCCCGCCATAGTTCGTCGACGCAATAACATTCTCCCACGTGACCCAACTCATCTTGTCCACCTCGTCATTTCCACCCCAAAAAAACATATAGTCTTTTTCTTTTTAATCTAACAAAAGCTAGTTTTTTAATGGCAAAATATATATAGGGCCAGGATCAAATACACAGTGAAAGAAACATAGGAAGTCGTAGGAAGGGTATCAAACGGACCTCAATTGAACTCATTCAAGCGGCATTGGAACCGTCTTATCGAACCTTACGATGTTAGTTTTTAGGTCTTCATCTTTTGGGTTTTAGCTTGTAGTTTTTAGAATATGTGTTATATCATTATGTCTTTTATGTACCATTGTGTCTTTTTCTTATTTTCATCATTGTGTCATTTTTTCAATTCATTGTGTACAAGAGAGTTAAACGGTACATTTGGGGGTTTGTCTCCCAAGATCCAAAGCATGGTCACTGCGTCTGCACCTGCTACCATCCAACCTGTTGTTACTCTAGCCCACAATCTCACTAATGATGCTGTTCGTATGGGTTCGTTGGACCAGAAGGTTGTAGTCGCTGGTGAGAGTTCTGGAGACAAGCGTAAGCGATCTTTCTCCAAGAAGGGAAAGAACTCATCCCACAAGCGTCAAGACTCTATGAAGGTTTTTGTTACCACTACTGCCGAGGAGCCCAAACGCAAATACAAGGGGCCCCACCCCTACTGCAGCAAATGCAATTACCACCATGTTGGCACTCGTGAGAGCATCATGTGCAAGAACTACAATCGTCGTGGTCACCAAACCGCTAACTGCAAAGCCAAAGCCACCAACACTCCACCTGCCAAGAATGAGTGTTTTGAATGTGTTGCAACTGGTCAAATCCGCAAGGATTGCCCTAATCCTAAGGATCAAGCTCGCGGACGAGCATTTGTTCTAGGAGCCAATGAAGCACGCGATGATCCTAATGTGGTTACCGGTATGTTTCTCCTTAACAACCATTTTGCATCGGAACTATTTGATTCACGCGCTACTTTTAGCTTTGTATCCACCGAACGATTTGTATGATAAATAACAAGAACGTACAATTTACTGTGCTCTTAATAATCATAGGGAAACCATTGTCTGAACGGTAGCTATCTCACATTCCAGCTTCACTTGACCACACATATCTTAATCAGGTGAGTTTCATGGCCCCATTTTACTGTTTTTACATTTTTGGGGACTAACATGCTACAAATCTAGTACAAATTTCAGTTGGTGTGCTTATTCTATCATGACTACCATGTGGAACATGAGATATTTGGTTCATGAGCTCACAGGTCCTCGTACTTACATTATGCTGTAACCATTAGCTATCGAAAGCCATGGTACACTTTAATAAATCTATTGGGTTGACACCCCCACTCTTGGTTAGTCGCTCTAACCAGTCATATACAAAAGAGTGTTAGTATTCTACTATACATACACTGTCTTTAGCGTACAATGCACAACAGTCAAGAGGTTTGGTTACGGGACTCGTGGTTTGCACAATAATCATTCGCTTAGCTAGCTTATGATTGGTCATACACGAATTACACGAGCACTTTACTTAGTACATCTAAACCTGTGAACTCACCAGCATTATTGTTGAGTAATGTTGACAAATCTTTTATGCATGTTTTTCATGTAATTGACGATGAGAAGCAGAGACTTAGGAGAGGGGTCCGAGCATGCACCGAGTGGTACCATTTTGGATCAGGTTTTGTCAGTTCCACGTTATTTCAGTATTTGAGTCATGAATTCCAGATAATTTCCTGTATTTCCTAAACACAGTTATGTTAATTAAATAATTTATGACATCATCCATCCTTAGATGGTATCTATTTAAATAAATTTGTGTGTTGCTTGAACCTTGTGCTTGAAAACCTTTCGAGGTCGCATCCCCGTGTTTCCGCCTTGGCGGGGTGTGACAAACTGTCCCTGGATTCGTCATTTCCAAATTATAGCAATAAAGCGGGAGCTCGGCAAACGAATCTTTGCTATCTCATTGTAAAAGTTCAAGTGCGTGACACTTCCCACGCCATGCCTGAGAGTAAGTTATGTCCACGAGAAATCTTTGTCGGAAATATTAGGACTATTTCATTACCACGGTATACACACCACTGTCTCTCAATTGGTGTTTTAGTATGTTGCCAATAACTTTTGGGTTAGCTTGATAAAGATGAGGGTGAGTTTGAGTCTTGGAATATGTGTGATTATCATTAAAATATTTAACATAAAGATTTTACAACCTGGGTAGCTATATGCCCCAAAACGTCACTCATAATCCTTAACTACACATGATGCTTCAAAACCTGTTTTAGAGGATCTTTCTGCTTTATAAGTGAAACATTATGATAAACACAGTTTTCCCAACTCCAGTTTCATTTCTTCTTTGTCATGAAATAGAAAACCTCAAGGAAAACGATTTGACGAACAAATTTTCTATTTTTCCTAGAGAAATATCTGTTGTTGCGTTTTCAAAAGGGGCATTTAAATCAGGAACTAATTTTTGTTTTTCCTCAAATTTCTCGTAATTTGGAAGATAATCGTTAAGATTTTCAAAATGGGCATTTAAATCAGGAATGTTGTAATCATTTGAAGGAACACAATTAGATAAACCAACACCACACTCTAAAACAACATATAACTTGAATACTTCATCGGGATTTTGATCAGCTATTTTAAAAAGAAATGATACATCACAATCATTAAATATATCGATCGTATCATCAAACATAGACATTTTATAAGATAAACGTGTAACTGGCGGAATCTAAAAAATGTCCGAAAGATAACGTAATAGGCTAACATAACACATATTTGATTCGAATTCCAGACCACATCTTCTACTGCTTGAATAAGGACATATTCGAGTCTCCCGTTAACAACTTCCCACTAATGTATACGACAAATCTAATTACTTCAATATATTTTTATGAACAAAAAGGAACATAATACTTCAAAACGATGAAAACAAAGTTCACAAACATATTTGCTCGACTTAAAAAACAAAATCTCGGTCATGTACAGACATAACTAGTCAAATCGGAGATAGAGTCTTTTGCAGTCCAAGAGCCGTCACGGCGAGTCCTCAGCCGGAGGAAACGTCACTGGAGATGGAGTCGGTTGGCAAAGACGTCACCGAGACGCAGGCTCCACCAGTCAGAACCGTCTCGGAGACGAGGTTTCAGACTGGAGACGTCACCGAGACGTAGCCAGTGACATCTTTTGTAGGTAGAGAGGCGTCATAGAGACGTCTCCGCTTGAGCCAGCTTAGGGGATCCGAAACGGCTCAAGCCATGAGCCGAGAAGAGGTGGTGTCGACTCCCACCCCCCAGACGTCTCGGCGGCACGGAGCCCATTTCCGAGACGGGTCGCAGATAAACGGACAAGTGGCATCGATCCATTGGGAAGCATCGGTGGCGTCTCCGGAGTCCTTTCCACCTCCTCGGAATCCGGGAACCGGCTCTCCAAAGTAAAGGGAGGTGGCCATTTTTGTGAATCTCCTCGGTCAAAGGCCAAAACCGTGATTTCCCTTTTTTTTATTAGCTTGCAGAGCAGCCATTTGAACATGTTTTTTTATTTCTTTTTAACATGGGGATCTCTCATCTTACCCGTTGTCTGTCTACCACCTTTTATTTCTTTTCAGATAGACTCTTCTCACTGAACGATGGTCCCTTGACATCGATCTCACTGATCACACCATTGTTTGGTCGTCCTTTTTTCGATATACGGAACTCGCATCTCTTTCGAACACCGCCACTTAGACCACAGTCACTGGCCATCGCCATTTATCTTTCTTCGAACTACAAAGTCATCTCTTGCTAGCGTTGACTCACCATTGCACGAACATGGTTGTCTATTGTCGATTTTCCTCCTTTTTCTAGCAGCCATTCTTCCCTTGTGCGTTTTGCCTTGGCCGAAAAAGATGGAACCGCCGCTCCAACAGTTGTGTCGCCATGCTAAGCCGCCGTTTGACCACGGCCAGGCCTCTGCCCTTTGCAGAACTACGGTTCTCTGCCGCACCCTTTACAAAATACAAGATCATTGACATTGAAGAACATTGATTATTTCTTATGACAAATAAAGGAGTTTGTGGATTTTTTGGCATACTTTTGGATCTATAAGTCAAGAACCAATATCGAGACTAGGTTTTTTAATTTTTTTTGTTTATTATTTATGTTTTGTTTTTCCGGTCGAAGCGTCTGATTTTCTACCGCTCTGATTGCGGGGGAGTATTGGATCCTATTATTATTATTATTATTATTATTATTATTATTATTATTATTATTATTATTATTATTAGGGTTAATTAGCATAAGCACATGAGCTCAGTTAGATTTCTAAGGTTCTTTGTGATCTCTGTATATTATAACCTGACAAATTAATAATATTAATTCAGTATTCTACCATCTTTTTTTTGAATGACCAATGTTACATCTCCTATACTATTACGTGAATAATTCTATATTACAACACCCTTGTGAATTATTAAACCTTTGACATCCCCTCTAAGAGGCATATGCCTCTACTACCATCTAATAGTAACTAGCTTGTTGCCAGTGTGGTAGTGGTGGAGTGGTTGGGGGAAGACTTACTGTTCCTTGTGACCCAGGTTCAATTCTCACTCTCCTCATTATTTTCTGCGGCATCTAGGTGAAGAATTTATCGATTATTCCACTGTCGTGCCTTCAGGCGGGTGGAGGTCAGGTTTCCATGCATTTGAGAGAGCCAAAGGGCTGGTGGGGGTCGAGTAATCGACCTTGGCCATAAGTAACGCCTAGTGTCACAGTGGTTGACACGTTGTTCCTTCTCATTGAAAAAAAAGTAACCAGATAGTAGCGTAATTTGATTTATTATCTTAATCTGTACAATATTAATATGCATATATGCATATAGTAGGGGGCAACTTCGGTTATTTACCACTTTTAAGAGATATACAACATCTTAAAGCTTGTTTTACATCACCTCAATGCACAAAGGTATTCTATCTAAATAAAACACGGGAACCATTCCACCAAAAGCCACCTGAAGAGGGCGTTTTGCTCCTTTTTTGTATTTCAGTGAGCACGGGTAATAGCAGGCAAATAACTAATTCCCTTTAATCTCATAAATTATTTCATGTATTTTTCCAAATCATCACTAAATGTGATGAGCGTATTTTGTATATTTTGGACCAAGTTTTAAAAGTACGAAATTGTGCCTCGAGCCATTTTCCCTTTGCTTCACGAGGCGTATGCCTCGAGGCGAAACGAGGCGTAAGCCAGAGGCAGAATAAAAAAATAAATATACATATTATATATTTTATAAAAAATGAAATACTAACTAATCTTATAATCAAATTCATCAAAATCACGCATTAAAAAGACATGGAATGCTTGAAATTGACACAAAAGGTTCAAAACATCAAATCCCATGAGGCGCACATGAGGAGAAGTTTTTGTTACCGCAGGAGCCGCCTAAGATTTGTTTTCTTATAAAATTGTCTTGAGGTGCACACCTCACCCTTTTTAAACCATGTTTTGGACATTGTGGATAACAACTAACTGACCATCAGTTTTGTCACAAAATTACATATAAAACATTGTTAAATCCAATGACGGACCGCTAGAAAGTTTCTAGCTACATTGGTTGGATGTTTAGTTTTTACCGGTGACGGTCCTTTTTTTTTTTTTTTTTTATCATTCTAGGTTTCTGATTTCTTTGCTAAGTTAATACAAAGGATCTCACCAAAGAGTACCTTGTGAAGGTTTTGTTACTGGGAAGTTTATAGAAAACTTTTCTAGTCATTAGGTTTTCTAAAGATGTTTTCTATAATGTAGTATCATACACTAGATATTTAAAGTTTTAATAATCACCATTCTAAACTGATTCAAATCTAAAACTTGTGTGTTTAGTATGACACCAACAAGGCATTTTTTAATGTGTTCTTTGTTAAAACCGTAATTTAACTAATGAAATTCCTGGATTAGCATATTTGTTCTTTTTTTTTTTTTTTGTTAAAAGGTTTCTATGAGAGCCGTGCACAAAGCTAAGTGGATGAATGAGATGGATGTCAACATCTATGACTCATGGCATGACCCAATTGTTTCTTCTCTTCCAGGCCTTAGGCCAGCCCAGATATTTGCCATAACTAACGATGCTTAGACAGCGAGCAGAGGAAGGTGGCTTTTTCTATGTCGAAATATCGCAAGACAATTGATAAATTAACCAGGTTCTTCTATCTAATCATGTATCTTATATTGATTTAATTGTGTTCTTGAGGCTATTCATGTTTCTTTGTATGCATGCCAGGTGTTCAATGTTTTCACTTTGTGTATTTGTGTGTTTTGTTTATGGTCTACTGTGATTAAAACTCTGTTGCTTGGGAGTTTTTGTTTTGGTTTTTGGGTTACGATTTTGTTGTCGAATGTTGTTTTTGCTGAAATTGTTCTTCTGATACTGTGGTTGTTTGCGTTAGAATGGTACGTGGCTGCTTAGTTTCAGGTTGTGTTTCGGTTTTGTTGTAAAAATGTGTTTTTGAGTCTATTTTGTTTGTGGAAATTGGCTAGCTATTTATAGAAAACAAGATTGTCATGTCTAATTTTACCTGTTTGTCGTTACTTACACTATGCAACCTTTCAATGTAGGAATGTCAGCATTGTTAACACTTTTTGTTCGGTTAATTAACCTGTTTTGCGATGTGTGTTTGATAATGTTTGTTGATCAGGTTCCAGTTGTGTGAAATTTTGTATATGTAGCCTAACGCGTTGGGAAAAAAAAGTCTTCAAGATCCATCTATACACATGTATGTTTTGACGCTATTTTTGAAACTGTACATTGATTTATTTTTTAGGCTATCATGTATGTCTGAGGTGTTATTTACTGCATGTTTGATAATGGTTGTTAATATGGTACCCATAGGGTAAAATTCTGCATACGAAACTTAATACTGTTTAGTGAAAAAATGGCTTTTACATTCATGTGGCAGATTCATCTATACGTGTGCATTTTAACTTTACCTTTAAATTTTCACATTTTGGTGAGTCTACCATGTATGATATTGGTCAAAGTTAGGTAAAGGGTTTTAATTAAATTTGTCACGACAACATGCAAGAATAGTGGTTCGACACTACGGCATGTCGATTGTGGTGACTAGCGGTGGTGGTTCTTGACTTCAACCGTGACGATGGAAGATACGGGTTGCCGAATAGAGACATGCATGGTTATATTTTTCTTATTGATGATTGATTTGCATTAGTTATAAGATCATTTTTTATATTTTCAGCTCATTTCATATAATTTTGTTGGTGTAGGTTGTAGCAAATGATGTTGGTGTACGACAATGTAATCTTCTTGTTCATCAAACAAAGAGAATGTGCATTGCCAAGTTGGTTGTGATTAATCATGAAGCCCAACATTTCCCAAGTTGTCACTTGAAAAAGAATCTTGTGATGTTTCACGCACTTGAGACAACACTCTCCTCTCCACAAAGATCTATTCTTTAGAAAATAAAATGGTGATTACATTTTAGTTATGTAATTGATTATTGTTATTACAACTCCTAATAATTAAGTTATATATAGTGTTGACATAAACCTACCTGTTGCAGCAGAACTGGTTTTGAAAAAGCTAAATAACATTACATATTTACCTTTTAATACTCTTCTTTTAGAGACTTCTTTATATATTAGTTTCATAAATAAGAACTAGTGTAAAGCGCATCTTACAATTTTGTCGTATTCAAATCACTAAAAAGCTATTATCAACAAAGTAACTACCAATTATCATACCATAATTTAAAAACAACTATTAACAACATAAATCAAGTCAAGTCAAGTCAAATCTCTTAGTCAACCATTGACTCCATAACATAAATTAAGTCAAGTCAAGTCAAGTCTCTAAGTCAACCATTGACTCCATGATTTCATATGTAAGCCTATATAAAGGCCTTGATGTATTGTTGATAGACACATAAAAACATTACAAAATACAAATCCCATTGTTTATATGGTATCAAGAGCCTAAAAGCTCCCTTGAGCCATCTTCGATCCCAACCTACTCGACAGACACCTTCTGTCCGCATTCTGCTTTTTTTTTCTTTCGATTCACCATGGCCAAACACACCCATATTACCGCCGCCACAACCCGAAACCAAGGGTCACCCAAACTACCAATACCAACACTCGTCCGACTCGCAACAATAACACATATTGCTACTATTGTAACATTCCCAGACATGACACTAAAGATTGTCGCAAACTTAGTCGCTTCCTACGAGAACACAATGTATCGCCTCAAAATACCACCACCCCGGTGGTTAACTACACCACCCCTCACCCAATGGCTACAACCTCATCATGGATGTGGGACACCGGTGCGTCCAACAACACCGCGAACAACAACCAACAATTTTTTGTTCTTTCCGAATACGGAGGACCCGATAAGATCGTGCTAGGTGATGGTAAAACTCTCCCTATAACTCATATTACTCAAATAACTATTCCAACAAAATCTCGCCCACTTCTTTTAAACAACATTTTAATTGCTCATAATCTTCGAAATAATCTTATTTCCGTTGCCAAAGTTTGTCGTACTAATCGTGTTTCCGTTGAATTTTTTCCCTATCATTTTTTTGTCAAGGATCTACGCACGGGGGTGCGCCTCATGCGGGGAGTGAACGTCAATGATGTCTACTATTGACCAATCTCCTTGTCTTCTCAAGTCAACAACACCCAAACAAACTCTCTTCTCATGTGGCACCATATACTTGGACATCCATCGCTTCAAGTATTCAAGTCTTTAATTTCTAGATTGGGACTTCGTTTTAATAACGTGACCCATGAGTCTTTTCATTGTACTTCATATTCCCTAAATAAAAGCCACAAACTACCTTTTGGCAAAAACTCTTTTGTTGCCAATCAACCTCTACAACTTCTCTACTCCGACGTATGGGGTCCCGTTAAAACGTCAATTGATGGCTTTAAATACTATGTCATTTTTGTTGACTATTTTTCCAAATACATTTGGTTATACCCAATCAAACAAAAATCCGATGTCAAAATTCTTTTTCCACAATTTAAATCTCTTGTTGAAATTTTTTTCAAAACCAACATTGTTGCGTTGTTCACTGATAATGGGGATGAATATGTGGGTCTTTCACCTTATCTTGCCTCTCAAGGTATCTCCCATTACACGACACCACCTCACACACCGGAAAAAAACGGTATTGCAGAACGACGTCACCGTCACGTTGTGGAAACCGGCCTCGCATTACTCCACTACTCCCACTTACCACAACATTTTTGGTCCCATGCCTTTCAAACCGCAACCCACCTAATCAATCGTTTGCCTACACCCATCCTTAACAACAAATCTCCATACGATATGTTGTTCAAATCCGCTCTTACTTATTCCAAACTCAAACCGTTTGGTTGTCTTTGCTACCCATGGTTACGACCCTATGCTACTTCCGAACTCCACTCCCGTTCAACGGCGTGCATATTTCTTGGGTACTCATCCTCCAAATCGGCATTCAAATGCTATGACCCTACTAGTCACAAACTATACCACTCTCGCCACGTTGAATTTATCACACATATTTTTCCATCTCAAACCACCAACCTCCAACCCAAACACATGTCATTTGACTCCTTCCTATCCACATACCAATCGGCACAATCAACCTCCTCTTCTAACCAACCCATTCCTGACCCAAACATCTTGCATCATCCAACCCCTACTCCACAGCCCACATCACCCGAAGCCCAAACCCCTACTCCACAAACCCACGACCCACCTCCTCCACCTCCTGCAAATAGCCCATCCTTCCACACAACAGGCCCAAACAACCCAACCTCCCAAGCAACAGGCCCTCCACCCCAGCCCACCGAGACACCCTTACCAACTGGCCCACCAACTCCACCTGATAGCACCACCCCTACCCCTACCCCAACCACTTCCCACTCCACCGACCCCAGCTCACCAATGTCATCATCCAACACATTTGATAATCTCACGAACTCACCTCCACAGAACCCCCAACCACCTCGTCGATAACCAAAACCGAACTCAAAGTATTACAACCCCAACTTTGTCAACTCTACCACCATTCACCCTCTACCCGTTTCTCTTAAACCATCCACTTATACTCATGCCTTGAAAGATCCGAATTGGCATCATGCCATGGATCTTGAGTATAATGCTCTCATTCATAACAACACTTGGGAACTTGTCCCTCACACAATCCAAACTCCCATTGGTTGCAAATGGGTATTCCGAATCAAACGCAAACCCGATGGCACGATTGATAAGTACAAAGCCCGTCTAGTTGCCAAAGGGTTTCACCAACAATATGGAAAAGACTATCATGAAACATTTAGTCCCGTTACTAAACCCGTTACCATTCGCACCGTTCTCTCTATTGCTCTTTCAAAAGGATGGTCTTTACGTCAACTAGACGTTAATAATGCGTTTCTTCATGGGACTCTTCACGAAGATGCCTTTATGGTGCAACCTCCCGGGTTCACCAATACGGAATTCCCACGTCACATTTGCAAACTCAAAAATCCCTCTATAGGCTTAAGCAAGCACCGCGTGCTTGGTACATCGAACTGACCAACTTTCTCACTCGTTTTGGCTTTAAAAAATGCATTTTTGACCCCTCTTTCGTTGTATACAATCTCAACAACATCACTTGCTACCTCCTTGTGTACGTTGACGACATTGTCCTCACCGGCCATCACAATCCATTTATGGATTCCTTTGTTCAAGCCCTAGGCAACCAATTCTCTATCAAAGACTTAGGCCCTCTCCATCATTTTCTAGGAATCGAAGTCATTCCTACGCCTCATGGTCTATTTCTTTCCCAACATCGCGAGATTCAAGATATTCTTACCACCTTTAAAATGGATGGTGCAAAAGAGGTTCTCACTCCCTTAAGCACTTCCGACTCTCTTTCTTCCTTTGACTCCACTCCCTAAGTCGATCTCACTCCCTACCGTCAACTTGTAGGAACTTTACAGTATCTTGCCTTCACACGTCCCGACATCTCCTTTGTCGTCAATAAATTATCTCAATTCATGCACTCACCTAAACAATCACACTGGCAAGCTCTCAAACGGGTACTCCGCTATTTGAAAGGAACGGTCCATCATGGGTTGTTCTTGAAATGCAATATTAACCTAACCTTGCAGGCTTTTTCGGACTCGGACTGGGGCGGTATTAATGATGGGGGACGGTCCACTACAGCATCTCATATATCTTGGGTCCAATATCATCTCATGGAAATCTGCTAGACAAAAAACTGTCTCTAGATCATCTACCGAAGCTGAGTACAAAGCACTCGCTAATGCTGCGGCTGAACTCTCATGGGTTAAAAATTTACTTGGTGAACTCGGGCTCCCAATTAAGAGCACCCCATCGCTTTACTGTGACAACACTGGAGCTACTTATGTATGTGCAAATCCTATTTACCATTCCCGCATGAAACACATCGCTCTGGACTATCACTTTGTGCGGGAACAAGTCAATTCCGGGCAACTGAAAGTTCTTCATGTCAGCTCCAAAGATCAACTCGCGGATGTGCTCCCTAAACCGCTTGCACGTGCACCCTTCCTATATTTTCGGTTCAAGATTGGAGTCTCCAACGGATCCTCCATCTTGCGGGGGCGTATTAACAACATAAATCAAGTCAAGTCAAATCTCTTAGTCAACCATTTACTCTATAACATAAATCAAGTCAAGTCAAGTCAAATCTCTAAGTCAACCATTGACTCCATGATTTTAGCCAACCATTATACTTAGTCAACCATTGACTCCATAATCTTAGCTAGAGTTAGTCATATATAAGCATATATAAAGGCCTTGATGTATTGTTGATAGACACATAAAAACATTACAAAATACAAATCCTATTGTTTATAACGACATCTCACACAAACAAGGGTATATTTGTATTTATTACTTAATAACATGTTGTGAATGGAAAAAAAAGAAGTCATCCCTTGCCATTCTCATGTTTCAAACCTAAGACCTCAAACAATAAAAATGCACCAAAAACCACTCCACCACTAAGCCATGTTTTTATTTATTGTGAAATCATATATAATTATTATTAAAAAAGTGTACGGACCTTTAAAATTTTTTTTGCCCTTCCCATGTTTTGAACCTGATAACTCAAACCATACAAATGCACCATAAACCACTCCACCACCAAGCCATGTTGTCACTTATTATGAAATCTTATATATTTATTAATAAATAATTGTTTGTAATAATAAAAAAAAACAAAAGTCCCAAAATTCGAACCTGAGACCTCAAGTAACACAAATGCATCACAAACCACTCCACCACCAAGCCATTTGTGATTTATTATGAAACCATATATATTAGTAAAAAAGTGTTTGAACTTAAAAAAAAAGGAAAAAGACAAATGCCATTAATATTATTACTATTCATTGTGTTCTATCTACATATATACTTATATAATATATTTATTAATAAATAACTGTTTGTAATAATAATAAAAAAAAGTCCTAAAATTCGAACCTGAGACCTCAAGTAACACAAATGTATCACAAACCACTCCACCACCAAGTCATTTGTGATTTATTATGAAACCATATATATTAGTAAAAAAGTGTTTGAACTTAAAAAAAAAAAAAAGAAAAAAAAAAAAAAAGACAAATGTCATTACTATTATTACTATTCATTGTGTTCTATCTACATATATACTTATATAATTTGCCAACACTGCCTTGACCTGTTTTACATTTGATTATTTGATTTTAATTATTTTATATTACACAAGTCCTTATAAAGCATCCACCAGACACCATATGGATATAATGCCCTTCCATTTCTTAAGAATTGCAAAAGTACGGGATGGCTAATGATGTTCATTGTCTATAACTTCGGATAACATGCCAGATTTTTTAATATATATTGATATTCACTAATGATAATACCATTGTTAAATTTAATTGACCCATTAGAGAATTGATGGTTAAATGCCAATTTCGTCCTAAGGTTTGATCTAGTTTGCTTCTTCAATTCAAGAGAAGTTTTTTTTTTTTTTTTTTTTTTTTTTTTGCAATGGAACCCCTGAGGTTTGGATTTTCTTGCTATTTTCGTCCACTTCACTAACTCAGTTAAAAAATGATGTTAAGTCAGGGGTAGCCTTGTCATTTTGCCTACTTAAATGAGGGGCAATTTGGACCTTCTTTAAATTAGTTTATGTGCATTAATTTATTTTACTTAATCGAGCCAGCTGTAGTAAATAATTATATCGCTGATTAATCATACTGGTAATAGTCATAATCAAAATTATAAGCAGTTGCAGCTTAACCATCTAGCCATAATAAATTGAAATCCACATCCAAACACCCCATCATAATTCATTAATTCTTCCTTTTGGTTTTTGAACATGTATATTACTAAGTTTAGTTTGGCAGATTAGTTCAATTTGGGTGGTATGATTCCCTCACTCCAAAGTCAACATATCTTTGACATGATCAAAATGATGATTTTGAACAAAATATAGTTTTCATATCCTGACATCAAAACTACTTTTGGATTGATACAGCATTACCATTTTGATTCTTTAAATCAACATCAACATCAACATCATACTCAGTTAATCCCACCAATAACAAAGTTAAGGCAGGGTCTGAGGAGGGTAAGATGTAGACAGTCTTACCTCTACCCCGTGGGAATAGAGAGGCTGCTTCCAGTGAGACCCTCGGCTCGATAGTGGTTTTGTATCAAGCCTTGGACATAAGCCACATAACACTTAGCAATCGGGACAGCCCGATTGGTGCATGTAACCCCTTGTCTTTTGGCTATCAACGCTACCACATGATGCATGATTAACCATCCATCGTTTTTAACGTTATTTTCACGAAATTAGTAAAATAACGTTAAAATTAGTGCAACTTTACTTTTGCCCCCAGAGCCACGCATATATACGCAGGGCTTCATTTTGATTCTTTAAATAAAAAATATATATATGACCTTTTCGTGTTAAACCCAGAGGTTGAATGCTACATTTAAAGATCTGTGTATTAAATGAAAAACTCTAGACATAAGAAATTTGACAACCTCGAATTTCATATTGAACCCAAAACCAAGTTCCAAAAATTGGGTAAAGTAGTTTCAAGAATTACCTTGTTCATGACTGCACTTGGGCGGCGATAGTTTCCATTGGTGGTTGTGGTTCACGATTAGCTGTAGCTTAGTGATTAGAGGTAGCAATGAAAATGTCAAAAAAATTTACCCAGATTCTATGGAAGGCAAAGAACGAAGATGTTAATATCAAAGAAAGTTCATGTTGTATGACCCAGACCGTTCAGTCTGGCCCGTGATTTCCTTTGTTAATTTCAGATCTGCCCAATTTAAAGTGTTGAAAATACTAATTTAACCAAAGGCAAAATTTACAGTGTAATCAAAAGCCAGGGGTGGTGGAGGAGAGGATGGTGGGTTTTGGAGAGGAGGGGGGAGGGAGGAGAAAGGAGGTGATTTGATGAGAGAGAGAGAGAGAGAGAGGGAGAGAGACAGAGAGAGAGAGAGGGAGAGAGAGAGAGTAGAAAAAATAACCCAATTAGTGAAATGGACGAAAATAGCAAGAAAATCCAAACCTCAGGGGTTCCATTGCAAAAAAAAAAAAAAAACTTTTTTGGACTGAATCAGCAAACTAGACCAAACCTCAGAGACGGAATTGACATTTAATCCGAGCATTAATGTAACCCAAATCAACCCATTTATAAGTATATGGTTAAAGTCAATTCAAGGGTCTGCTTGCGATATGCAGATTGAATGCAAGATTTCACTTCAATGAGCACTAAGTCTATCAAATCGGCCAGGTTACCCATTGTTTTACTCAGTTCTCTTTCACATGGACCCAAATGACTATGCAAACTGCATGAGTTACTAAAATGAGTAAGAGAAAGAGTCAAACAAGCGAAAAAATGGTCTGTTTACCTTCTCTCTCACTTATCATGCTCAATCGGTCAAAGCTTTGCTAAGGTACATTTCCCTTTCATTTTCACCTAATTTTGTGTCTTTATATAATACAATCAAAATTTACGTGTACAGATCGTATTTTTTACTTTTAATTTCTTTCACGGGAAACGAAATATATCTACAAACTGTAGAGACTATAAGACTTCTTAAAAGGGTTAATGAAAAATGGTCAAACAGAAAAATGGTCGCTCACCACCCTGTGTAGATTGCAGACTGCTCCCCTCTAAAATGTATTTGGTTTTTGCCTATCACTGCTGGTGGCCAAATGATCAAACAAGAGTAAGGGTAATTGATTTATCGAGAGCTCAAACAATGGATTCATCTCTCCTATAAAGTCACACCTTCCCTTCTCCCTATCACTTACGATATTGTGTAAAAAAAGTACCAAGTTATCATGTTTAGATTGATCTATTTGACCTATAAAAAGCTTCCACTTATGTGTCTATTGCCTAAGACACTAGCACAGACACCACCACTTTAATTTATTTATTTTAATTCACTTGTTAATATGTTTTCATTTGTAATTGATCAAGTTTTTATTAATCAAGACTTGGTTATTGTATCATTTTAGTAGTATCTACAATTATTTAAAACCTTTTATACCATATGCTTCTAAGTAGCAACTATTTTATCAACCCAAATCCGTTTAATGGCCAATTTCATCCTACCACATTAAAAAACGGAGGAGTTACCTTTGTTTGTAATGTGTTTTCTAGCCATCCTACCACAATATGGTAAGAGTCAGTTAATGCATGCCTTGTATAAATGTATGGTCTTTCTTGCTTATACTTTATGGTTCTCCACTTCTCTATGGTAGCTAAAGACTTATGGTTAAAAATTTGTTCTTGCAACTTACATAATCAAATATAGGCCAAATACACATGTGTATCGGCGATTGATTGATACTTTTTTCATAAGTTATATGGAGTTTGTTATTGTATAATTGAGATCCGTAAGCCTCACGACATGTATAGACTACATCAATGCCATGAATAAGAAAACTAATATAATTATTGTACAATATATCACATGTAAATTATCACCACCGCCGCATCGCGCGAGTTTCTTGCTAGTTTATTTTAATTCATTTCCAACGGTATTCTCTTTCAAAGCATATATAGGTATCACTACATACACACTTACATTGTTAGCTCCAAGTTGACATACATTATTAGCTCCAAGTTGAGGAAAATAACCCAATATTGAGACAAATAAGTCCTAAACAAACTCGACATTTCAACTAGTTATATTGCACCAAGAGCTTTTGTAATGAATAGTTATTCTGTGACCCCAGAGTCAAGGCGCAGCTTTACAAATTATGTTCACACACTTTGTGGACCAAACTGCATTGTACATACTTTTCATAACACTATTGTCAATTGTTTACTTTTCTTACGTTTTAAAGGACACCTTACACTCATGCTTAAAATGTTATTATAATATTTTAAATCTGATTCCATAGATTGTGATAGAAATTACACGTAGTTTAAATGAGTAATAATTGATTTCACATTAGGACAAAACCACCAATTCTATAGTTGATGGTTTAAACGTTCTAATCAAGAATCAAAGAGCACACTGCATTTTAGTTAAATAAAAACATATAAAAATGTAAATCCAATATAAAAATGTAAATTACGTACTAAAATTTTGTTAAAATCCAATATAAGTGAAAAGCAATTCCTTAAATAATTGATAACCGCTGATACAAATTGCACATACAAGTATAAACATATTCGTTAAAATCAGGGCGAAACATTCGAACTGGGTCATCAGTTTTGTTTAATATCGACGAAAAAGTGTTATGAACTATGACCAATTTAATAACATGAGGCTTAGCTAAACGATATAACAGATGGCCTTTTTCAAAAACTTTCTTGTCCGCGTGTTGCGGCGGAGGTATCTGTTTTGCTTCTCGTGCATCGTGTTTGTTGGTTATTCGTTATGATGAAGTAGAAAACAACGATGTATAAAATATATGTTATTAAAAACTGAAACTCATAAGTATATCTTCTGAATATTTTAAATGGGTACATCACAATAGGCCATACTATTCCTTGCAACACCCTTAGATTGGCCCACGTCTTTTAGTGGGACCCTTTTATGTATCTCGAAGGCAGACATCGTAAAGCGGTTGATACGTACCAATATACCCATGCAACCCACGTTTCAATATTTGTTATTTGCATTTTGTTCTCATGTTCCACCCATGTTTGCCTTATGAAGTTCTAGAATAGTTTACATTCACATTTTTTCTTGCATTTAGTAACTAACGAGTAACCCATGTTTTCCTATATTGTTGCTTGCATGATTGTATTTATACCCTTCTTTAGTTAATCAAAAGAATGAGAAAATTGTTGGAAAAAATCTACTCTTCTTTATCTATATTCTTAGGAGCCTAACCCACTCTACGGGTATTTATCTTGGGGGACCGCTGATCTCGAATTCGGTTCTATCATTTGGTGCTTTCATTCCCGAATTCACCTCCATCATGACCTCAAAAATCATGTTATTGCTTGACGAATTGTGGGATACTATCGAGAAAAACCAAAAACGCCTCGTCGAGTTTAACACTCGCCTAGGTCTACCTCCACCACCTCCACTGCTTGCTCGACTACCACTTCCTAGACCACCGCACAAACCATTTGCCCCAAAACCATTCTTACATCAAATATCCTCATCCTCATTCAAAAAACACAATTGTTGGTATCTACAAACAGCCCCAAAAGGCAGGCCCAAACGACCCTCTTCTATTCCTTCATGGGCACAATATTCGTCACCCAAACCACCCCCAAAAATAGTACCAAAACCATCCTCAAATTGCATCCATCAATAGCCACAACTAGCCCTCCAAATCATCCGTGAACCTAACAAAAATGCCACCACCAACAACACACATAAGAACCAACTCTTGCCATTGAACATCATGGAACCCAAAGCAGCTGAAAGGTATAAATGGCGACCACCGTGGCGCCATGTTGAAACTGCATCGAACGCCATTGGTCGAATCGAATGGCGACCACCGTGGAAATTGTGTTCCGTTCTTGAGGACAAGAACGTTTTGAGGCGCGTGGGAATTGATACGTACCAATATGCCCATGCAACCCACGTTTCTATTTGTTATTTGCATTTTGTTCTAATGTTCTACCCATGTTTGCCTTATGATGTTCTAGAATAGTTTACATTTACATTTTTGATTGCATTTAGTAACTAACGAGTAACCCATGTTTTCCTATATTGTTGCTTGCATGATTGTATTTATACCCTTCTTTAGTTAATGAAAAGAATGAGAAAACTGTTGGAAAAAATCTACTCTTCTATATCTATATTCTTAGGAGCCTAACCCACTCTACGGGTATTTATCTTCGGAGACCGCCGATCTCGAATTCAGTTCTATCAGCGGTGCTTAGCGTAGTGAAGTGGCGTTGTATCTCTTAATGACCATAAGAATGTAGTGGAAGTGATGTAATTACTAAAATGCAGTTTGTAGTGTGCAACATATTTCTATTATTTTAGGGCACCCGCAAGGTGCAGCGGAGTCAATGATTTGCATAGATACTGTCGTTTTATGTTAGTTTGACAAGCGCCGTAACAAATATATTGGACCAAACAAATTAGTAATCAATATAGTTAAAACTACCAAATCGACTGATAAGAACTTGTCTTCTTTTGGATATGTAAACAATTGGTAACTTCGTGAGATCAGAAACTTAAATTCTATTCCTAGAAGCTTAAGTAGCAGAGAAAACAAAAAACCATCGAGGAAGATGATGATGTTGCTCATGAAGTATCTCTACCATATTTGCTTGTATAAACGTCAAGCCTATCGCTTACTTTAATGGGTTGAAACGTGTCATGGGTTGGGTGTGTTGACCAACTTCAAGCCTACATATTCATTTGTGTGCAGAAGTGTCACATCATACCATACTGCGACCACATAAATTTAAAAAGAAGATATAAATACATAATATATGATGTAATTTATTTACTATAAACATTAAAAGATATGTAAGTTATGTATGTGAAGCGTCACCACATTATCTATATTCCAAATACATGACCAGTATTTATAAGACTATAACATTGATACAAACATAATAAAGACATTGAGGTTATGAATGTAAAGAGCACCACATTATTGTTAATTTTCTCATCAATTTTATAATTATGTTTAAATTAATTTCTTAAACAGTTTAATATGTAGGTAGAAAGACAATTTTACCCCCTAAATGGCGTTCAAGGAGACCATGTTGATTGAAATTTAGGAAACTTTCCATACCTTTCTCCAACCATCCTCTCCATCATCTGTCCTTCATGTCCATTTGTTCCCTGCAACATCAGTTTTCATCCCATGCAATAAGTGGAAGTAATATTTATAATATACCAGAAACGTATTAGCAAATCTAGAATGTTATATTTATTATTTTTTCATTTTATTTAGTTAACAATATATATGATTCAAGATACACAACTTCTTAACAAGGATAGTTAGGAAAGCCATCTGTCACCTTCATAGGGGCCATATCATCTAATTCAGTAGAGTTGAGTTCAATAGGTCATAGAACATGCTGGCTTCTAAAAGCTTCATGGAGAGAAACTAAAAAATGCACAAAGAAGAGAAAAAATTGTACTAATTAATTTTAAAAAATATTTTCTCATCAATAATTCTGAATATTGTTTGTTTATTGTTTTAATTGTTAGTTGCACAATTAAATTACCTCAATTTGATTCTGCAACGATCCAACATAGTTGATTATTACATCCAACATCACTGGCATTCCCATTGTATATAGCACAACGACAACGTTCTAACCCAGTAAATCCCACACTTAGCCAAGCTAAGAGTAGGGTCTGGGGAGGGTGAGATATATTAACTAAATTTAAATGGAGCAAAACAATGATATATTATGAAGATAAATTTTTGTAATTGTCAAAGAACATATGAACAAGTAGAAAAAAAATGTATACATGTACATAAAGATTAACTCGTATCTTTATACCTTGTAGCATCCGGGAACGATATCTTGCAAGCGTCTTAACTTCTCATTGATTTTTTTCTCTTCTCATCTAATGAAGACATAAACTTTTTTGGACAAAACAATGTTTCAAACATGAAATTAGCTCTAATATTTGTATGGGGTTATGAAAAGACTATTAGCCTTCAAGAAATTGATTATAATGAAGTATATATAATAATATAGATGAGGGGTTGAAAGGTCTCACATTTAAGATGCATCATAGGTTAGGTTATATTTTGTGTTTTAAAACTTGGACATAAGGGCATAATTGGGATAAGATTTTAGGATGTGAGGTATTGGATTATGTTATATTTACTAATCTACCCTTCTATGTGTCTTAATTGTCATAACTATGCCAATAACACCCTTAATTTTTTGCTTAAGTATGTTGTACATGTTGGTTGTTAAGTTGTACAGAAATGTAAATTATCATCTTGTACATCACTCATCCTTAATAATCAAAAATTGAATAAGCTAAGTAACTGATCGCGTGTCGAAGTGCTAATCAAAAAAATATTTTAAAAACTACTCCTTAGCTACAACTGACTGCAGTATAGGAAGTAGGGTTGTCAAACCTCAGGGAGTTTGTGGAAAGTGCTAATTTACTAATTACTAATTAAATTAAAATTAACTAAAATAATTTTATGAACTTGAATGCAAAAGTGCTGCAGTGCTGCAAAACGAAGTGATAATAGAGTTTTATAAAAAAAACAATAATGTGGAAAAACGGTCACTCCGGGTTTCTGATTCGGTAATTATCAACTAAATTATGTTAATACCCTATCTAGGAAATCACATAGACATGACTTTGTTTAAGTTGTTCAACCCAATTTAGCTATCATAACATTAATTGCAAAGTTAAATTAATCCTAGTGCAAGAAAACCAAGATACGATAACATAATGCAATAATATTAATCAACCAAACCGTCTAGATCAGTCAAACAAACAATTAGACGCAAAGACCGTTAAGGTGTTCACAAAATCTAATCCAAATAATAAGTATCAAACATAAAAACAATTGATAAAATACCAAATCTTTCACCCGGAGAAACCGCAAGAAGATTAGCCTTGCATCTTCATGATTTTCGCTTCAAGAATTGTTCTTAATCGTACAAGCATTAACCGGGATGATTGGATCTCTTCAAGATACTCAAAACCCTCCTTTGATGCTCCAAAATTCGCCCCCTATGTTGCCTCCACGAATTAGGGTTTGTATTGTGAGTTATCCCCTTGAAAAATGCCAAAAATCTAATAAAAACTCAAAATTTTCGTCAGACAAGTCCCCCACGCCCCCTGGGGAGATCCCCCAGGGTGCTCGGCGCGCGATTTTCCAGCATATGGGCTTCATCTTTGGGCTTGGCCTATTTCTTTCACTTGGGCTTTATTTTTCTTGGTCCATTTAGCTTAATTCTTCAACTAAAGATCATCCTTGGCCCAATTCTTCATAACTCTTCAAAATAAATTTATTTTATCTTCAACTCTCGAGCCCGGATGTTCGGTTCCTGATATTATTTCTTCAAGTCACGTCCTTTTTCGCCGAACATCTAAAATCAATAAAAATTACATAAATAATAACTAAAAATACTAAAAATATATACAATCTATAAAATTACCAAATACTCAAAACCATGCTATAAACTCCCTAAAATACTAAATAAATGACTCGAAAAACTATTAAAATGCTAAGGAAAAATGCATGTGTTTTACAACACATCAAACTCCCCACACTTACCTTTTGCTTGTCCTCAAGCAAATCTGCTCAAAACGTTACCACGAACAAGTAACAAATACCTCAAACGCCCCCGCCATGCACTAGTTAGGGTCCAAAGTCATACCCCATTCATAGATCATCATTAGATGTGTTAATTCAACAGGCAACCATGATGCACAATTTTAAAAACAGAACTCACCCAACTAAGTCTAACATGCTTTCGGTTTTTATTCTCATGCAACACACCCCTCACAATTTTTCACTCCACTCGGTTAAATATCTGGACTAGCATGTAATGCGCTAGTATTATTCACTCAAAACCAAACATGTAACTCTGTTATCATAGGCTTGTATAACAATCACACCTTAACTATAGACAATGCACATATCTAAAGGACTTACGGGTTTTGGGCTTCGGGTAAAGGTAGGATAGATTTGGCTAAAAAGTGGCTCAAAATAAAGGTTTCAACACGCTTGAATGATCATCCTTATTCACTAAACACCATAATACAATAATCACACAGCTTTGGGCATATTTGACCCATAACACATACTTCTATTTTTTTTCTTCTTTTTTTTTTCTTTTTTTTTTTCACAACTTAAACATAACTCAATCACTTGAACAAAACATAAACACAATGGATGTCATCAATTTATTTCACAAAGGTAAACGGGTCAATTTGGGTAATAGGTTTAATCAAATGAAAGGGTATAGGCTCAACATGGCTACTAAGGGTGATTTTAGGTAAACGGGTCAACACATAACAAATAAATGGGTATCAAAAGAAAACGGGGAAACCTAAATTGCCTTTGTCATCTATGTGCATATCTAGTCTACAACCTCGGCATGTATCAAATCACACAAGTTCTGCAACAGAGAAACATCTGGCCTACACTCAACAAATGAAAATATATATGTATCAATCTATCATCTAGTAGGCTCAAGATCTCACCAAAGTGTGGAAATGGGTTACCGATGTGTGCATGTATTTATTACCAACAGCTCGTTACACCTAGTCGGGTAAATTCTAAACATTTTTTTTCTAAAACACCTGCTGAAAACGGTTCATATGTCTGTTCTAAAGAATTAGACCATGATTAAGGACCCACACACCACAAGCAGAGACAGAATGAAAGCATTGAAACAGTCGCTTTCATGCCCGATCAGACCGCTTTTAGGACTTTTTTTTTTATATATATATATATATGACTCGACTACAAAATCAAAATTTCGACTAACTTCTCCCCCCACACTTGAATTTCACATTGTCCTCAATGGGAGAAAGTAAAAACTAAGACGCACTTAACGAACACAAAACAACTAAAAAATAATAATAATAATAATAATAATAATAATAGAACTAAAATAAGAAAAAGAACACAAAGTTGGAACAGACTCCCCTGATAGAATACGCGTAAATTCCTCGAATAATCCTGTTCCAAAAGCCTTCCATTCGTCCGTATAGCATTTCATTCGCGGACAAAAGCAGCAAATAACTCACCCAATTCTAACAACACTCAACAAACAGATCAAAGCATAATAATATATATTATCATAATATCAACCACCCAGCCACCCATATGGTTCCCGTACAAATGTCATAAAGTATTTAGCTTAGTACAGACTAAATGTTAATGAAAACAAAATAACCAAAAAGTACAACCAGTAATGGGCAGCTGCTGGTGCTCCATCTCTCTCAGTCCTCGTCTCCATCTCCATCTCTAGCATCCTCATCATCCTGCTCGCCTGAATCATCCTCAGCTGGCGGAGCAAACCAATCAGGAATTTTGTGTCCCTGACACGTCAGCAAATAACGGATAGCGTCGTTCTGAAGACGAACTGCATCATCCTGGCGGTGAATAGCTGCATCCAACTGATCCAATCTCTGCACAATATACTCCAAAGTAACAGGCTCTGTACGAGCTTGAGCCCTATGTCGTGTCGGCCTCTCAACAATTGCCGGTCCGATCCTCGGTCTAATAGTCGGTAAAGCACCAAAATCAGCCCATCTAGGCGGATCCCCATGTGTACAAGTACCAGCCATCCTCAAATCTACCAATTTATACTTCTCTGTCTTAGGATCCTCAGTCAAATGATCTCGTGGCCACCTATCAAAAACAACTAACTGCTCTGCCAACCTCCCAATATATGGCCCACAAGGTAACTGCACATCCTTTCCTACCCGACGTGCCCTAGTCATCGAAGATAGTAACACAGTAGCTATGTTGGCCTCACGGCCCTCGATCATGCAATACATGCAAAACAAGTCAATCATATTGCACTTATCGACACCTTTGTGGCGACCGACGATAGTGCATGCAAGGATCCTATGTATATACCTCAAAATAGGATCACGAATCTGCGACTCTGAAGGATCCTTATCATCATAGTCACCCTCTCCTATCGTCTCCCAAAAACTCCTAATCTGTGCCTCAGTCATCCCCTGTGGGTGTGCTGATACATACCTGCCCCGTAACATACTAGCAAAAGATGGCTTACGTACCTCCTCCTTTGTATAAAAACCTACCTTTACTGCAAAATCCGGCACACTCATCTCAAATATCTTTCTACCAAGAGAAAATGAAACCGCATTAGGCTCTGAAAACTTCTTGTATGAGTACTTCAGTGTGGAATAGAACTCCACTGTCAACTCTCGATACTGTGGCCAGTTGCACTTCAGTGCTGAAATCCACCTCGGTCCCAACAAAGTTTCAATCCTGTCCCTCTGACCCAATATATCTAGTAAATCATCATCCAAAGTCCTATGCTGTAACACCCCGAACTGTATCAATTTTTCCCGTGCCTCAAACTCTTTCGTATGGATCGAAAACTGCAATAGATTATGCTGTTTAAGCTGGCGCCTCTCTAATGGAGTCGGGTCTGAATCAGGAGATGGGCAGCTCTCTCGAGTAGAATAATGTATCTGTCGGGGAGTGTAAGTGAGAGCCGGCCTCGGTGGTTCAGGCTCTCCCCGTGGCATCTTTGCTGGACCCCTCTTCCTTTTTCCTGGTGGATCTGCTTCAGACATCTGCACAACCCATGTTAGACAACAAATAAAACAAGTTAGAACCGAAACAACACTTTGTGAGAAAAATTGAAAAAAAATTTCGGCTACTCATTCAAGATTATTAATCGCCAGAACATCCCCGCCCGAATGGAGATTGAGTACGGGCGAGGAGCTCTACACCTGCAAAACAATTCAGTAGGCAATCCCATTCGACTCCCTAATTAACTCTAACACACCTTCTACCCATGATAACAAATTTAATATTCTCAATCCTCACTTCACTTGATTATCCATGCTCGCCTACTAACCAACTTTGATTTGAGTCAATTTCACTCAAATATCCCAATTTTTAGTCATCCACCTACTATCTAGAACTAGCAAATTCAACCATTAATCACTTATGACTTTAACACCTCAGCTTCTAATCCTTGCGATTTCAACAAAATGATCTTATTAAGTCTAAAACTTTAAACGACCCCCCCACACTTAAACTCATTTGTCCCCAAATGGCCTAGGCAACACCTTGCGGACTTGGCAACAAATTCCATTCTTATGACATAAAGTGTTCCTAAAAACCAAATATAATCGTCAATTTAGCTAGTCGCCACATTTTACTTATCGACTTGCATAGCTAAAAGCAAACCAGAATGCTCGTCACTCTTATATCATCACAACTACCTCATAACAAGAAAACGCCTAAAACACAAGCGCCTAGCAACTCTACTTGGGACCACTTTAGCGCCATGAATCAACACATTGCAACAACCCTTTCAACAAACGCTTGAAACCTAGACTTGACGCTGACCATACCAATAGTATCCTAACCAACATCACGACTCGTAAGACAACCCAATCACTAAATCCAATTCGAAAACATACCTAACTAGAGACAAATAACCCAAGACACAATAAGCACAGACCAGACGAGACTTAGACAACTATGACCCTAAATAAAATCAATTAACAAAAGAATACAGAAAATTAAGACTAAGAAGTATATACCTGCTCGAAACAACTACACAATAGGAGATGACAACGAAATTACAGGAAGGTGGAGCAGAGGAGGCGGGTTTGGTTTGGACTCTGGTTAGGGTTTGTAACAGCGGAGCTGTGTGGTGGTTAGGGTAGGGTGTAGCAGGTCTGGGTCGGGTTGCAGGTTGGGTTCGTGGTCTGCAGAGGTAGAATTAGCGTTGCAGGTGGTTTTCGTCGGGGCAGGAGAGGAGGGTAGGGTTGCAGGTGGGCGGTGGTAGGAAGGGTGGTTGAAGGTGGCGGGATATGGTGGTTAGGTCAATGGCGGCAGCAGGGGGTCGGGTTAGGGTTAGGGTTGGCGGCGGGTGGAATGGCAGCGATAGGGTTGCCGAGGTAGAAGGTAGGGTGGGATCCGATTGATAGGTTGCAGAGGTAGAAGGTAGGTCGCAGGGGTGAGGGTGAGGTGAAGGGTCGGGTTGGGGTTGGTGGTGGTGGTCCGGTTGGATGGTTTCAGAGAAGGGGAAGGAGAGGCGGGCGGCGGGTATGGCGGAGAAGAAGAAGACGGTGACTGGTGGTGGTCGTGGAAGGGTTGGCTGCGGTGGTTGAAGAGACAGGTATGGCGGTGCTCGGGTTCAGTTGGGGTCTAGAGATGGTGGTTCGGTAGGATTGAAGACTGTATGGAAGAGGTGGGAGGAGGGTTCAGGTCTGCAGGGTTAGGTGAGTGATGGTTGTGGGAGTTTGAGTGAAGGAGTTTGATTGAAGGTGATGATGAAGGAGATGATTAGGGTTAGACAATTTGGGAAGAAGAACAAAGCAGGGTCACGATTTTTTTTTTTTTTTTTTTTTTTTTTTTTACCCCTCGAGCACCTTGGGGGAATCCCCCGCGCACCTTGGCGGGTACAGATACTTCAAGTTTGCTTGTTTCCCTTCATACCCCATGAGGAGTGCCCAGGGTGCTCGGGCACCCTGTTTTGGGCAGAAAGTTTCTCCGTTTGAAGCCTTTTTTGCCTTAGAAAAAATTTTAACTCTTTTTCTCACTCAATTTTCACCTCATTAATTTTTTCTAAGTATAAAAATACATACCTGGCCACCGAAAATTCATAATTCTTCCTGTAAACGTGTACAAATCCCTGCAGAGTACTAAAAAAACACAAAAACACAAACGAAAAACAACTAAAATTGAACGAAAAATATACAAACTCTACAATTAAACATACCGGATGTTTTGTTACTTAACCTCATCATCCGGTTCACTCGTCAAGAAGCAAACCGGCTCTTCTGTTGTTCCGTGTATGTCAGCTGAATCCAAATACGGTTTAAGCCGATGTCCATTCACCACTTGACGCAAATGATCGTCAAAGTCTTCAATCTCGACATCACCGTAGCTTCCAACCCTCGTGACTAGGTATGGTCCCGTCCACTTGCTTTTCAACTTTCCTGGAAATAATTTTAAACGCGAATTGTATAACCATACCTTATGACCTACCTCGAAATTCTTCAACCGAATTTTGGCATCGTGCACTTTCTTCATTTTATCTTTATATGCCGATGCGCACTCGTATGCTTCATCTCACAATTCTTCAAGCTCACATAAGTTCAACTTTCTTTCTTTACCTGCAGCATCATAATCAGTGTTAACTTCTTTAACAGCCCATAAGGCCCTATGTGCTACTTCCACAGGTAAATGGCAACCTTTCCCATAAACCAACCGGTAAGGTGTGGTGCCAATTGGTGTCTTAAAAGCTGTACGGTAAGCCCATAACGCATCGTTTAGTTTGGAGGACCAATCTTTACGATCCGTTCTTACCGTTTTTTGTAAGATTTCTTTGATTTGTCTATTTGACACCTCAACCTGACCACTTGTTTGTGGGTGGTATGGGGTTGCAATTCTATGATCCACACCATACCGTTTGAGCAATTTTCCAAAGTTGAAATTTTTGAAATGTGATCCCCCATCACTAATGATCACACGGGGAAGTCCAAATCGTGAAAAAATGTTTGACCGCACAAAATTGCATACAACGGTATGGTCATTTGTCTTGGTGGCTATTGCTTCTACCCATTTAGACACATAGTCCACTGCCACCAAGATGTATAAATAACCACAAGAATTTGGAAATGGTCCCATGAAGTCGATTCCCCACACATCAAAGATATCAATTACGAGAATCGGCCTCATGGGCATCTCATTCCTTTTAGATATGCTGCCCATTTGTTGACACTTGATGCACTTTTTAGCAAACTCAAATGCATCCTTAAAAATTGTAGGCCAAAATAATCCAGACGATAAGACTTTGTGTCCTGTTTTCTGTCCACTGAAATGCCCTCCATAAGCAGATGAGTGCACCAATCCCAATACACACTGGACCTCGGATTCTGGAATACATCGTCGGATTATCTGGTCAGCTCCAATCTTGAACAAGTCTGGTTCATCCCAAATGTACTGTTTTGCTTGGGCTTTCAAGTGAGTTCTCTTTTTCTTTGCCCAATGCTCCGGGATGATACCTGCAGCCAAATAATTAACAATATTAGCATACCATGGTGAAGTAGATACTTCGAATAGCTGCTCATCTGGAAAATTCTCATTGATCTCAGTAGTGACTTCAGCATCCATATGGGGCAATCTAGACAAGTGATCTGCCACCACATTTTCACTTCCCTTCTTGTCTCTGATTTCCAAGTCAAACTCCTGAAGCAGGAGCACCCAACGGATCAATCTGGGTTTTGCATCCTTTTTCTCCATCAGATAACGCACTGCACTGTGATCTGAATACACAATCACCTTGCTTCCCCAAATGTAAGACCTGAACTTATCAAGAGCAAACACAACTGCAAGTAATTCTTTTTCAGTAGTAGTATAATTCAGTTGTGCCCCATCCAATGTCTTACTTGCATAATAAATGACTACTGGTTTTTTATCTACCCTTTGTCCCAAAACTGCCCCAATTGCATAGTCACTCGCGTCACACATAATTTCAAATGGTCGTGACCAATCGGGTGCTTGCAAAATTGGGGCTTCAACCAGTTTTTCTTTCAAAGTGTTGAAAGCTTTTACACACTCTTCATCAAATACAAAAGGTTCATCTTTTAAAAGTAACTTGCAAAGCGGTTTTGTGATTGTGCTAAAACCTTTTATGAACCTTCTATAAAAACCAGCATGTCCTAGAAACGACCTAACCCCTTTAACATTTGTGGGAGGAGGTAAAGTTGAAATAGCTTTAATTTTTGCATGATCAACCTCAATCCCACGTTTTGAAATCACATGCCCTAACACCACCCCCTCTTGAACCATAAAATGGCTCTTTTCCCAGCTTAAAACTAAGTTTGTTTCAATACATCGTTTTAACACCTTAGTTAACTGTTCTAAGCAAGATTCAAAGGAGGTTCCAAAAATTGAGAAGTCATCCATAAAAATTTCAAGTGAGTCCCCAACCATATCTGAAAAGATACTCATCATGCACCTCTGAAAGGTGGCTGGGGCATTACACAACCCAAATGGCATTCGCCTGAATGCAAAGGTACCATAAGGGCAGGTAAATGTGGTCTTTTGTTGGTCTTCAGGGTGGATGGCAATTTGATTATACCCTGAATAACCATCAAGAAAACAATAAAATTTCTGACCTGATAACTTCTCGATGATCTGATGAATGAACGGTAAAGGGAAGTGGTCCTTCGAGGTAGCTGCATTCAGCTTCCTGTAATCAATGCATATTCTCCACCCAGTAACAGGTCGGGTGGCAATTTCTTCCCCTTTTTCGTTCTTGACTATCTGAATCCCTGCTTTCTTAGGAACGGTCTGTGTTGGGCTTACCCAAGTGCTGTCAGAGATGGGATAAATGATACCCGCATCCAGCCACTTCAGAACTTCTTTCTTCACCACTTCTCTCATGTTTGGGTTAAGCCTTCTCTGTGCATCTCTTGCCGGTTTTGCTCCCTCCTCTGTTATGATTTTATGCATCACTATTGAGGGACTTATTCCTTTCAGGTCTGCAATAGTCCACCCAATTGCAGCCCGGTGTGCAACCAAAACTTCCATCAAAGCTTTCTCCTGTTCCTCCGTCAAACCTGCAGAAATAATAACAGGAAGAGTATCATTAGCACCAACAAAAGCATATTGTAGATGTTTAGGTAGTTCTTTAAGTTCTAATTGTGGTGGTGTCTCTAATGATGGTTTCAGCTTTGTGTCAATGTGATCTGGCAAACTCTCCACATGATAAGACCAAGGTGGTCTTCCTTCTCTCACTACCATCGCCTCCACCTTTGCATCTTCTTCCTCAAGTTCCTTGACTGTCTCAGAATATAACCTGCCAAACAAAGCACATTCTACCATGGACTCGTCCCCCTCATCATTAGGAATGTAAGGAGGAACGCGCCCGTCAATGATGTCTGCCATAAAGCATTCATCACTAACATTGGGGTTAGAAACATTACCAAAAACACTTAACCGCATCTTGCGGTTACCAAAAGTCATATCCACAGTACCAGTCCTGCAATTAATCTGAGAGTCAGAAGTAGCTAAAAATGGTCGGCCAAGAATCACAGTCGGTTGCTTGGTTTTATCAACAGAAACATAATCAAGGACCAAGAAATCGACCGGATAATAAAACTCATTAACTTTCACAATCACATCTGACAATACTCCCCGGGGTAGCTTAGGAGTCAAATCAACCAACACCACAGTGGTATCAGCTTTCTTAAGTGGACCGAACTCATACTGGTCATACAAGCTCCCCGGTAGTATACTCACACTCGCTCCAAGATCCAAAAGGGCTCGTGTCATTTGAAAATCACCAACTTGAATTGAAATAATTGGTGCCCCTGGATCTTGTAATTTTTCAGGCAGAGTGCCTGAAATTATTGCACTCACATCTGCTGGCATGTCAAGTTTCTTTGGAATTTTATGATTTCTTTTCTGAGTGCACATATCTTTCAGGTACTTTGCATATGCAGGAATTTGTTTAATTGCATCTAAAAGAGGAAGATTGATTTTAACTTGTTTGAAAACTTCCCACATTTCATCCGATTGTGGGCCTCTTTTATTGACTGTCTTTTTCTTACCAGGATCAATGAGAGCTGCAGGAAAAGGGATGGTATTACCCTCCACACCCTTTTCTACAACCTGGTTGGAATTATTGATCAAAACACTTTTATTTTTTTCTTTTTCTAAAGCAGTGTTAGGTGTTTTGTTCAATTCAACAAATTCCTGTTCATCTTCACTATCATCACTACCCAAATCCTCCACCACACCCTCAACAAACTGTGGTGGAGTTCCCACTTTATTATCATAAACCTTACCATTGCGCAGATACTTACCTGGTTGATTTGCACATTCCTCGAATTCCTTGAGCTTGATTGCTGATGTTGAGGATTAATGGTGGTGTCACTTGGTAGCTTCCCTGGATCTCTCTTAGACATATCTGCAGCCAATTGCCCTACTTGCTTGGACAATGCTTCCACAGTCTTATCCCTCATTTCATTGTCTTTTCGCATTCCCTTGACCTCTTCTTGAACTGTCCTGACATCATTCTGTACAGCTTTAATGGCATCCAAGATTGCACTCAGTTGATCATTACCTCCTCCTGATGTGCCTTGTTGATTTCCTCTCTGCTGCTGACCACTCTGATTATAGGTATTCTTTGAGTAACCCCCTTGATTATATCCATACTGCCTGTTCTGAGACTGTTGTTGATTTCCTCCCTGCACATTAGAACCAGAAAAGTTAGGATTTAATTGATTATTAGGATTACCATACCTGAAGTTTGGGTGGTTTTTGAGCCCAGGATGATAGGTGTTGGAATTCATGTCATATTGCTTCCGTTCTCCATAAACTTGATTCACCTCTTCTGTATTCTCCAAAGGCCCCTGGCAGTCTTGGGCTAGATGTCCCAACTCTCCACAATCAGTACATACCGAAAAAGCATTAGCCGCCTTTGCCTCACTACTCTTCCCCAAATTAAGCTGAGCTACCTGTTTTGCCAAGAGTAAATTTTGCTGCTTTAATTTTTCAATTCTTTCTTCAGCTTCATAGTCTGCTGCCTTGACAGATGATGGTCTCAACTTCCTACATGATTGTGCTTGTCTCTTTGAAGTGGCACTCATCCTTTCCAAGTGTCCCCAATCCACAGCTTCAGTGTTAGTAAAGAATGTGCCATTGCTAATGGCAGTCAAACCCCTAACATCCTCTGGTGTCAATCCATCATAAAAAGCTTTTATTAGTTCCCATGTCTGAATCCCATGATGAGGACATTTTCTCAATAGCTCTTTGAATCTAGTAAAAGCCTCATGGAATGCTTCCCCCGAATTCTGCTGAAATCCTCTTATTGCATCCCGAGCCTCAGATGTTCTGCTCATGGTGTAATACTCTTCCAAGAAAATTTGTTGCATATCCTGCCAAGTGTAGATACTACCTGGGGGTAGTGTAGCAAACCATTGCCTTGCCTTGTCCTTCAAGGTGAACTGGAACATCATCAACATTACCTGATCTTTAGTGAACCCTGATCCTCCAATCATATTGCACACAGACTCAAATGCTGATATGTGTAAGTAAGGCTCTTCAGATCTTTTTCCATAGAACTCAGGTAGATGACCCAAATATTGGGGTCTCACCTCAAATGCTCTCCCGTTCCTGCTCACCGGTGTCACTACAGCTGAAGAATTGGGTACAATGACCGGCCTAAAATGACTATCAACCCCCTGAACCGGTGCCCTCTGACGTATCTGTGGGACACCATCTACTAACTGTAACTCATCTCCTATCCCCATATTTCCAACATTAAATTGAGGAACCCCTTGTGGCGCTTGATTATTTCTGTATCCCTGAACACGGTTCCCCTGATTAACCCGCTGTGGTGGCTGCTGCTCATACTCCATGTCATGCTCATAATTACCATATCTCCCATCATACGGTTCCTGTTCGTCCTCTTGATCCCATTCAGAGTCCCAAGTATGCACACTTCCCTCATCATATCTCTGTTGGTTCTGTTGTTGGTTGGGTGGGATAACTGCTAGTTGTGGACGAGGTTGGTTTCTTAAATTTTGTTGGTTTTGTTGTGGACGTGGGTTAGCAGCTTGAAAATACCCACCAGGTTGGAATTGTTGTTGTGGTGGTGGTGGGTTTGGAATGGGTTGGTTGGGTTGGTTTGGTAGAGCAGGTGGAATAAGATCATTTGGTTGGTTGGGTATTTGTTCATTTTGGTTATCCTGGTCAGCCATCTCAGTAGCTGCTTCTTCAATCCTCTGAGCGACTGTTGAAGAACTTGATTGATTCTTTACTGCTGAACGAAAAACAACACGGTTTTGACGTGCTGTCTTCTCAATCTCTGGATCAAATAACAATGGAGACGACTTTTTGGAAAACCTAGTATGCATGCAACACAGAAGTCACCTGCACACACAAAAACAAGAAAACAAATAGAGTAGTACTGAACGAAGAAGAGAAATAAAATACGGAAACAAATAACTAAAAAGACAATTTTTTTTTATTTTTTTTTAAAGAAAATAAATAAACAAACAAACTAAACTTAACTAAACTAAACACTAAGCGCACGAACTCCCCGGCAACGGCGCCATTTTGATCGCGTGTCGAAGTGCTAATCAAAAAAATATTTTAAAAACTACTCCTTAGCTACAACTGACTGCAGTATAGGAAGTAGGGTTGTCGAACCTCAGGGAGTTTGTGGAAAGTGCTAATTTACTAATTACTAATTAAATTAAAATTAACTAAAATAATTTTATGAACTTGAATGCAAAAGTGCTGCAGTGCTGCAAAACGAAGTGATAATAGAGTTTTATAAAAAACAATAATGTGGAAAAACGGTCACTCCGGGTTTCTGATTCGGTAATTATCAACTAAATTATGTTAATACCCTATCTAGGAAATCACATAGACATGACTTTGTTTAAGTTGTTCAACCCAATTTAGCTATCATAACATTAATTGCAAAGTTAAATTAATCCTAGTGCAAGAAAACCAAGATACGATAACATAATGCAATAATATTAATCAACCAAACCGTCTAGATCAGTCAAACAAACAATTAGACGCAAAGACCGTTAAGGTGTTCACAAAATCTAATCCAAATAATAAGTATCAAACATAAAAACAATTGATAAAATACCAAATCTTTCACCCGGAGAAACCGCAAGAAGATTAGCCTTGCATCTTCATGATTTTCGCTTCAAGAATTGTTCTTAATCGTACAAGCATTAACCGGGATGATTGGATCTCTTCAAGATACTCAAAACCCTCCTTTGATGCTCCAAAATTCGCCCCCTATGTTGCCTCCACGAATTAGGGTTTGTATTGTGAGTTATCCCCTTGAAAAATGCCAAAAATCTAATAAAAACTCAAAATTTTCGTCAGACAAGTCCCCCACGCCCCCTGGGGAGATCCCCCAGGGTGCTCGGCGCGCGATTTTCCAGCATATGGGCTTCATCTTTGGGCTTGGCCTATTTCTTTCACTTGGGCTTCATTTTTCTTGGTCCATTTAGCTTAATTCTTCAACTAAAGATCATCCTTGGCCCAATTCTTCATAACTCTTCAAAATAAATTTATTTTATCTTCAACTCTCGAGCCCGGATGTTCGGTTCCTGATATTATTTCTTCAAGTCACGTCCTTTTTCGCCGAACATCTAAAATCAATAAAAATTACATAAATAATAACTAAAAATACTAAAAATATATACAATCTATAAAATTACCAAATACTCAAAACCATGCTATAAACTCCCTAAAATACTAAATAAATGACTCGAAAAACTATTAAAATGCTAAGGAAAAATGCATGTGTTTTACAACACATCAGTAACTCCGTTAACTATTTGTTCATTCGAATTGACTATTTTTCTCTTGACAATCCAATGTAAATTTTGTTGAAAACGAAGTTGCATTCAAAATAAATTATTTATTTTCGTATCCTAAGCTATATGATTGCCAGTACTGTACCGGTACAATGACGAAGCTTACCAATTCCGAAAAATAATCAATACCAATCATATTATCGGAACTAGTATTCTTATATGGTTTTGATCGATGTAAAATTCGCATTGATTTCCTTTTGAACATATCATGACTTTATTTTCTTGGGTCTTATCTTTCGGTTGCTATAGGTAAAGATGATACCATAAAAACAGAAGATTGATGTTCTCTGAGTTTCCACTACACATAAATCCCACTAGTTTATATTAAAAATGCAAGGATGAGGTTTACTTTTGATTTAACTAAGATCAGCAGCTCAAATTTAATAGTTTTTTTTTTCATGTAAAAGGGAAAAATTCTTACTTAAGAATTTCGTAGATAGATTTTTTTTGCTGAAATAGTAGAAAAACCAAACAAATTTGTGCCTATGGTTGATGTCAAAAATGGAATTGTGGTTTTAGTAGCCACAATTGCGGTTCTTGCTTACATGGCTGCATGACTGGGACGAAGTCGAACAACACGTTGATGACTGGGACGAAAAGTGTAGATGAGTCGGCATTACCGCAATATGAGATTGCGGTTCTAAAAAAAGACCCGTAATTTGATCCTGCGGTTTACTGTATACATTTTTAGAACTTTGTTCGTAAGAAACTAATGTGTTTGAATGATGCATAGAGGCTGTAACATTACGTATTTTTCTATCTATCTTGTAATAATTATTATTAATAAATCCCTCGAACTTTGACGTTTCTGCGTATTTTAAGTTTTCAAGACATTAGTTATTACATTATATTCATAATTGTAAAAATAAAAAATAAATGATATATTTTATCAAGAAATGCCTAAAAAAAGATTTGTTTGGACCGGGACTCGAACCCCCGTCCATCCCGGTTCACTAACTTAGCACACACACATGAACCACTAAGCCACATTGCCTTTTGCGCTTTTATTCAAAACCAATTAAACATAACATTTCCTTAATTATCGTGGCTGGTCAACAAAAAAAAGTCAAACATCCTATAACCCATTCGATTGAAATTAAAAACAAGAGCCAATGGCCTGATTATGGAAGGGATTCGATTGACAGGTTACCTCGCGTATTCTACACGCCAAATCACCATAAAAACATTCCATATTTGTTGAACAATCATGCGTTTTATTAAAGTATGGGTCAAACTTTCCAAATCGCCCAATTCGTGTGTTATAGTATACATTGAACCCTCATTCTCAATCCCTATGTGCCGAAAACAAAAACCCCACTTCCAATTTCCACAAAAAAAATCGTTTTCAAGCTTGATTCATACGCGTTTGACTTTTTGGTTGACCAGACGATTATCCTCGTTTTCTGATTCGAAGGTATCAATCTTTCACATGTATTCGTTCATCGTTTTCACCCAAGCTATAACCCCATGATTCCTGGGATTATTTCTTGGTAATTTAAGCTATTAGAAACTAGGGTTCATATGTTACGAATTAGGGAAGATGACACAAGAATGAACCTGTTTATATTTTAAACAAAAACAAAACAAACACCAACTGATTTGCAGATCAGTTGGTGAAACAATGATGGCTTAAATCTTGGGCCGGCCGTGACCTTGAGTTCAAGCCCAGGCCTCATGTTTTTATTTTCTTCATAATTATGAATCAAACCTAAATAGCCTTTATAAATATTTGAAACCAAACACACTGGCTCCCAGGGTCCAGAGCAAATGGTCTGGACTTGTGATTTAAAACACGCAAACCAGCCAGAGGCCCGAGTTCGATTCTTGGCAGCCACAACCTTTTTTTTTAAAGCCTTTATCTTGACATTTATTCTATTTAACTTTTAAAATAGTTTTAAAATACCAAAAAAGATTTATAAATTCTATAAAATTTATTTTAAGTTATTCAAATGTTAAATTTTATTATAAAATTTTTAGTTTTTCAAAAATCATTTATTTAATATATATAAAATATATTATAAATTTATTCATTAATAAATTAAAAATTCTATAAAAATATCAAAACAGTTTTATAAAATTTCATAAAAATTATTTTAAACTTATAAATCAAGAAAATTTACAAATTTAAATTTTAATTTCAAAAAAACATTTATTTAATATTTTTAATTAATTTATGCTATTTTAATCATAAATAATTCTCAATAAATCCATTTTTCATTATTTTTTTATCAAAATTTCACATAAATTATTTTTATTCATTTAGATCAGAAATATAATTTTATGATCTGAAATTTAAGAATTTTAATATTTTTAGACATTAATAGTATACTTTGACAAATAAATATTAATTTATTATATATTCATTAATTAAGAAAATAATATTATAAAAATTATTTTCACATTACAATATTTTAATAAAACTACCTTTAATCAAGATCTTACAAAAATTCTTTCTATTTAATTATTTTCTAAATTTCTTTATTTATGAATTCATTAACTATTATTCTAAATTAATTATTAAACAATTGTCAATCCCCAAATTAGGAACCCTAGAATACTTTTAGACTAGAAAACTTAGACTTTTAAGTTTTCCCAACACTTATTTATTGCCTTAAAAATAGGGTGATACTTGGATACACACGAGCCACATTTATTTTATATCAAGGGATTCAATTTTATCATTAAGGTGAGTTTACAAAGCCCCTTTTTACCATTTTACAAGTTTTGGGGTGAAACATGTTACATTTTCAATTGCAATTTGTAACACCCCAACCGATGGCGGAATCATCGAGGTGCCACGTAGTGACGATTGTTCAAAAGCTCATGGTACTAAAATGTAATTATTATTGAATAATCCAAAATTGTCTTACATGGAAATGGAAATTACATTGTTTAAATGAAATGTAAATATTGAAATAACTGAATTAAAATAAAGCACTAAATGTTCCTTGCTAAAGCACTAGATCAAACTGCACCTGAAACATGTACAAAATAGGTTTGGTCAACATATGAAATGTTGGCGAGCATTCCTAGTTTTAATATATATAGTAGGTTAAAAAGTATACAATTCAAGTGCAAGCTACAGTGCAATTATGTAAACTATGTATCATACAAATGAGCGAAATCAACCCTGTGACTGTATAATGTACTGTATGAACTGTAGTGTACTTATCCAATAAATGGATAAAAGCTTAACACTGGCCACGGATTCTCCGATGAAAAAGGGGGAGAATCAATCTAGGCGGGTTGTCAATCCAAATAGCGCTATCCAATGTTAAGGTCGGCTTGTACCATGTTAATGATTTCACTATGTACAAATGTAATCCACATGTAATGTCTAAGCATAAAACACGTTGTAAGCAATGCACATAGTACTAGAATTGTATTGTGAAAATGTAAACTTGTATTTGAAATTTGTAATAGTGTACATGTAACACCCCAAAAATGAATAAAAGCAAAAAGGGGATAGGAAGTACTCACAGTTCACGTAGTAGTTTGAGATTTAACTGGACAACGAGATATGAATTGAGATTACTCCCAAATGATCAACCAAAAGTATTCGATAATGTGTAAGGGAAATACATCTAAGATATATGTATTTCTAGGGCTTCGAATTGGGGATAAACGTTTATATGTTTATTAAACAATTTGTTTATTAAATATAAGGAATTTAATGAATAAATAAACAAAAGTCTTTTTGTAAAATTTTAAGTTGAATATAGTCACAACATAAGGTTTTAAGTATGAAAATAATTTTTATAAAATTATTTTCTTGAAAATAGAATATTTAATCTAATTATTTCAAATTGTCAAAATACGACTTTAATATTTAAAAATATTAAAATCAAAGAATTTCTGAATAAAAAAATTGTATTTCAGTTCTAAATAGTTAGAAATAATTTATATAAAATTTTGGTGCAAAAATATTGAAAAATGAATTTATTATGAATTATTTATGATTAAAACTAACAAAAATTAATTAAAAATATAAAATAAACGGTTTTTCTGAAATAAAAATATTTTCTGGAATGTTTAAGAATATACAAGTTTAGGATAATTTTTGTGAGATTTAATAAAATCGTTTAGATATTTTTATAGAATTTAATAAATATAAATGAATGAACTTGTATTATTAATAATATATCTTAAATAAATTATTTTTGAAAAACTAAAAATTGTATGTTAAACTTTACTACTAGAATAACATAAAATAATTTTTGTAGAATTTATAAAAGAGTTTTAGTATTTTACGATTTTTAAAAGAAAATGACAAAAATGTAAAGAATAGAATTTTAAAAAGAAAAGGTTGTTGTTGGTGGGGATTGAACCCCTGACCAACCGAATTTTCACACAACTAAACCACCATCTGATCTACATCAGATTTGGTGTTAGAATTTGATAAAAAAATATTTTACACAGACTTGATATCGTGTCATCTTCCCCAAATAAGACTTTGAAACCCTAGCTTTCTTAATCATACAATACCGATTAAAACCCCAATTATTCATAGGGTTATTAACGACCAGTGGCCGATTAACAATTAGAAACAAGAATTTGAGTTCATACCACACACGTAGCCTCCAAATTTCGTGGTCAAAACAAAAGTCAACCGTTCTTGATTTAGCACGAATAAACACGATACAAGAAGTTTTGAGGGTGGGGGTTTGTTAATCGCTCTTTTCAGAGTTTGTGTGCAAGTCTAATTGGTTTAAAGTCGAGTATTTATACAGATTCATATGAGTTGTTTAGGAAAGTTCAATAATGGCATTAATTTGATAATTGACGCACTTAATCATCCATGGTATTGGTTTAGGAAAGGAGAGGTGATTAGGGTGTGAAAAATCCGGAATAAATTGATTATTAGCGTGTTTTTGGTTCAAAATTCATGGCTCCTTGCGTGATTGTTGGTGCAGCGTGCGACAGCAGAGGAAAAGGAAGGAGTTTATCAGCGTCAGAAAGAGGTTAAATAAAATTGGGGTTGGGTTTAAATCACAAAAGGGGTGTAGCCCGGGTGGTGTGCGCGCGCGTGTAGTGTCCGGCTCTGCTCCGGTTCGAATCCGGCTAGCAGCAGCTTTCTTTTTTTTTTTTTTTGTAAGCAGATGGGGAGAGGAGAGGGTTTGGGCCTGGGCCATGTTTGGGCTGGTGTATGGGCTCCGAAAATCAAAAGAAAAAGGTGGGTTTTGGGCTATGGTTTGGTTGTGGTTAAGTTATGGTTTAGGAATGGTAAAATATAAATCTATAATGACTAAAATCTGAATTTTTTTTTTAATTATTATTATTATTATTATTATTATTATTATTATTATAAAAAGTGACGGATGTCACACAATTCAACATAAGTGTCTATGTGTTATTCTATGTTGCATTATGTGTTAAATATTACTATGGTAAGCACAATTAGACTAGCATAATCATTAACTCCGTACAAGCCAACGATACACAATGATAGATCTATTGGACTGACAACCCCACCCGGATACGTGTACCTCCAGTATGGGTAGCGTGAGTGATTGTTTTCGATCATATAACAAAAACGAGTGAACCATATGCGTATGGGATGAACTATAATATTCTTGTCACAAGGTTTGATTATGCACACGATTTACCTAGTAGTTTTGTTTTCACATATGGACTAGACTTGCCATGACACTCGAATTGTACAAGTTTTATTCAGTATTCAAACCTATGTAATTCTCACCAACATTTTGTTGACCCAAAAACATTTTCAAAATTAACATGTTTCAGGGAACAATGAAGCTGAAGCTTAGAGTGTGCTCGAAGAAGTTATTTGAAGTTGTTTGAATTATTTCTATGTTTATGTACTGGTATTTGAATTTCTTAGACAATGTTTCATTTTGGGATATTTTAATGTTATCAATAAAGTACTTAAAATTTCATTATAATATACCATGTGCCAATCATCAATACATGACATCCCGATGTTTCCGCCATCGGTTGTGGTGTTATAGAGGCTTTGTAGGTGTCTCATGCACTTATCAAATCAAGCAGACTATTGATTCCCTGCATAATATAGTAGCGAAATAGTAAATCAATCAAATGAACATATAAACTTTGAAAGCTTTATACAAATGCATGCATATGTATTGAATTAAAAATAGGATAGTTAGAACATTAGTACAATATTAAACTAAATTCAAACATCTCATATTCAAACATCACCAAACACTCTTTACTTGCAAACAATATTGTAAGGAAAACAATAACACATTTGAATCCGGGTCCAAGAAACAATCAACTTCTATCGCTCCAGCCACAACATCGTTTCGCATATTTATTTGAAGATAATGTTGGCCACGCCACAGAGCTTGATGTTAGGCGGGGGACCAGAGATTTTGGTCAGCCATTAAAAAAACATCTGTTAAACCCCAATGTTGAATATATGGTTCGAATGGCCGGTTTTGGTGGGGTTATCGATTGAGGATACCGACTTCTGGACCGTGGTTTGATAACCACCCTTGTAGAAAGATGGCGTCTAGAGACTCGCATGATTCACCTACCATTTGATGAAATGACAGTGACGTTAGAGGACCTCAACGTGCTCATGGGATTTTGCGTTAACGGTCCACCAATAGCAGGACCGGAGGATAAAATGACTCCCCAACAACGATTAGAAAAAGTACAATCTTTGTTGGGTATAGACGTCGAGGAAAGCATGTTTTGAGGAAATGGTATTTCTACCACTTAACTTGTAAATAAATAAATAAAGCAACAACTGCTTGAATACACTGTTTGGCTACTCTTGTAATGGTTTGACATCGTTGTCATTTTTAAACCATGTTAAGTCATTAGAATCATGTTGCGAATATATTTGGGGCAGTGTTGTATTGGCTTGTCTGTATAGAAACTTGTCTAAAGCCGCAGTCCCCATCGACAAAACGTGTGCAGGTCCTATGAACATACTACCATTGTGGGCCTGGAAACGAATTAGTGTAATACCCTTTTAATGTATAAACCAGTTTACCCCTGGAAAACCCTATGGTACTCCTCAATCCCTTTCATGTTGCCATGCCACCAATACTACTGCTATTAGGGAAAACCCTATGGGGGATGCATAGAAGAAGCTGGATGGACTTGTAACCTTCGGGCACTCAAGCATTAAATATATTTGAAATTATGTAACCGAAGTAACATTCTACACGTGTTATACTACGTGCAGATGTAACATCGATCAAAGTAATTTCATTCAGATGTAATATCAATCCAACAAAACTAAAAAACCATAGCCTCCAACAATGTATAATATACACCCAATGAATTTTCATAGTTGTCAAACGCCACGATTTTTTTTCTTCTTCATATACCACGTACAATAAAACCTTATGTACCCCGATATTTTTATTTGCTTCGTATGGAAAATAATGTGTGAAAAGGATATATGGATTTCGGTGATGGAATTTGTGTTGATCTATGTTCAAACGACCGCGTGGATATTCTTATGTACATAAGAAGTATGAACCCGCTATCTTAGTTGGTGTGCTTTTCTTAAAAGTTCCATCTTCAGATAATACTAAACCGTAAGTTAAAGTTGCTGTATATATATAATTTTTTAATACCGTAATCTCAAATTGCGGTAATTCCCTCAAGTTTGTCCCAGTCATCGTCCCTTGTTCGAGTCAGCAACCACCTAAGCCAGAACTGCAATCTTAAATTACGGTTTTTCCAAAAACACCAAACCCACTTCTCACATCAACCATAGGCACAAAATTCTTAGATCTTTCTACTAGATGCAACATTTTAGAAGAGTAAAACAGATGTAACAACGAAAATGTTACTATTTATGATTTAAAGTTTTGGAGAGAATATATGAAACACAACATGTGAGGCAGTTGGACATTTTTGACAGAAGGGAAATGTGGAATTGTATCTTCTGATCTCACCAACCTAATTACAGCCTGGCCCTAAATTCCAACTTTTTTTAAAGTTAAAAACAAAAACAACACACTTTTCGTTTGAGTCAATAAAGATATATACGTTTCTACTTTTTTTTTCTTTCTCTTTTTTACCAAAAAATTACTTTTCGTGTGCATGTAAGTTTTCCTAGAGAGGCTATATTCTAAATGAATTCATGTATTTTTGTTAATGTTTCTTGAATTATATATTGTATACAACTGTGGTGGGATCTGAAAGGGTGTTCTTTAATAAAACTAGGTATTAGTTGCCCGCGCTTTGTCGCGGGTGCGGCTGTTGTGCGAAACGCGGCGGGAGCTTCTGCTGCGTTGAGTGTTTGGCGGACGTTAAAGATCGCGCGTCGCTGTGGGAGCTCTTGTTGCGTGGAGGGTTTCGTGGACATAAAAGATAATATTAAGTGACTGTTATTCTTGCGTGAGCTTCAAAAAAATACTCGCGGCTAAAAGCTAAAAGTTTGGTGGTCAAAGTTTGAAATCCTAAAAGCTAAAATTTTGGCCAAAGTGCAATGCAAGTTTAAAAAAGTTTGAAATCCTAAAAGCTAAAAATTTGGTGGTCAAAGTTTGAAATCCCAAAACCTAAAAGTTTGGTGGTCAAATTGGAAGAAAATAAAGTTAAGTTAAAAGTTAGTGGCCAAATCCTAAAAGCTAAAAGTTTGTTCGTCGAAGTTTGGTGGTCAAATTAGAAGAAAATAAAGTTAACCTAAAAGTTAGTGGCAGAAATAAAGTTAACGTAAAAGTTAGTGGCCAATATCTATACTATCTTATAAAGCATTTCACAAGGACCTCTTAATTTTTAAGTAATACAACTATAAATGCCTAAAGTACAACACATAATGCATGTAATAACTACTTTTTAAGGGTATTTATGTCTTTTCAAACATAACTTGCACATATACTCCTTATTAGTTACAGGTTCTCCCCTTATCTATCTATACTATATTAAAGTTTTATACAATACTTACACATTTGCCCCCATCAACTTTACTCAATTTCTGTTTATTTAAATAGTAATTACAATTTTGCACCTTTATTTTAACCAATTACCCCCACGATTTTTAAACGTTCATAACTTTTTCAGACGATAATATTTTCTTAATATTATTACACCGTATAAAAGAGAATTTTATTCTCTTTAATTTGAGTATAGTATTTCTATAGTTTTTTAATTTTTAAAATATTATATGTTTGGGTTAAGCAATAACCGAACGAAAACAAAGGAAAAAAATGAAAACGTACTTAAATCATCTAAACATTACTGTAATATATTTTTTTAGTGATCACTTAAAATTCAAGTTTTACAAGTATATTGATTGTATTACAAAACACAATGCATATATTAACTACTTTTTAAGGCAAACATGTCTTTAAAAAAATACTTATACATATGTCCCTCGATCTTTACTTAATTTTGTTTTTTTTAAATAGCAATTATACTTTTACACACTTAATTTAACCAACTCCTCGTGATTTCGTGTGTAAAAATTTTCTTAATATCATTACACCATATAAACGGGGCATTTTATTCTTTTTAATTAGAGTATAGTATTTGTATAGTTTTATATATAAAAAATGATATGATAGGTTTAACTAATAACTGAAACGAAAACGAACCGAAATAAATGAAAAATAATAGTTACATGTTTTCCTTGTTTTAAGGAAATTACCCCCACGATTTTTAAACGACCATATTTTTTTCATACGTTAATTTTTTTTAACATCATAGAATGGGGCCCAAAAAAGATGGGGCATTAAACCATGCTTTAGTAGACTTATACTTTGGCCAACGTTTAGTTTTGATTATTAACAAAATTAACTTTAACCGGACTAAAAAACGACAATCTAATCAAATAAACCGAACCAATTAACCAATCGGCTAATAAGATTATTTAGCCGTTGACTTTGGTTTTGGTTAAGGCTAATAACTGAATTGAACCGAATAATGCATACCCATAAAAGTAGTTGTGTTCCCCGCTGCATCGTGCGGGCACGCTACTAGTAGATATATATTAGGTGATCAAATCGAAAGAAAATAAAGTTAAGCTAAAAGTTAGTGGCCAAAGTTTTAAATCTTAAAGGCTAAAAGTTTGTTGGTCTAAGTTTAGTGGTCAAATTAGAAGAAAATAAAGTTAACCTAATAGTTAGTGGCAGAAATAAAGTTTTTTTTTTTTTTTTTTTTTTTTTTTTTTTTTTTTTTTAACTTGAATAAATTTCCATTTCAACAAAAGAGGCAAATAAAGTTAACATAAAAGTTAGTGATCAATATACATATTAAAACAAAGACACTATTGAAGTGTCATTGTATTAATATATATAGATAATTGTAATCTTTAGCCTGTATATCATAAAAAAAATTAACATACATTCTCTATTTTTTAGCAAGTCCTTACTATTTTTTTTATAAAAAAACCAACATAGTTTTTGTTTTAATGTAAAACTCCTTTAGCACCGACTTTTCATATATAAAAAATCAGAAAGCATGTTGAATTTTCATGTGAAAAAACTTAAGAGACTTACAAAAAAAAAAAAAAAAAAAAAAAAAAAAAAAAAAAAAAAAAAAAACCTTGTTCGATTTTACATGCAAAATATTGTTAAAGAACTTTTACGAGTAAAAAACAAAAATTATGTTGGTATTAATTAGCTCTAAATTTTAACAAAATCTAGTACACGTACATAATAAGCAAATAGTCAGCACACATTCTCATTATGTTAAAATCAATTCAAATATTTTTTCAAACGGTCAACAAAATTTACCAAGAACTCTATTCAGAGTTTGGAGTCCCTACTCAGTCAAATCAGGACCTCTTTCACCCGACATAACCAGACATGTACGGGAGTTTCACCAAGTTCACAAATTCCGAGGAAAAGCCGACTATCCACCTGCCCAGAAGCATGACATTGGAATAATCGGTAAAACCTGGCGCTTTCAAGAATCGAACCCATGACCTTTCCGTTATGAATCTTCTATCATTGAGCCTTCATACCACTTCACCATAAGATGGTTGGTAATTCAAATACTAACTTGTTCTCCCACTCAACATGATATGCTAATCACTCACAAGTACACGAAGTACTTGGTATCAACACGATGGTCATGATCTATTTATAGTAGTACTAAACTACTGAGTGATAACATTACTTTCATAGTGACATTGAACAAGTACATAACCGAAGGATGCTCAGTTCTTAACTAACATAATGCCCGAAAGCCAGGAGGCCTCACAATTGTGTTCAAGTATCAAAAGATAATGTTCTTAAATTGATAATATCATAAGCAGCAACGAAGATATCAAGTCATCAAAATTATCACTGACCAAAAGAAACAAAGTCGCCAAATTGTCCCATGTTGATAGGATAAGAGTTCTTTGAGTAGAGTAGCATTCAATCCATACCATTGTTTTGAAACCCGGACAGGACCAGCCGGACGGACCAGGAACCGGGGGTTGAACCGGTCCGGGTCGGGGTATTGAACCGGTGGTGCATCGAACCGGGGGTAAGACCGGTGAACCAGAAGCCGGACCGGGAATCGGACCGGTTGAACCGTGTATTAAATCGGTTGAACCTGATTTTTTTTATATTATCAAAAAATTTACCCTATTAATTTTACAACAATATCCGGTTCTTATATCCGTTTGGACCAGCCGGACCAGTAAATCGATAAGGAGACCAGTTCGCCGTCCAATCCGATTCTGAAAACATTGCTCCATATAATAGAACTCTTATCAAGCAAGCAACTTTTGTTGACATTCATGCTAAAGAAAATAAGCTACACTGAGTAAGGAGTTAACAATTTAAATAAAACATGTAGTTAGGGGAGACGGGACGGTCCGTGTTGGGCTGACCGTGATGACTGTGACCATCACGAAAACCGCCCCACCATTTCTTCACGCCCGCGATACACCAAAACCGTGACACACATCACGTGAAAAAGAACTTGGCTTCCATTGTTTGTTATTTATTATTATTATTATTATTATTATTATTATTATTATTATTATTTTTTTGCATGTGGTTTGGCTTCCATTTTAAGTGTTTATATATTTATGAAATTATGTTTTAAGTTAAATATGATTTTTGGAATTTTGTTTGTGATTAAACAAAATTTTTGTTTTAAGTATGATTTTCTGTTTTAAATTTGATATCGAGTGAGTTTGTTATCAGACATCGGTTTGATAGCGTGACGTAGTTTAGATATTGAGTTTGAGAAGTCGCACCTACCGATTAATTAATTTGATTATTTCATTTATATTTAAGTTGTACTATTTTGAATTTTTAATTTTTAATTAATGTATCTTATTTGTAAAAGTAAAAAAAAATTGTTGGTATTGTGTGTTTAATTATCACCTCGACAAAACAGAAGATGCGCAGGTAGTCTTTTCTCATATCGAGTATGCTTTTGAGGTCGGCAATGATTTTACACATGTTTAGGGGTGGCGATTGTTACGGCCAAAATTTAATTGGGTTTTATATTTTCTAGTATGTTGCGCCCGATTCGGAAAAATGTAGGGGTGTAATCGAGCAGAGCCGATCCGAGCCAGGCTAAGCTCGAGCTCGACCTGATTCAAGCCAGCTCGTAATTTTTTAAAAAAAATTTATAAAATAAAAACAAAAAAAATTAAAAATAAAATTATACATATACATGTATTTTTTTATTTTTTTAAAATTTTAATGAATGAAAGGCATACTAAAAGTATTATTTGTATAATTTGTGTTTTTTTTTCAATTATTTTTCATATTTTATTGATTAACCAAAGTATTATTAAGTATATAAAGATGTTTATTGAGCCACGAACCGAGCCGAGCCATCGAGCCGAGCCACCGAGCCAAGACCCCTAGCTCGAGCTCGGATCGATTTGTAATCGAGCCAGCTCGGCTCGGCTCGATAATAAAACAAGCATTTTCGAGTCGAGCTTTTTTCGAGCATTTTTCGAGCGAGTTGCGAGCCGCGAGCATTTTGTACACCCCTAGAAAATTGTACACCATCAACGGATGTGTTGTCAAGTAACATGCCCGATGTGAATTTGAATGATGAATTTCCCGACCCCGACGACGACACAACCCCGACTAGAATTTCTCATCGAATGAAAATGTGAGGTAGCGTTTGTTATGGTGGAATGGAAGGGGGAATGAAATGGACCATTACGAGGTAATGAAAAATAGTGTGTTTGGTTGGTTAAATGAATGGAATCGCCAATTCTACAAAGCATTCCATTCCCTCAAAACCATTCCATCCACCCCCCATGTTTTTTTTTTCATTCCATCCCTCATTCATCCTTTACTAACAACACCATAATCCACCACCACCACCACCACCGTCACCACCCACCATCGTCGCCCACCATCGCTGCTGCCACCACCCACCACCGTCGTCCACCACCGCTACCGCCACCCGCTACCTTCACCCACCTACCCACCACCGTCGCCGCCACCCACCACCGTCACCTACCCACCACCGTCGCCGCCCACCACCATCACCCACCCACCACCGCCACTGCTCACCATCGTCACCCACCCACCATCACCGCCATCCACCTCCACCCATCGCCACTGTTGCCGCCACCCACCACTACGCAACCGCCACACACCACAACCTACCATCACTACCACCAACCACTATCCACCACTACTCATCATCGTCGCCCACCCACCATCACGGCCATCCACCTCCACCTTTCACCGTCGCTGGCGCCACCCACCACCACCGCTACCGCCACATATCACCACCACCATCATCGCCACTGACCACCACCCACCACCGCCACTAACCACCGATTTTATTCATTCGTCTTTTCATGCCTACCCAACAACACAAAATAATGTTTTGTTTCATTCCCACATGGCAACCAAACAAGACATGAAATGGTAATGATCCATTCAATTACCTTGTCCATTCCATTACCTCGTCCATTCCATTCCCTCTTCCATTCCATTACCCCATACCAAACAAACCTTGAAATTTGGCACAAGTGGGGTTGGGCCTCTAACTTTTAGTTTTTTTATTTTTATGTTTTTTATTTAATGTAATGTTTTTTTTTTTAATTTAATGTAATGTTTTTTTATTTAATGTAATATTTTTAGATTATTTTAAAAAAAGTTTAGTGATGAAATGTGATCAAATAAGGTGACACAACATTATTAGATATGATAGTGTGATGTGTATGATGGGGTGATGACCACCCATCCACCCTTAGTAGGTTTAACATCAAACATGAGTGCTAAGTCGTCTTAAATGTGTCGGGGCGCTCTATTATCAACAACCCAGACGTCGTTAATAGGCCTTCTAGAAGCCACCTGCATATGCAGCTACATAATTAGTTGGAGATGTAACCCGAGCTAAAATTGTCTTAGGTTGGCCTTCGTCGTCAATAAATGACACTTCTATCATATTCCAATTTTTCTTAACATTATGTTGTGTTTGATCATCAGGTAGAATAGGTGATGCACCATCCGATATCTTGGCTTTCCGAACTTGATTGGGTTTAACATTCTTTCGATGAATAATTTCTGTGTCTTTTTTCAAAAGGCTTGTTTCCCAAACATAATAATTTTACAGAACAATTTGAATTTTGTGAAGATTTTCAGAACATTATCAGATTGTAAAACCTTCTCGACTTTGGCTCTTCTTTTCGAGCTTTTCTTTTCAAACATTGTTTTTTTACCAATATGTCTATTTGCCAAGTTTGGAATTTTCATCACAATCAACTGCTTTTGCTTTACTTTAGTGAGATAAGGACAAGCACCGACAATGTCTCCTTTCAAACCACAATTAAAACAAATTCTCATTTCAATACATTTAACACTCAATTTCTTTCCTTAAAACAAAATATGAAAGTTACGTCACAATAGAAGATAGACGGGCAACAAGTTGCGCCACCACCCCTTTCTGAATTACGAACCCTATTTTACCAAAGATAAATCGTTGCCCCTCTGGAGATGAACTATTGCTGTGAACGACCCGTTGGACCCTGGTCAAGAAACGAATAGCTTCTGGCGCTAGGGAGCCAAAGTTATCAAAGGCTAAAGACATGTTGGTTCTCTGCACAAGCTTTAGCATGCTTATCTACCTTCTTCGATTCCGCCTTTCTCGATGTTTGCCGAGCTACAAACCCTGTTTCCTCTAACCCAACCAAAGAAGATACCCCTGTGAGGTCCACGCAAGCATGTTTCTCCCTCTCCCAAACAAAGGCAAGCAGATCTACCGGTCACAGGGTGGATCTCTCTTCCGCAGGGTCTGTGAGAAAATTTACAGGGTCTCATTTTTGACAAAAAATGTCAGCTCTATTCAGAATGTCCCACAAAACGTCTCTCACCCAGTCATACCGGTATTTAAATCCAGGGAGGTGCAACCCTAGATGAGGAGGCATGATAACCAGAGTTGTTCTCAACATTTGATAGTTGTAACTTTAGTAAAATTCTCTTTTGTTCAACAAACTTCATATTTGACATTTTCAAAATTCCTAGACTTATCCTGCATTCCATGACATTTTACAAGCTTTAGCTTCTTGAAATATTTGCTTATAATAACGATTGTTATTATACTCATTCCTTTGTGCATAATAACCATTGTTGTTTTGAATTCTTTTTTTAGAGTAATGTTTCAGCGGTAAATCCTGTGTTGCAAAGCTATCATTGCTCAGGATCGAATCCCATAGCACCACACGGGTTTCTCCTTTCAAACCCAAGCGGTTATTTTTTTGGTGGAGTGTGAGATTCGAACATGAGACCAAACCCGGGCAGAAACTATGGTGAATGGATGATATTGAAATTATATTTTAGTATATTATAATTATTAATAATACTCTTAATGTGGTGACTTAAAGACCAAACTATTGAGCAGAGATTTTAAGTCTTTGATTAGAGGTTTAATTCTTTTAATTAGATATTTTATGTCACTTAATTAGAGTCTTTATGTCTCAAATTAAGTTTCTAATTAAGAAGACTCTTCATACATCCATGTTCATATATAATGGAAGGCTTTGTGCCTCATTTGGAAAAATGGAAAAAAGAAATACACACACACACACACACACATATATGTAAAGAACAAACTCAATCGATGTACGATTATGTTTTTAGGCAAGTGGGATAGTCTGGCAGTGCACCGTCACTGTTTTCGAACCGGTGTACCCTGGGAACAGACCGCGAATCTGTTTAAGAGAATTATGTCAAACACAAGTTCGGTTCATTTCAATGATTTCGTCTTCAATTACAATTTGCTGCAGGAAGTGCAGCGACCCTGATACATGCGAGCTTCATGTACGAGAGGCGCTGCAGCGATTACAATGTAATTTTTCTAACAAACTTAAACATATTAGTAAAACAAACTTTCGTGTTCTTCTTAATGAGTTTGGGTTCAAAAAAGTTTGTAAATGTTTTTCCTTTTGGTGCATCGAATCGGATTACATTCATGATGGGAATGCAATCTTTAATTCGAAAGAATGTTTTATGAAACGAATTTGATTCAACTTTTTTGGGTTCATGGGTTTTTTGTTATGTTTAGATAAACAAGATTATTAACAATATTAACATGTATTTAGAATTTTTTGAAATACGAAATTTCTAATGAGAGTATTAGAAAAGACATAATAATTGAAAACCCATGTAAAATTCAAAGTTTTGAAATGTTTACATTCTCTAATGAGAGTATTGGAAAATAGTTATGAAAATAAAAGGTTTCGGAATATAAGGTTTTGAAACATGTATTTCTAACAATCGTGTTAGAATCGACGTCGTTGAAAGAATAACGTGTCATGAAACATTTCTAATAATAAGCGTATTAGAAATCATTATTTAAAAAATCATAAGTTTAATTTTTAAACTTATATGTTGATTTCTCTAACGAGCGTGTTAGAAATTGATGATTTGTAAAGACAAATAAGATGTTTATATTTTCTAACGAATGTGCTAGAAAATATTATTTTACAAAATACACAAACATGTTAGAAATGAATATTTTGGAAAATAATCAATATTGAACCAGTTTGGTTAAAATTTGACGGTTTCTAACGAGCGAGTTTGTAACGGGTATATTTTAGAAAATCCAAAGTTAATACCGTTTATGTAGATGGTTTAATTTTCTAACGAGCATGTTAGAAACGGTTTATTTTATATATAAACCAACAAGATTTAAAACGATTGTCATAATCATGTATTTCTAACAAGCAAGTTAGAAACGGTTGAAAATTTAAGCCAATGACCTTTAAACCGATTTTGGGTAATCGTGTATTTCTAAAGGGCGTGTTAGAAAAAGGTTTATTTAATATAATCAAAACTCTACATGATAAAACGTGTAATCGTTTGTATTCTAATATGTTTATGTGGTACACGTATAGTTTCTAATGAGCGAATTAGCAGCGGTTATTCATGAAAACCATATACTTTAACAAGTGAGCTAGAAATGGTTAAAAATAATAAAACTATATTAGAGTTTATGGTTAAAAAACACTTGTAAAAGGAGAAATGTTTTGAAGGAATAAAACATGTCTTTTGCAAATTATATATTGTTTGATGCTTGTATGAGAAGTATGCTGTCTTGAACCATATAATAGTCTTGAGAGACTATTTAGTGTAAAACAACTTGATTTTGTTTTGGACATATTTACATGTTCGACTACTTGTGAGTAGTTAATTATAAACAACTTTGTTGTTTTGAACCGTGTATTGAGGGAGTACCTCGAAACATTCCACGAGATGATATAATTGCTATTATTTCATCGAGCGATAAAGTTTTGAAGAGAATAACACTTTGAGATTTGATGTTCATATATCCTTATATGAATCCGTTTAAATATATTTGTAATATATTATATATATTTGGGATTATCTATTATATTTTTTTAATAATCAAGTGGATTAATATATATATATATATATATATATATATATATATATATGAAAAAGGATATGTAAGACAATATGTTTTTTGGACGACTAATTTAATAAGGATATATATATATATATATATATATATATATATGCAAGAAGCGATTTGCATAAACACAATGTGCGAGTTGTGATTATGACTATAACATATGAAAGAAGTATATGTTACTATTTATAAACCTTTGATAAATTTTGGGATATTTTTTATTAAAGGCTTATAATGGTGATAGATGTGTAGAGTCTTTACAAACCATCAATGTTGGTTTAACTATATGGAGGATTTGTAAAATATTTTGGGATATATGAATGTCATGTCATTGAGTGTCAATCTAATTGACTCTATCTCAAGATATAGTGATTTTATACAGTTCCTTGTGTTGATGAAAAAAATGTTCATCAAAGTGACTTATATTAAGACTTATGTTTAAGTCCTAAAGACAATGGTGAAGCCTTGGAGATTAAAGGCAAACTAGTTTTGATCCTAATGGATGGAATTAACTATGGTTTGAAACATTCTTAAAACTGAGGTTTTAGAATAGTAATACAAAATCTTATTTTGTGTCTAAGCTAAGACGTGAATGTTAGGAAGAGATAGTGCGTTATCTCTTAAGGCTAAGTATTTATAGTCTAAAGCATGCTAGACGAATACTTGTTAAGTTAGATGCTCCATGGAGAATAAATTAACTTTGAACATTCAAACATATGTGACAACATAAGAATGAATTTTGTAAAAACAAATCTGTAATTCATTAAAAGGGTGACTCGTTAGGACCGAATATATATTTCATTGGTTATGATTCTATTTGGCTTAATATTAGGAGAACTCATATAGCTCAGAAAACAGCTCGTGTGAGAAATATGAGTTGAGTAATATAATGGGATGACCTCAATAACACAAAGATGTAGATAGTTGTTATTTTATCACATGTGTCTAATGTCATCATGAGTGATATTACTCAAACCTCAAACTTAATCAAAGTGCAAGGAATGGGGGGGGGGGAAGTCATTTAAGAAAAAATCCGTAGGGATGTAAAAATGGTATTTGAGAAGTTTTCTCAAACTTCATATGAAAGGAGAAACTTTCATCACCCCATTTGGTAGTTATCCAATAACACTTAATTGTGGAGGTGACTTGCATTTGAAAATAGAAGGTTTGATATGAACGGATGAGATTTTGGGAGTACAAATCACACGAACCCATAATGGACTTGTTAGAAGTCAGTCCTATTATGTGGACAAAATTCTTGTGAAGTTCAATGGAAATGACTCTAATGTGGCTAGAACTCTCATTGACACGAGTCAACATCTAGCTAAGTGTTGAGGTGAGCCTGTTAACCAATTAGAGTACTCAAGAATTATTGGCTGCTTGATGTATCTGATGAGTTGTACCAGACCAGACTTAGAAACAAGTAAGTAGATACACGAGCAACCCAAGTTCATGTCATGGGAGTTGCGTGATACGGGTGCTTTGGTACATAAGATACATACGAGACTACGGGCTGCAATATAATAGATATCTAGTAGTTATTGAAAATTACTGTGATGCGAATTGGATATCTAACACGAATGATTCCAAGGCAATGAGTGGGTATGTGTTCACACTTGGAGGTGCTGCAATAACGTGGAAATCATCTAAGCAAATGGTTATTGCTAGATCCACGATGGAATCAAAATTCATCGCTTTAGATAAAGAGGATGAATAGGCAAAATGGCTACGTCAATTTGTTAAGGATATACCTAGGTGGCTAAAGCCGACATCGTCCAAATGTATACACCGTGATAGCCAATCGGTAATTAGCAGAGCTCATATCACAATGTGTAACAGTGAGAACATGCATATAAGACGTAGACATAATGCGGCACAACAACTAATCTCTACAGGAGTTATCACTTTTGACTATGTGAAGTCAAAGGATAACATCATGGATCCGCTAACAAAAAGGCTTAAGAAGAGAGTTAGTTCAGAAGTCGTCCATGGGAATGGGACTAAAGCCCTTGAAAAATTAAATTCATGCGAAGGAAACCTAACTCAGCTGACTGGAGATCCCAAGATCTGAGTTCAATAGGACAACCTAATTGTATGAATAAGTAAGGTCACTGTGGGGGAGAGTAGGAAACCCCGCTCTTTGAAAAAGGGAGTTTGCCATAAGAACTTGGTAAGCTTCCTAGTCCATTCCTAAAAGTGACAAGGATGAGGTTAATCTTATGGCTTTTAATGATTCGACTGAGGTAACCAGTCCTAGTGAAACACCTATGTGAGAGAGAAGTGGGGTCACTTCGAAGGGTATTGTTGGGGCACAACACCTAAGAGGTCTTGCAGAACTAGGCACGTGTCCATGACCATAATGGAAACATCTATGAGGACTTGACGTTATCAGGGAGAGTCTTGTGTGAAGCGCATTGTCGTCTACACAAACAACAGACGAGTTCAAATACATCGATGTCTACTCAGAGCCAGTGGTCTAAGTGTGTTTCATGAGCGAAGGTTCAAAGGGTCACACCCACCTATCGTATGCAAAACTCAACTGTTGAAATTTAATCGGAATGTGGTTGCTTCTGAGAATGACTCCCATTCATGTGGGGGTTTGTTGGAAATATGTATGTTTTGATCAATCTCCATTTATGTGAGGGAATGTTGGAAATATGGTGAATGGATGATATTGAAATTATAATTATTAATAAGACTCTTAATGTGGTGAATTAATGACTAAACTCTTGAGTAGAGGTTTTATGTCTTTGATTAGAGGTTTAATTCTTTTAATTTGAGATTTTATGTCAGATAATTAAAGTCTTTATGTCTTAAATTAAGTCTCTAATTAAGAAGACTCTTCATACATCCATGTTCTTATATAATGGAAGGTTTTGTGCCACATTTGGAAAAATAGAAAAAAGAAATACTCACGCACACATACATGTAGAGAACAAACTCAATCGATGTACGACTATTTTCCAGACAAGTGGGATAGCCCGGCAGTGCACCGTCACTGTTTTTGAACCGGTGTACCCTAGGAGCAGACCGCGAACCTGTTTAAGGGAATTGTGTCAAACACAAGTCTGGTTCATTTTGATGATTTCGTCTTCAATTACAATGTAACGTTTCGTATTTTTGATTTATCTTGTACTAATAATTATTTAATAAAAATCATTGGATCTTGATATTTGGAAAATTCAAAAAAATAAGAAAAACCGCTTAGGCCGGGAGTCGAACCCGCGCCTGAGCCGGTTCAGCACTTATAATACAAACACACAACCACTGAGCCACTTTGCCATTTTGTGCTATCATCCAAAACCAATTAAGCTTAACATTTCCTTAATTATCATGGTTAGTCAACTCTGATAGTCAGACACCTAATAACCATTCGTTTGAATTCGAAATCAAGGCGCATACGATCTAATTCTGGAAGGAAATGGAATTGACAGATCAATACGCGTATGGTACACGCCAATTTCATTCAAAACGTTCCAAATATATGATAATTACGCGTTCAAAATAAGGTATGGGTCAAACTTTCCAATTCGTGTAATTTATTAGTGTTAGTATAAATGGGACTCTCCTTTTCAACCTAAAAGTGCCGAAAACAAAACCCTCACATCCAATTTCTGTTCACAAATCATCTTTAAACAAGAATCAATCGCGTTTTGACTTTTTGGTTGACTCGCAATTCTGCTTCGATTCAGTTCTGTAAGTCACGAACTTTTACATGTTTTCAATCTTCGTATTCACATGATCAATAACCTTAAGAATAGAAGGGTTATTGATTGTTGATTCGATTTATTAAAAAATTTGGGTTCTTGTGTTACGATTTGGGGAAGATGACACATGGCTGTCATCGTTTTTATTTAAAACAAACCACCAATAATCACCAGCTGATCTGTACACCAGTTCGTGATACCCTTTGTGTTTAAACCCCTGGATCCGGCTCGTGTCTTAGGTTCGAATCCAATCACAATCATTTTAATTTTTGATTATTATGTTTAGAATCAAGAAGACTTTATAATTATTTGAAACTGAATAAAAACGTTCTCAAGGTCTAGACCAGATGGTCTAGACTTGCGATTTAAAAAACGAACCGGCCAAGGGCCCGAGTTCGATTCTTAGAAGCCACAATCTTTTTTTTAAACCTTTATTTTTAAATTTACTCTATTTATCTTTTAAATAGTTTTAAAATACCAAATATGATTTATAAAATCTATAAAATTTATTTTATGTTATTCAAATAGTAAAATTTATTATACAATTTTTAGTTTTACAAAAATCATTTATTTAATATATATAAAATATATTACAAATTTATTCATTAATAAATAAAAAGTTCTATAAAAATATCTAAACAGTTTTTTAAAATTTCATAAAAATTATTTTAAACTAATAAATCAATAAACATTTTAGAATTAAATTTTAATTTCAGGAAAAACATTTATTTAGTATTTTTAATTAATGTATGCTATTTTAATCATAAATAATTCACAATAAATCCATCTTTTATTATTTTTACATCAAAGTTTCACATAAATTATTTTTATTCATTTAGATCAGAAATATAATTTTATGATTTGAAATTCATCAATTTTAATATTTTTAGATATTAATACTATATTTTGACAAATAAATATTAATGTATATATATTCAATAATTAAGAAAATAATTTTATAAAAATTATTTTCACATTACAACATTTTAGTACAACTACCTTTAATTAAGATCTTACAAAAATTCTTTTTATTTATTTACTTTCTAAATTTCTTTATTTATTATTTCATTAACTATTATTTTAAGTTAACTATTAATCAATTGTCGATCCCCAAATTAGGAACCCTAGAATACTTTTAGACTAGAAAACTTAGACTTTTAAGTTTTCCCAACACTTATTTATTTCCTTAAAAATAGGGTGATACTTGGATACACTCGAGCCACATTTAATGTATATCAAGGGATTTGATACTATCATTAAGGTGAGTTTACATAGCCTTTTTTTTTTTTTTTACTATTTTACAATTTTTGGGGTGAAACATGTTACATTTTCAATTGGAATTCAACATAAGTGTCTATGTGTTATTCTATGTTGCACTATGTCTTAAACGTTACTTTGGTAAGCACAATTAGACTAGCATAATCATTAACTCCGTACAGGCCAACGATACACAATGATAGATCTATTGGATTGACAACCCCACTCGGAAACGTGTACCTCCAGTATGGGTAGCGTGGGTGATTGTTATCGATCATATTACAAAAACGAGTGAACTATGTGCGTATGGGATGGACCACAATATTCTAGTCACAAGGTTTGATTATGCACACGATTTACCTAGTAGTTTTGTTTCCACATATGGACTAGACTTGCCATGACACTAGAATTGTACAAGTTTTATTCAATATTCAAACCTATGTAATTCTCACCAACTTTTGTTGACCCAAAAACATTTTCAAAATTAACATGTTTCAGGAAACAATGAAGCTGAAGGTTAGAGTGTGCTTGAAGAAATTATTTGAAGTTGTTTGTGTCACACCCTCAAATTTCCACTGTGGGGTTTATACCGCGAGGCGCATGACATACCAGGATCCCATAGCCATAAGTCATATGAACGAACTCTAAATGCCCAAACCATTTAGTTCGTTTTCAAAAATTAAGTTTAGCGTTTACCCAAAAAGTTTAGTTAAGTTGCGAAAGCGTAAACCAAACATTGATTGTTTAAAACCTTGCGCAAAACAACGCGCCCAATATAAACCATATGAAAGAAAATGTAAAAGCATAGAATGGAATTTAGATGTATGCCTAGACCCAAATGCAGTGAAGTGTGCAGTGCTTTCTAATCGTGGCATCGAAAGCTAACTTCCTGCAAAAGCATGTATATCGTGGGTCAACAAACAATGTTGGTGAGTTCACAGTTTAGATAACAGGTGTAAAGTTGTCAAAAACCCAAATGTTAAAGTGTCATAAGTTTAAGCTTGTCAGGGGTAGCTAGCCCACTCATTGTAACTAAACAGGTGATTATTGGGAACCTTCAGAAATGTGTTAACATACGTTAAACTGCCTTAGTACTAGTGTCTATCAACACTAGTAGGAAAGATTTGGTCAGAAGTTCATGCCCGTGACACAAGCACCTCAAGCATGAGGTTGCTGCACAACCTAACAGCGCTATCAACTAATACCCCGTACGCCTCCAGCGATTAACCCAATAATATGTAAGGACTTTAAGTGATAGAATGTGTTTAGTTCACAAAGGGCAGTTAAAGTTGTAAACTGATAAAAGCGCGATCCACACAAAGAATTGTAAAACCCGACCCACACAAGGAGTCAAAATCCGACCCACACAAGGAGTCAAAGCATTTCAAAACCCGAGATATAAAGGTAGTCCTAAACCGGACTAGAAAAGTTTAGTACGTTGTCTCAAACCCGAGACGCATGCTTTTGAGAAAAGAGTAGTGAAACTCACCTTAGGTTGCAAGCAAATAATCCAAACTTCACAAATAGGATGTGCTACCGACTCCCTATTACATGTGTTACTAAGTGAGTATATGTGTATAATCGATACACCATATAACCCGTTTGTCCAAGACGTTATAAAATACAAAACCGTGTAAGTGACACCTAATGATTCTGAATGCACAAGTAAACCCTACGGACCCGCTGGTGAACACAATGATTAACATCAGTTATGCACTTCATATACACCCCATATAAGTGCTCATACAAGTTCATGTTAAATATAAGTCATAAAAGACTCCAAATTACCACATAAGTGTACATTACATAATCTGCGTTTTTAGGACATATTATGCGCTGTGAAAACCAATTTATTAAAAATACTTATCCAAAGAATTAGACTCTCAAAATTTACTGAATATTCCAGGGAGTCTATCGAACAAGTCCATATTTTTAGTTCGTGACAAAACCATACACCAAAATTATGAAAAATCACACAATACAACTATGTCCAGAAAATACTCGCAACAGATCAGATTAGTAGAAAACTTCCCAAGAATTGTGTATTCATCCAAACGGGATGAATCAACTTGGAAAAGTCAAGTTTCATCAATGTCGACCTACTGTCCAAATTTCATAATCTAATTCTTTGTAAAACTCATGTTATGATCGTTTAAAGTTGACCCACTTTACTAATCCGAAAATCTGATATGACCTTTAATCAAAGAAAATTTCAAAAACCTATCAAACGGCGTCAAAAACAGATGATTTTACCCATTATGAAAAGTTAAGACCATGTACAATGTTTTCATACAAATAAATCATCAAAACAAGCAATTTATCATCACGTTACAGCCTCTGCAAGTCGATCTAATCATTCTGTCCAGATTTTAAATCATGCATAAACCCTAGTTTTAATCACTATCTTTGCATATTAACGATCAACAATACTCAACAACCATCATATAACATTAATAACACATAACCCAATCAGGATATAGTAAGATACATGTTAATCATCATCAATCATAAACCCTAGAAGTGTAAAACATCAAGAACATGGAAACTCATGATATACATACAATAATCATCGCATAACACCATGTTTATCCCCATTAATCTTTATGAACAACAAGTTTTAATCTTTATAAAAGTGTTTCAGATCTGGACAAATTGGTTATGATGTTGTAAAATACATTAAGGATGATTAAAACATATAGGTTTGAGTATTTTACCGATAGCACTTCAAAGCTACCAATCGATTGCTCTCTAAGCTTCCCGAATGGTGTTCTTGAGCCTTAGTAGGTGTTTAGGGTTTGATATTTTCGTAACTAGGCACTAGGGGGCGATTAGGGTTAGGGTCATGAGGTTCTTGGGGCTTAAGATTGCATAAATAGGGGTATTAAGTCGGTTTTAACACATCAGGTCCCTATGAGCGGCCGCTCGGTCTGAGTGAGCGGCCGCTCACTCAGCCTCGGCTCGCTCCGGGTGCTTTGGTCCAGTGTATTGCGTGTTTTCTTCGACGTTTTCGCTATTTTGGACCTTATGAAGTGTAGCCCCATGTATTAAGACCCCAACCATCCTAATGGTTCATCGATTTCGCTTTTTAATAACGCGTTCGGTTTAAGGTCCCGTAATCACATACAGTTTGCACATAGTTTCATAGAAACACATAATTGCAATCAATCTCAATCAATTAATCCATAATCATTTAACTTCATAATTCACCAACGTCCGGGGTTCACTACTCATGTATATAGTTTGGTAATTCCCCGAATTACCACTTCATGCAGTTATTAACCTATAACTGTGCAACGTGTGACCTATCTAGCTAACCCTAGTTAGGTAGAATGCAAGGAATGTAAGTACAAGTTGACTAGAGTCTAGTTAAAGTAAGAACCTGAAATTACAGGGTATCACAGTTTGATTATTTCTATGATTATGTACTAGTATTTGAATTTCTTAGACAATGTTTCATTTTGGGATATTTTAATGCTATCAATAAAGTACTTAAAATTTCATTATTTACCATGTGCTACTGAACAATAATCAATACGTGACATCTCGATGTTTCCGCCATCGGTTGGGGTGTTACATACAATTTGCTGCAGGAAGTGCAACGACCATGATACATGCGAGCTTCATGTAGGAGACGCGTTGCAGCGATTACAATGTAAGTTTTCTAACAGAAAATGGGATTTCTATTTTTCTTTAAGAAAACCTATTTACTACTTTTTCCTCATATCCAACCTTTCTGAAAATTTTGTTTGCTATCATTTCTTCCTTTACTCGGCAAACTATGTGGATCAAATAATTTTAACATTCATAGCTGAAAAATCCAAATCATAATATAATTTTTTTTTACCCTTTTAGCCTATACAAAATAATTTCCTCATTTGGTTCAACTAAAATATGTTTTTCAGGAGGAATGTAAACATTCTTCTTAACTTCAACATTCACTTCCTTCTCAACTATTTCAACTGTTTCGGTTTCAACAACATTTTCATTTTTAATCTAAAAAATAACATTCTTCTTACTAACATCAATGGTAGGATCAACAACTAACAGACCTATTAGGACAATTCCATCTTTGTCTCTTCATTTTGTAATGAAGTGTAATCACTACACAACGGTTGATGCTTGTGGTTTCTTAAAATGCTTGAAGTTATAAATGTATAATTAAAACGATAGTTACGTAATGTTCTAAAAACCTACATAATAGGCAAGTGTACCTATTGAGTATAGTATAGACACAAGCAAGTACCGATTATCGAACCAAAAGACACGACTTTTACTAAGTTTTAAGTTGCTTTTAAAATAAAAGTATAAAATAATAAAGAGAGGAAAGTACATGAGAATAACCAATAATCAAATGAAAGTGTTGCATCGGGATCCGACTTGTCTTGGTATGAACTAATAGTGAATGCTAGTTAGGTGATGTGTTCCAAAGTTATGCATAACCACTATAACCTTGAAACGATTTGTGTTCCCAGTTGTTATTGTGAGGGTCTTCTGTCCCGGTAAGCTTACCTCTAAACCATGAGGGAATTATTACCCAAGATTGTGTATACCAAACCCTGAAAAGCACACCTCTCATAGTTGCGATATTGACATCGTACCACTTTAATCTTTTGTGATTAACTTTCCAACTGCCGGAGCGGCTAAAAAGCTACCACTTGACATGGTAAAGGCGATGCAACGTTTCGCTTATGCTCATCATTTACTTGAAATAAATAATCTTTCAAAAAGTGATTGATCTATTATTAATTGTGCGGAAATATAATAATAGAAATAAATATAGACAATTTACTTATAACACGGGTTCACCAATCGTTGGTTTGCGCCAAAGCTAACACATAGACCTTGAAGCTAGGTCGCTCAACCAAATCTCGGCTTATCACCAAGGCCAAGTATATAGATCGTGCCAACCCTAAGTGAAGTTTTGATAGTTGAGGATCGACAACAAAGTGTGAATGTTGCAAAACACAAATGGGTTTATCATTTCATGTGGAGTCAGGTTAGCTTATAAGCGAGTGGATTTTACACGTCACAGGTACACTCATGAGTCCCTCCACTTCCTACCAAAACACCCACAAGACCAAATACTAAGTTGATTAATTAATTAATTCATCCAACAAAGATAGAGTAGTAGGGATTACCAAGAACATAAAACATCACTCAAACTAAAGATTTAATTATATAAATCCATACCAAGATAGTCTTCACCATAGCAACACTTTAAGAATCCTAGCCAAACAATGGCATTACAACATGCTCACTAAGGATGATTTTGGTTGAAATCATGGTGAGGGTTGATAATGAATTTGGAGAGTTTTGGGTTATTGAGGGTGGTTTCTCTCTAGGCTCACTTGATCAAAGTGTTTATGGAGTGATCCCAAGCTCCAAAGGTCACTTGCAAGACTTCAAAACAACAGAAATGTGGGAGAGGATCGAGTGGAATGTGATGCCAAAATGAAAAGCTGAGGTCTCCTTTTATAGGCAAGCTGACGGAAGCTGCACGGCCGTGCTCAGGGTGTGGCACACCCGTGTTTAGTAGCAGGAACTGTCCGTTTATACTGGAAGTCCTTTCTCTCAGAGTTTTTCTTGAGCACGACCGTGCATAAGGTATGGCACGCCCGCGCTTATTGTTGATGCACTTTATGTGGACGTCACTGTCGAATAGACTAGGGTTGAGTCTTGTATTGTATTACATGAGATTGTGGTGATCCATAAGGGAATTTTATGGATCTGTTGCATTTGTTAATATAGATCAATACATAAAGTCTTGGTTCGACCCATCGAAGGGGCAAACCTGCAGGTTCGACCTCCTTCAAGGGGCGAAGGTGGCTTTATGTGTTGGACTATAAATAGCAATCTCATGTGTTGGTTTTCTTTTTAAGATTTTGAGTTTGTGATTAGAATGCTCTCAAGGCGGAGGTCATGCCCGACCTCCCCCGGCCACGAGGTAGATGTTTATCCTACTGATGACAGTGTCTGTAACCGTTTCTGATGCAATACGAATCTGTGATGACTTTGTTATCGTTGATTTCTGTCTTGTCTCATATCTTCCGTCTAAAACCGAGTTGTTTTCGCTTAATCGATCCGTGGATTCGGTTATTAACCGGATTCTCAAGTCTGGGTCTAATAATGCTTTCCTGATTTACCCAAGAATTTTAAGTGTAATCCTTCAAAAGGTTTTACCAGAAAAAGATTTTAAAAAGGGTGAGTCTGTTCAAATGAAGAGTCTAATTGGTGAAACTTTCACAAGAATGCTGGGTTCAACTACCCAAGAAAAAGTGTCAAAAGTGTCAAAAGTTTTCAAAACACAAACAAAGAGGACTAAGACAACAACTGTTGTCCAAACCTCTGTTGTTGAGCCCACTGCTCCTGGTGATCATGGCACTACATCCAGTGCTGTGAAACCCACACTAGCCACCTCCAAGAGAAAACGTCCATCCACAAAAACCACCACTAAACCCAAAAGGGGGCCTCTGGAAGATGAGATACCAGAGGAAAACCCTGTTGCAACACAAAAGCAACAAGAAACCACTATTGTTACTTCCTCACAACAGATGGATATATCTCAACCTGAACAAACTCCTCATGAATCCTCACAAAAGGATCATATTGTAAGCCAAAGGGAAACACATCATGATACATATGAGTCACTTGGCCATATGTTCACAAGCCCCTCTCCCAGGGCTAATTCTCTTTTCACTCCTCCACCTTCACCAAAACATGTTCCCCCAACCATGAAACCTCTGTTTGAGGCTATTGATAAAACTCAGGAAAATCCCAGTTCCTCTCCTTCACCCATTAATGAGAGTATACCTCCATAAGTGACTGGGACTGAGGAAAATCAATCAGCCATCCCACAAGCAGATGAGGAGGTTACACCCCTAGAGTTCAATGAAACTCTAGGTGAGTTTTCAAGTGAAGCAGCTACTACTGATGTAGAGACCATTGTCTCACAACAGGACAGTGGTTACATAACTAAGACTTCCTTGAACGCAACAACTGATGAGGCCACTATAGTGTCCCTCAAATCAGTTGGAAGTCCCCAGAACCAAGAAAAAGGGGCATCTGGTTCTCATCCTTTGGACTCACCTCCTAGGACTGAACCAGTTAAAACTACCACTGGTAGGAATCCAGATGATCCTATTAACTTAGGTGATGGGTTAAAATACCAAGAATTGACGGCCAGAGTACAGTCCATAGAAACCTCTGTTGCTGATATCAAATCAGATATCAAAACAATATTGGGATCATTGGCTACTCTTACCAAGAGTAAACCATCCACAGCTGATATTGCTAGTGAGCTATGGAAATCTGTTTCCCCCATCATCATAGCTCATAGAAAACTAGCAGATCAGACACATGAAACATACATGGCTGAAATCAGAACTATGGTGGATGCTAGGTGCAAAGATACCCAAGCTGGCATTAAAGCCATTAAAGATCATTTGCTGATGACCACTAGCTCTGCTCCTACCACAATTCTCAGAGATGAAGATGATGATGCCTTCACTGCTGATGATGCCAAAAAGGGGGAGAGTGGCAGGGATAGATTGCCAAAACTAGATCCTTTTGGTTGTCCACCCTCACAAAAGGGAAAATCAAAGTCTGCCAACAAACCAGGGTCTACCCACACAACACTACAACAACAACAACAACAACAACAACAACAACAACCAAATGTTCAAACCTCTGCTGCTACTGAAATTGCTAAAACCAGCAAAGCAAAGGAAGTTGATACCTCTGCTAATGAAAAAGCTGAAAAGGCTGCTGAGGCAAAGCAAAAGAGGACTAACACTTTGGAAGTTAAAGCAGAGTTTTTGGTGCAATTGAATAAAGAACAACAGCAAGAAGTTGAAGATGTGGGTTCCTCCAAAAGGAAGAAAATGCCTGCCAAACATGTCAGACAACCGCCATCCAAACTTGCTGCTAAAACCACTACCACCAAAACCACTAATACCACCACAACATCTGAACCCATCACTACAACCACCAAACCAACCACTGAACCTACTACTACAACCACCAACACACTACCTACAACCATTCCACCACCTAAATCCCAAACATCTGCTGGTTCTACAAAAGTGCCAACAGATGTTGCCACAACCACTGCTGCAATACCACCATCACCAAAAATCTTGTACAAAATGAAGAGAAAATCTACCTTTGTTGTACAGGATGAAAACATACACACATCACCACCTCCTACTTCAACCACACAATCTACACCTATATCAGCCATTCCACTATCATCATTCTCACCACATACCTCACAATTCACATCCCATAGACCACCACCAACCATTACACCATTGGCTGTTCAGTATCCTCTTGAACTTGATTTACTCAAGGGGGAAATGCAATCCTTCTACAATACTGAACAACCATCTGAAAGATCTTTCCCATCTCTTCCAATTTTTCCTGTTCCCCTAAACATAGACAAATATCTTAAATACAAGGCTGAACAGGCAGATGAAATCATCAAAGAGAAATGCAAAAGGAAAGATGACAGGAGTGTTCAGGGCATCCATTCAGCAGAGCTTAGCAAATTGAGAAGGATTGAAGATTTTTCTAAGACCCTGAGCAACTCCATGTCCACCATGCCTCTCAGCAGTGACATGGAAAGGGAGGTTAGGGAATCACTTCTTGAACAAATCTTGTCAACCATGCCTTACAAAGCAAACGGGAAACAGTTTGTAGGCTGGACCACTCATGCTCTCAGAGAAGAACTCATAAGAATTGAGGATATGACCAAGAATCCCCCAACTAAGGTCTCTGCCCCCAATTTCAGTAAAGGCAGAGATCCCGCAAGAGTCTTAAAATTCAGAAGAATGAGACAAGAGATTGTGGCTGCAAAGTATGGGGAGATGAAGTTTATTGCAAGATGGGCAGAGCTGAGGCTGATTGAAACTTTCAAGAAGTTGGAAGAAAACAGGAAGAAAGACCCTACCTTGCCCAGAAAACCTGTCTACTCTGATGAACCCTTGATGAAGAGACCTCAACAGGCTTTTACATTAGACAGTCTACTTGATACTTTTGATCTATCTGCTGCTGCAAGAAGACAATTCAAAAAGAAGAAAGAAATGTCTGAAGAAGATCAGAAGAAGTTTGCTGATACTTTTATAAAGGAGGGCCTCTACAATCAAGTACACTATTTCTCTGATCCCACTTCTGAAAAACTCAGAGAACTCATTGGGATGCCTCCATCACCAAACTCATCCAGAATAAAAGTGCATCTTAGCAAATCTTCTGATTCAAAAATTCTAAAATGGAAGGTCAACAAAGACACCCATGAACTGACTCTGCTCAGATCAGATGGAGAAGCTCAAAAGCTAAGCATGGATGATGCACATGGCCTGTGTGCAGATGACCTCCAAACACTGCTGAAACTTGAGCTTGAAAGAGATGCAGAAGACCTCTACTCTTTGAACTTTGAGTTACAATTCAAAGGTCAAATCAGAGAAAGTCTGAAGAGGAATAAAGATCAAGAATAAAGGTTAGTTTTGGCATTATCTGTTCTAGGGGGAGATTGTTGGGTCTGCTGACCTGGAGAAGAACAGATGATTGAAAAGCCAACATATCCTACTCAGTTGATCCTTAGAAATAAACAGCATTTACAAGATACTTCTCCTAAAAGACTGTTCACCCTAACATCTGTTGTACTCAACAACTGTTGGAAACAACTGCTGCTGCAAAGGACTGCTAGAGAACAACTGCTGACTAAAGGTCTGATGAAGAACAAGTGCTGACTAAAGTGCTGAAGACTAAAGGTCTGTTGGAGCCAACAGCACTTAGGCTGCAACAGATGATACAAGACCATCAGAGTTTTCCCCAACAGCAGTTTACCGTACAGTGTTTTACAATGTAACAGTAGTTTGTATTTGACAGATGTTTTAGGTTGTTATTCTGTTAGAGGTCGCTGTCTTAGGTGACGTCAGCTTAGATCATCAGTGGTTTAGATTTGTCTATAAATAGAACAGTGCTTGTACTGTTCTATTCATCACTCAAAACATTCTCTAAGACAAACAATCACAGAGTGATCAGGCTGAGGGGGAGTACTTGTAATATTGTAATCTTTCAATTAATGAAAGCATTCGATTGAAAACAATTATTCTCTTGTTTTGATTTATAGTTTATCATTCCGCTGCACTTTCCATTTATATTCACTTCGTTCATCACATCTTTTATATAAACAAATCAAAACAATCAAACTCAGAGCATAACAAATACCAAGTTAACAGCTTTTTCAGATAGTGACTATGCAGGGTGCAAAATGTCAAGAAAATCAACATCCGGTGGTTGTCAATTCATAGAAAACTGTCTAGTGTCCTGGCAATCAAAGAAACAAACATCTATTGCAACTTCAACTGCTGAAGCTGAATACATTGCAGCTGCAAGTTATACATCACAGATACAATGGCTCCAATATCAACTTCTTGATTAGGGAATCAAAGAGACCAAGACACCATTGCATGTAGACAGTAAATCTGCCATTAGCATCATTCAAAATCTTGTTCAGTTATCAAAAACTAAACATATTGAGATCTGGTATCATTTCATAAGGGATTGCTATGAAAAGACAAGATTGAAGTGAAGCATGTGACAACAACTAATCAAATAGCTGGCATCCTCACTAAACCCCTTGACACATCAACATTTCAGAAGTTAGTATCCATGCTTGGGATGCTAAATTTGTAAGTGTTTCTCTTATTTTTTCTGCAAATACTTTTATTTTTCACTTACATCTGTTTGTCATAAAACTTCTGAAAAGCAAAAAGAGAGAAACTACTGATGTACAAAACATCAGTATGGGAATATTTTCTGAAAAATGATTAACTTATGATAAAATAAACTTTAGAAGTTATGAATAAATTGTTTATAAACATTCTCATCAGTTGTTAACAACTATTGAAGAGAAAATGGGAACTACTGATGAAAATTGTTCTTCATCAGCAGTTTTGTCAATAAGGGTAAATCAAACATTTCCCATTTCAGAAGTTTGACCTAGGGCTGTTATAAACTTCTGATAAACACCTTTTCCATCACTTATCCTTTCAAAAAGCAAAATTCCCTCCTTCTCTCTCATAAACACTCTCAAACCCTCCCCTGCAACATAAACAAAAACACTGTTCGATCCACACACACACACACAAACCACATGGCTCTCATACTGAAACAGGGACACAATCAAAGAGGCTACTTTGAGAAAAATGAAGCATGGTCCCAATATGACGAAATCATTGATTTAGTCGTCAAATCCCAATACTTCACTGCCCTCACCATTGATCCTCCAATCCATACCGAAACTCTAAATGAGTTCTGGGCCAATGCCGAGACGGTGATAGTGAATGATCAGATTATTTCCCTAAATTCAACCATCCAAGGGAAAGTAATGGCAATCACACCGGCTACTTTGGGAATAAGACTGGGTCTAGATGATGTGGATGCACCAGATCATTTTCCTAACTATGAAATTCATTTAACCATGACAGAGTGTGGTTACCAAGGTACTCTCTCACATGCAACCATTTTTAAGAAATATTTTGAACCAAAATATAAACTTTTGTTTCATTACATCATCATGTGCTTGAGTCCTAAAACTTGATCTTATGATCAGATGCCCTCTACTTTTCAACCTATTTTTCATTCCATTGTGAATGAAACAAAATTCAGGGCATTAGCACTTTTCTTTAATGAGTTGGTGTTGCATCACCAAAATTCTAAAAAGAAGTTTTTGTTGTATCCAAGTTTCATAATGCATTGCATAATTAAAGAACTTGGAGATGAGGTGCTTGTGGGAAAAACAATTGTTTTAAATCCATTAACCTCACAAGCATACTCAAGGCATAACAAACTGGCTGCCTGGCTAGAAGATGACCAAGGGGAACCAGAAACAGTCCCCATGGAACCACCATCTTCCAAACCCTCACCCAAAAGGGCAAAGAAAACCAAACAACAAAAACCTAAACCCACCAACCCTAAAAGAAAGGCAGTTCGGGAACTTGAGATGCCTGTAACTGCTGATGTGCAATCTGCACTTGTAAAAGATGTGACTGAAACATCCTCTCAGTCTCATCCATCTCAAACACCCAAAAGAGCACCTATTACCATTCTTTTCAAAAGAAAGAAATTTAAGAAAACCATAATTACTGATCCTTCTTTTGAAACTGCTGAACCTTTACCCCAAACTACTGAACCAAAACCATCAACCATTGAAATTGCCAAACTTCTCTCTGGGCTAAAAGAGACTATCCCATCAGCACATGTCATTCCCCAACTGTAACATTACGCAATTAATACTTGTACGTTACGCATCGACATTAATAAAAAACGTCAAGTTCTCATTTTATATTCGCATTTATTATTTTTGTCGCGATTATGGAACCCTAATATGATATATATATTATAATATATTATATGTGTGTTGGATTGTATTATAATCAAAAAATAACAAAAAATCTGCTCTGGCCGGGGTTCGAACCCGCGCCAGAGCCACATATGCACACATACACAACCAGCTGGGCTGGACCTTCATTGTTGATATAACCCGGACACATTATTATCTTATACACACATTAAAACCCCCACAGTTGACAAGGAAAGTCAACTGAGGGATTTCTTGTTGATCAATCCAAAGATTTAACGTGTAATTGAGCTATTCTTGGTAAATTCGTGCATTAACCGGCCCAATACAACACGATTACACGTCATTGACACCAAATCATTGACCAATTTAATCAATTATACGCGTTTGTTTTCAATCGTAAGTCAAACTTTCCAATTAACATTAACCCTAACCCTCTGTATAAATTGATGCATTCTGAACCTTGACAACTCGCTCACAATACTCTCTCAACCTCCAATTCTCTCTATTACACTCTGAAATTGATTAGCGAGTTCGTTGTTTGACTTTCTCTTTGACCCGTCTGTTATCATCAATTCTTCACTGTGAGTATGATTTCTGTTGTGGGTTATATTCATCGGCAATCAGGCAACAAAATCCCTAACATTAATCGGGCTATAGTTGTCTGATTCATTCAATTGTAATTCTAGGGTTCATCGTGTTTAATTTGGGGATAAACTGAATCAGGCATAACGTATTTATTTATTTTTAAACTGAAGATCTCACAACCACCGGCCTAGGCCAAGTGGTTGTGACTCTGGTCCTCCACAGAGGTCACCCGGGTTCGAGTCCCGGCTCTGACCGGTTTTTATTCTTTTCTTTTTCTTTCTTTTACAAACAAACATATATATATAAATAATCCTTTTAATCTTTTAAATTCTTTTTAAAATACCAAAACTATTTTATAAATTCTAAAAAAATTATAATTGTTTAATCTGATATAAAAGTTTTATTTGTAATTTTTATTTTTCAGAAATTCATTTATTTAATAATTATAATAATTAAATCATTTTTATACTATTATATTTATAAAAATCCATTTATATATCAAAACAGTATTATTAAATTCCCCAAAAATTATCCTAACTTTTTATAAAGTTAAACTTTACTGAAATAATTTTTAATTCAGTAAAATCATTTATTTTATATTTTTAATCAATTTTTGTTAGATTTAATCATAATTAATTCATAATAAATCCAATTTTCATCATTTTTGCACCAAAATTTTATACAAATTATTTTTAATCATTTAGAACAGAAATATGATTTTTAAAATAAGAATTCTTTAATTTTAGTATTTTTGAATATTAAAGTTAATAATTGGCTATTTATAAATAAATAGATTTAAAAATCTATTTTAAATGAAATAATTTTATAAAAATTATTTTATTGCTTCAAACACTTTAATGTGCACATTCAAAAATCCAAACTTTATAAAAGACTTTATTTCATTAATTATCAAATTTTCCTTTATTAATTAAACATTTTAATTTAAATTTCAACAATTGATTATCCCCAAATCTAAACCCTAGGATACACATATTAGTTAATTAGACATAGACTTATTATATATTACCTTATTATAGGGTGATATTTGGAATCACTTTGGGCAACACAATTATTTCATATTTCCAACAAGTTTAACATTTGCTAAGGTGAGTTTACATAGCCCCTTTTATTTATCACCATTTTTGGGGTGAAACATGTTATAACATTATCATTGCAATTCAATCATCAATGTGTCTATGTGTTTTCTATGTTGCATTATGTCTTGAGCATGATTAGAGTAAGCACCATTCTAGCATAATCATTAACATTGATCAGCCGACGGTATACATTGATAAATCTATTGGACTGACAATCCCACCCGGATACGTGCCTCCTACAAAGGTTACGTGGGTGTTTGTTATCGCATAACATATTCATTGGGACCATAAGTGTATGGTATGTATCATTTTATAACAGTCAACAGGGTTGATTATGCACTCGATTTATTTCTAATATGTTCTCACATATGGGCTAGATTAACATGACACATGAATTGCATAACATTTTATTCATTTTATCATCAAAAACCTATGTAATTCTCACCAACTTATGTTGACCCAAAATACTTTCAAAATTAACATGTTTCAGGTAACAACGAAGCTGAGGCTTGAGTTAGCATGAGGATTTTCTTGAAGTTTATTTGAAGTTATTGAAGTTGCTATTTGATATTATGTATTTGAATTCTTAGACATTATTTCACATTTTGGATATTTATGTTTGAATAAATTATTTAAAATTTATGTTATACCATGCGCTACTGAAAACAATCATCAATACGTGGCACCCCTATGTTTCCGCCATCGGTTGGGGTGTTACAGATTGGTATCAGAGCCTTGGTTATAGGGAATTAGGTTATTAGAAATAATCTAGACTATAACCTTAGGGACTAAAACAGTACTTGCTTCTCCTACTTGTAACCCTAATTGCTTCCCAAATCCTATCCTTATCCAATGCCTTATAACCCTAAACCTACATGTGACTACTCTTAATTGTCTGCTGCAATCCTGATCCACCATTAGATTTATAGGACAAAATCCTCAGGTTTAACCTGAACCCCCTTGAGATCTCGTCGAAGTTCTAGATTCTAATAACGAACACGTGCAATCTGGAAGGGTGAACGCCTGTATTCTGAGTCTTCTGTCTAGGCTGGCATTGCGCATATATCCCAATCAGACGAGGGACCCGGATGCCTACCTGGGAATTCTCGGGATGAGTGTTCACTTATAGGCTAAAGCATGTCTTCATATGTTATTAGAATTTAGAATCTTTGATAAGTCAACGTTTTCGTTTATTCGTTTTAATTAATGAATAAATGATTACATTCCTTATATAAACTCTCATTCATTTCATTGTGTCTATTACAGATCATGCCTCCTCGTCGCAGCACTCGCAACAACAATGGTGAGAACCACGAAGAAGGTGGTGATAACCATAACCACAACCATGACCAAGCTCCTAACCACAACAACAATGGGGTCGATGCTCAACTGGCTGCGATCATTTCTCAACAAATGGCGCAGCAAATCGCAACTCTGGTTCCCAATTTACTTGCTCAGGTCATCCAATTGAACGGCAACGGGAATGGTCACAACAATGGGAATGGGAATGGCAATGGCAATGGTAATGGACCCCAAGCTTGCACCCTTAAGCATTTCAACTCCTGTAACCCTCCAAAGTTTAGCGGTGAAGAAGGAGCTACTGGACTTCTCCAATGGTTTGAGGGTATTGAAAATACCTTCATCAACAGTGAGTGCCCCAACAATCTCAAGGTTCGTTACGCCATGAGTGTTCTCCATAAACGAGCACTCACTTGGTGGAATGAAGAAAAGCGTACTCGTGGGGCCGAGGTTGCTCTTGCTATGACATGGGACCAGGTCAAAGATATCATGAAGGAGGAGTTCTGTCCTCGCAATGAAGTCAAAAAGCTTGAGGATGAGTTCCACACCTTGGCTCAAGATAGTGGGGAAAACCTTGCCTACAACACCCGCTTTCATGAGCTTAGCTTATTGTTGCCTCACAAGGTTACTCCTCTGCCGGTAGCCATCGAGAAGTACATCGGTGGTCTGCCCATGCAAATCCAGGACACTGTTTGGGGTAGAAATCCTGCAACTCTGGAAGAGGCCAAACGTCTAGCGGCCACTCAAACTGATAATCATGTGAAGAACGGTACTCTGGTTCGCAAGGGCACCAAGAAGACTACTGCCAAAGATACTCCACAGCCTGCAATTGAAGTCAAGCCTGAGACCTCAAGCAACAAGAAGCGCAAGGCTAGAAACTATATGGTTGCTGCTACTCCACCTGCTGCCCAAAACCCAGCCAAGAAACCATACACCGGACCTCACCCTTTGTGCAACACTTGCAAGTACCACCATCCCACACAGGTGCCATGTCGATTTTGTACTAAGTGTCAAAGATATGGTCACTTGGTGAACGTCTGTCGATCTCCTGCTGCTCAAGACAACAACAACCCAGCTCCCAACCAACAAAACAACAGGCCTACTCGTGGTCAATGCTACGAGTGTGGTAACCCTAATCACTACATCAACAACTGCCCTAACCGTAACCGTAACCAAAACCAAAATCTGAACCAAAACCAAAACCAAAACCAGAACCGCAACCAGAACCAAGGTGCTCGAGGCCGCGCCTACAATCTCAACGCTAACCAGGCTCGTGACAACAACGAAGTGGTGAATGGTACGTTTCTCATTAATAACCACTATGCATCCATATTATTTGATTCAGGAGCTGATAAGTCATTCGTGTCACTGAAGTTTGAACCTTTACTTAACTTACCCCACACTAATCTAGAAGACCCTTTCGTGGTAGAGGTAGCTAACGGGAAGTCTATTTCGATCGGTTCTATTATTCGTAACTGCTTGTTGAATCTCGATGATCATACCTTCCCTATCGATCTCATTCCCATGCATCTTGGTAGTTTTGATGTTATAGTAGGCATGGACTGGTTGTCAACTCATCGTGCCGAAATTCTGTGCTTCGAGAAAGTCATACGCATTCCTCTCGAATCTGGTGAGATTTTGAAGATCTATGGTGAGAAACCCTGTGGTGAGCTTAAGCTTATGTCTTGTACTACTGCCCAAAAGTACTTACGAAAGGGGTATACAGCCTTCTTAGCTAACGTGATAGAGAAGAAGGACAAAGGCAAAAGTATCCAAGACATTCCTATTATTCGAGACTATCCTGAAGTCTTTCCAGAGGATTTACCTGGTTTGCCTCCTGCTCGACAAGTGGAGTTTCGTATTGATCTTGTTCCTGGTGCTAATCCTATTGCTAAAGCTCCTTATCGTCTTGCACCCTCTGAGATGCAAGAACTTGCTAGTCAATTACAGGAACTTTCTGATAAAGGGTTCATACGCCCTAGTTCTTCTCCATGGGGAGCCCCTGTCTTATTCGTGAAAAAGAAGGATGGTTCTCTTCGGATGTGTATTGACTACCGTGAACTCAACAAACTCACCATCAAGAATCGTTATCCACTTCCTAGGATTGACGATCTCTTCGATCAACTTCAAGGAGCAACCCACTTCTCGAAAATTGATCTCCGTTCTGGTTATCATCAGCTTAGAGTCCACGATGAAGATATTCCCAAGACAGCTTTTCGCACTCGCTACGGTCACTATGAATTCATGGTTATGCCTTTTGGGTTGACCAATGCTCCCGCAGTATTTATGGATTTGATGAATCGGGTTTGTAGACCCTATCTCGACAAATTCGTGATCGTTTTCATCGATGATATTTTGATTTACTCTAAATCAAAATCCGATCACGAGCAACATCTTCACTCTATCTTGAGTCTCCTAAAGAAAGAACAACTGTACGCCAAGTTCTCAAAATGTGAATTTTGGCTTAAGGAAGTTCAATTTTTGGGACATGTCATTGATATGAACGGAATTCATGTTGATCCTGCAAAGATCGAAGCTGTGAAGAATTGGTGTGTTCCTACCACTCCAACGGAAGTCCGTTCTTTTCTTGGGTTGGCTGGTTATTATCGTCGATTCATCGCCAATTTCTCCAAGATCGCTGTTCCTCTCACTACCTTAACTCATAAGGGTAAACCCTATGAGTGGGGACCTAAGCAAGAGGAAGCATTTGAAACTCTTAAGCTGAAACTTTGTGAAGCTCCTGTCTTATCTCTACCTGATGGTAATGATGATTTCGTGGTCTACTGTGATGCATCAAACCAAGGTCTTGGTTGTGTTCTCATGCAACGAGGAAAGGTTATTGCTTATGCGTCTCGACAACTCAAGACTCACGAGAAAAATTATACCACCCATGATCTTGAATTGGGCGCTGTTGTCTTTGCACTCAAGATTTGGAGACATTATCTTTATGGGACCAAATGTGTGGTGTTCACGGACCACAAAAGTCTCCAACATGTCTTCGATCAAAAGAATCTTAACATGAGGCAACGACGTTGGGTTGAATTACTTAACGACTATGATTGCGAAATTCGCTACCATCCTGGCAAAGCGAATGTTGTGGCCGACGCACTTAGTCGTAAAGAGCGTGTCAAACTCCAATGTGCGAGAGTTCGTACTGATCTTCAAGATCGCATTCTCCAGGCTCAACACACATCAGTCACCCAAGGTAACATGTACGATGAAATGTCTTGTGGTGCTGAGACTCAACTTGAAACCAAACCCGATGGTCTCCTTTATTTCCTTAACCGACTGTGGATTCCCGACCGTGATGATCTTCGTACTTTTCTCATGAACGAGGCTCATAAGTCTCGTTATTCTGTTCATCCTGGAGCTGACAAGATGTACCAAGATCTTCGTTATTCTTATTGGTGGCCTGGTATGAAGAAAGACATTGCTCTATTCGTTGCAAAATGCCTCACTTGTTCCAAGGTTAAGGCTGAACATCAACGACCATCTGGTATGCTTGAACAACCAGAAATTCCTGTCTGGAAATGGGAGAGCATAGCTATGGATTTCATCACCAAACTCCCTCGCACACCCAAAGGTTTTGACAGTATTTGGGTAATCGTCGATCGTTTGACCAAGTCAGCTCACTTTCTACCTATTCGTGAGAAGTATTCTGTGGAAAGGTTGGCAAGGATGTACGTAAGTGAAATCGTATGTCGTCACGGTATACCTTTGGACATTATTTCTGATCGCGATGGTTGTTTCACCTCTCACTTTTGGGGATCTCTACAAGATGCTTTGGGTACCAAGTTGAACCTGAGCACTGCTTATCACCCTCAAACGGATGGTCAGACTGAACGAACCATCCAGACACTTGAGGACATGCTCAGGGCATGTGTCATCGATTTTGGTGGCGCATGGGATTCTCATCTTCCTTTGGTTGAGTTTTCATACAACAACAGTTATCACGCCAGCATTAACATGGCTCCTTTTGAGGCACTCTATGGTCGGAAATGTCGTTCACCTGTCTGTTGGACTGAGGTTGGTGAAGCTCGTATTACTGGACCCGAACTAATCCAGGAAACCACAGACAAAATCCAGCTTATTCAGGATAATCTTCTCAAGGCTAGAAGTCGCCAAAAGAGTTATGCTGATAAACGACGTAAACCCTTGGAATTTCAAGTTGGGGATCTTGTGCTACTTAAGGTATCCCCTTGGAAAGGAGTTATTCGTTTCGGTAGAAAGGGAAAACTAGCTCCTCGTTACGTAGGCCCCTTCAAAATTCTTGACAGAGTTGGAAAAGTGGCTTACAAGCTTGATCTTCCGCCTGAGCTAAGCAATGTTCATCCGACCTTCCATGTTTCGAATCTCAAGAAATGCTTAGCAGATGAGAACCTTCATGTTCCTCTTGAGGATGTGCAAATCGATGAAAGTATGCACATTATCGAGAAACCCGTCGAGATTGTTGACACTGGAGTCAAGAAACTCAAGCGCAGTCGTATTCCGATCGTTAAGGTTCGTTGGGAATCTAAACGAGGCCCAGAGTTCACTTGGGAACGTAAAGACCAGATGAAGTCGAAGTATCCGCATCTTTTTCCACCAGACTCTCCAACTCCAACTTCGGGACGAAGTTCCTAAAAGTAGGGGAGACTGTAACATTACGCAATTAATACTTGTACGTTACGCATCGACATTAATAAAAAACGTCAAGTTCTCATTTTATATTCGCATTTATTATTTTTGTCGCGATTATGGAACCCTAATATGATATATATATTATAATATATTATATGTGTGTTGGATTGTATTATAATCAAAAAATAACAAAAAATCTGCTCTGGCCGGGGTTCGAACCCGCGCCAGAGCCACATATGCACACATACACAACCAGCTGGGCTGGACCTTCATTGTTGATATAACCCGGACACATTATTATCTTATACACACATTAAAACCCCCACAGTTGACAAGGAAAGTCAACTGAGGGATTTCTTGTTGATCAATCCAAAGATTACACGTCATTGACACCAAATCATTGACCAATTTAATCAATTATACGCGTTTGTTTTCAATCGTAAGTCAAACTTTCCAATTAACATTAACCCTAACCCTCTGTATAAATTGATGCATTCTGAACCTTGACAACTCGCTCACAATACTCTCTCAACCTCCAATTCTCTCTATTACACTCTGAAATTGATTAGCGAGTTCGTTGTTTGACTTTCTCTTTGACCCGTCTGTTATCATCAATTCTTCACTGTGAGTATGATTTCTGTTGTGGGTTATATTCATCGGCAATCAGACAACAAAAGCCCTAACATTAATCGGGCTATAGTTGTCTGATTCATTCAATTGTAATTCTAGGGTTCATCGTGTTTAATTTGGGGATAAACTGAATCAGGCATAACGTATTTATTTATTTTTAAACTGAAGATCTCACAACCACCGGCCTAGGCCAAGTGGTTGTGACTCTGGTCCTCCACAGAGGTCACCCGGGTTCGAGTCCCGGCTCTGACCGGTTTTTATTCTTTTCTTTTTCTTTCTTTTACAAACAAACATATATATATAAATAATCCTTTTAATCTTTTAAATTCTTTTTAAAATACCAAAACTATTTTATAAATTCTAAAAAAATTATAATTGTTTAATCTGATATAAAAGTTTTATTTGTAATTTTTATTTTTCAGAAATTCATTTATTTAATAATTATAATAATTAAATCATTTTTATACTATTATATTTATAAAAATCCATTTATATATCAAAACAGTATTATTAAATTCCCCAAAAATTATCCTAACTTTTTATAAAGTTAAACTTTACTGAAATAATTTTTAATTCAGTAAAATCATTTATTTTATATTTTTAATCAATTTTTGTTAGATTTAATCATAATTAATTCATAATAAATCCAATTTTCATCATTTTTGCACCAAAATTTTATACAAATTATTTTTAATCATTTAGAACAGAAATATGATTTTTAAAATAAGAATTCTTTAATTTTAGTATTTTTGAATATTAAAGTTAATAATTGGCTATTTATAAATAAATAGATTTAAAAATCTATTTTAAATGAAATAATTTTATAAAAATTATTTTATTGCTTCAAACACTTTAATGTGCACATTCAAAAATCCAAACTTTATAAAAGACTTTATTTCATTAATTATCAAATTTTCCTTTATTAATTAAACATTTTAATTTAAATTTCAACAATTGATTATCCCCAAATCGAAACCCTAGGATACACATATTAGTTAATTAGACATAGACTTATTATATATTACCTTATTATAGGGTGATATTTGGAATCACTTTGGGCAACACAATTATTTCATATTTCCAACAAGTTTAACATTTGCTAAGGTGAGTTTACATAGCCCCTTTTATTTATCACCATTTTTGGGGTGAAACATGTTATAACATTATCATTGCAATTCAATCATCAATGTGTCTATGTGTTTTCTATGTTGCATTATGTCTTGAGCATGATTAGAGTAAGCACCATTCTAGCATAATCATTAACATTGATCAGCCGACGGTATACATTGATAGATCTATTGGACTGACAATCCCACCCGGATACGTGCCTCCTACAAAGGTTACGTGGGTGTTTGTTATCGCATAACATATTCATTGGGACCATAAGTGTATGGTATGTATCATTTTATAACAGTCAACAGGGTTGATTATGCACTCGATTTATTTCTAATATGTTCTCACATATGGGCTAGATTAACATGACACATGAATTGCATAACATTTTATTCATTTTATCATCAAAAACCTATGTAATTCTCACCAACTTATGTTGACCCAAAATACTTTCAAAATTAACATGTTTCAGGTAACAACGAAGCTGAGGCTTGAGTTAGCATGAGGATTTTCTTGAAGTTTATTTGAAGTTATTGAAGTTGCTATTTGATATTATGTATTTGAATTCTTAGACATTATTTCACATTTTGGATATTTATGTTTGAATAAATTATTTAAAATTTATGTTATACCATGTGCTACTAAAAACAATCATCAATACATGGCACCCCGATGTTTCCGCCATCGGTTGGGGTGTTACACCAACAACCACCTCAAACAAGGGAAGTATCATCAGACTTTGACATGAATGTGGATGTCTTTAGCCCTAACCCAAGAGATGAGGATGAACCAGGGTTTCTAAGCCCAAACTTAGAGACTTTAGGTACATTTGAGGCTGCTACTACTTATTTACCACCCAGTGGTGGATCTGAGGAAAGAAGTAACATAGCTAAGACCTCACTTGTGGAAACTACTTATGAAGGCTTTATGCCTGAGGTAGGAAATCCTTAGAACCAAGAAACGGAGGTTCATGAGACAACTGGGTTGGGCCCAGCTCATGATATAACTGATATTGTCCTCATTGAGGATGTCATCAGGGATTCAGATGATTCCATTAATTTGGATGATGATTCACACTCCACAAAACATGAATTGACGGCTGCTAGTGAAGGTCCTGAATCTGGTGTCTCCAAGCTCAAAGAGCGGGTCACAACAAATCAGGTTAAAGTCCACTTAATCCCTGATTCCCCTAAAGTGGCATCTTCAGTACACTCTGAATATCACCCAAAAACACCCCCTCACTAAAAATGCATACCCAATTCCCTGGGTCATCCAGCATAGACTTGAACCACCTATGCAGCCCAGATGGTCCCCTATACCAGATGATGAACACCATCATATCCAATCACCTCAAAACTTTCACAACTTCTTGGGAGTTGAAAACCCAAACTCAATTTGAGGTAATCAACAACAAACTTGGTGAGCTGTCTAACAAAATTGACAACAATACAAGACAGCTTGCTGAGTTATTTGGTAGAATTTCTAAACCTGGCAGGCTTCTTGAAGTGGATGAAGCCAAAAAGGGGAAGAAAATTAAGGAACCAAGGGAGTCACTAGAAGCCAAAATAAAGGCAAAAGTGGCTCAACAAGAAGAAGAAGAAGAAGCTGAAAAAGACTTAGAAGTTGAAGAAGAAGGAACTGAAGTTGAAGCTGAAACTTCCCAAGGCCACAATGAAGAAACTTCTGAAGACTTAGAAAGTACTGAAGACAATCCTTTAATAGTTGATACTCTTATCAACACTTCAGCAGTTAACACTTCCAACATTCAAACTGAAGAGCCTTCTATGGCAACTGAAGACATTCCAACTCCTATTCCAAGGCCTACAACCACTCAAATGCCTGTACTAAACCCTTCTCTCATTTCAATGTCCAAAGAATTACTGGAGAAGAGTCTACTTGCAGCAAAAAGAAAGGCTAAGGAAGATGAGATCTGGAACAGCCTGGAAGCAAGGGAAGATATGAGCTACACTGAAAAGCTCCAAGCTTATGAAGAAGAGTTGAATAAACAAGTTGCAGTTGAAAGAGTTGCTGAAGAAGACAAAAGACAACAACTGATGTCTTTTATTACAAAGAACAGCAAGACAAAAGCTTATTCACTCAAAGGTCTCTCCATGGATGAGCTAACAAGAAGAGTTGAAATTGTTGTGACAAGATTGCCACTGAAAAAGACAGAAAGGCAAAGAGAGCTGAGATAATAGATGAATTGTTAGCCAATGATTTTGGTTCAAAAGCCTTAGTGTCAAAAAGGAGAGAAGACAAATTATTTAACATATATAAAAGATTCAAGGCTGACAAGGCTGCAAATCCAGAGAAGTACAAAACTTCTGAAGTGTCAACTTCAGTAGTTAGAACTTCTGGTGTTAGACAATCAAGTCCTGCTACCAAGAAGAAGCAAAAGGACAACACGAAGACTGATTTCAAGATGGTATTGCTTGAAGGCAATACAGTTGTACAAGGAGACTTTGTGATTGAAGAAAAGCCTCTGCTGACACAATTCAGGAATCCTTCAACATTTGCTTACCAAATTCAGAAGACTATAACTGATAAACTACACACAAGGGTAATCACTGAACATCATTTACCTACTTTTGATATACCTAATGTAGTGCAAACAGAAGAAGGAAGAGAATCCCACCTGAGGGTCACTGAAGTAGAAAACATCCCACACTCAGGAACATCCCAAGGATCCAGCATGGTCCCTTACACTTTAGATTTTGACAAATCTAAAGTTCTGATAATAAAGTGGTCATTTACTGATTCCAACTCAGTATTAGTGACAAGGAGAGATCGTTCAAGCAAGGCCTTCAAATCTTCAAATCTATTAATGAAAATTTTTTGTTATATCTGGTTGTTCTTACACTAATTTCTGTGTTACTTATTTAACCATGTCGTCAGCCGGTGTGTAATTAGAAATCAACGCCTGTGTATAACTTCGCAGTCCGGCGTTAAGTGCTAAACTTATGCCTTGAATACTGTAGTGTAACACAACTTGTGGCTTTGGTCCGACTTAAGAGTTAAAAACCATGTCTTGAAGACTGTTGTGCGGTGTGTGTGGCGATGCGCGGCTGCTAAGTCTGACATGTGTTAAAATATGTCTTGAATACTGTAGCGCGGCGCAAGGTCATCGACGTATACTTCCAATCTTACACCGATTTCTTTAACGAAGGCGTTGTCCATGAGGCGCTGGGCGCCCGCGTTCTTGAAACCAAAACGCATCTTGGTGTAACAGAAAGTGCCCATGTCTGTGCGGAACGCCGTCTTGTCCTCGTCTTCCTTTGCTATCTGTATTTGGTGGTAGCCCTTATACGTGTCCAAGAAGCATTTGAAGCGATAAGGGGCTAAGGAGTCCACCTTCAAATCTATTTCTGGTAGCGTATATCACTCTTTTGGACATGCCTTGTTCAAGTCCTTGTAATCAACACACATACGCCAGCCCCTGATGGCCTTGGCGACCACGACGGGGTTGGCGACCCATGTTTGATACCTAATGGGGCGCAGGATGCCCGCATTGAGTAGCTTGGAGACTTGCTCGTTCATTCCCTTTGTTTTCTTCGGACCCATGCTCCAATTCTTTTGGACGAGTGGCTCTACCGACCGATACACATGAACCTGTGTTCCGCTGTATCGTGCAGAACGCCGACCATGTCCGACGGTTGCCATGCAAAGACATCCATGTTCTTGATGAGAAATTGCTTTAGGTGGTTGCAGATGGTGTCGAAGATTACATGGCCAATGACCACCGTTTGCTACGGAAATTTAGGGTTGAGAAACCATTTTTCCGGCTCTATGCGGGCATTAGTCTTGACCATTTTTGGGGGTTTTGCGTTGTTCGCCGAATGGCAATCTTTGTTTCCCCGAATGAATGTGACGCTTGTCTTGGTCGGGAAACAAACCATTACGTGCGCTGTGGAGGCGTTCCCATTGAAGCGCACAATGCCCTCGCGACCCAGTAAGATGTCATGATTAGAGGTGGTTGGCAAGACCATGAAGTCGCAAATTTCTGTGCACTCATATTTGTTGTCCGAAATCGTGACGGACATGGAGATCATGCCACGAGGCATAATGGTTTCGTGGATGAAGCCGGAGATTGGCTTGTTGACTGGTACAAGCTTTGCCTTGTCTTCGTCATCCAATTGTTATGTCAGTGCTGCTTCCGCCATCCAAGAACATGTATCGCGTGCGATAAGGTCCAAAGACGGCTGTGATAACCAATGGGGCGGTGGCGGATGTGCCGCCACGGACTTTTGGAAAGAGGACATCACCTTCCTTCCAAGAGTCATCCATGTGCTGCACCCGGGATCGCTTCCCATGGTGAGCTGTCTTCTTCCCATGCCTGGTCAAGTTGCATTGGTGGCGCGGGACGAAGATAACCGTATGGGTTTTGAGGTCGTGAATTTTTTTTGCGTGACCCCTCTGCCTGTTTAGCATCGCCATTGTGTCCTCGCGCTGTGCGGTGTACATTCTTGACCAGGTGTCCGAGCTGCCCAGATTTCATCGCGGACTCAATTTTCATCTTCAGACTATAGAAATTGTCTGTGAGATGGCCAAAATCGGTGTGGTACTCGCAGAACTTGCTTGTATCCACATTTTTCCTCTTCCCAATGGGCTTAGGCTCCTTGAGAGTTACTTGTTCCGTCTTGAGGACTTAAGACGAAGTTTTTATTAGCGGGGTCCAGTCGTAGTTCTTTTTTGAGTGGCCACGCTTGTCCCGCGTTTGCTTGTTATTGATGAGCTGGCGGGCGTCGTTGGAGGATGAGTACTTCCCTTCCTCCGTGGAACCCGAGATGCGTGTCCACACGGACTTCGCTTTATTATTATTATTATTATTATTATTATAATTATTATAATTATTATGATGGTGTTGTTGAGAGTGGCGCATCTGGTGGAAAGATTTTTCCGAAGATGCGTATACTTTGGCGGCGCGGATGAGCTCGTCCCAAGACTCTGGAACGCCGTTTTTGTATGTGAGGCTGTGACATCCGGCAAAAATGAGGTAATTTCGTACGTATTTAACATCATTAATTAACGCGATAATGACATCTTTTAGTACTAAACTGATTAGTATATTACATAAGTCCAGCAAGTATCCACACGGAAATGTATTCCATTGCATAGGTTTAATTAAAAAGCAACGTATGTCGCTTAAAAAGTTAATAGTCCAGAATGGGAGGTTGGTGATTGCCGTCAGAATTTAAATAACCAAACACTATCCCGAACGCTAGGGATATAAATAATTGGTGATTAATATTATTTTAGCGTTTTAGACGTTTAAAAATTTATATGGAAATCAAAACGCTAAATGTTCCGGTTAAAAATACTTTTGCGTGTGTCACTCTCGGTATGCGTATAAAATATATAAACACCAGACTAAAAATACAATTAACCGCGGGGCCTAAACTAGTCACTGTTTAGGGGCCGTAGGAGGTTAATACGGTGTCCGATATGTCTCAAATTGAACCCGAATATAACCGAATAATACCCAACGAATACTATATATTTTTATGAGATACTTTTGGTCAAAAGAGGACCCCTTTTTCCCAACTACAAACCGTCACCATCCCCTAAACCATTCCTAATTACTTGTGAATCTCAATCTCAATATTTTAGGTATGGTCTTGTAATAATATGTTGGATTTTAGTTGAGATTTTCATGATGGTGTACCTAAGAATTGATATACTTGAATATATATATATATATAGAGAGAGGGTAAGGTTAGAATGAAAACCTTAAAATTTTGAGAAAACCGTACTTTCCAAGTTTTTTAGGGCCTGAAAATTTTAGGGCATGTAATATACATGTTTTTAAGAGTTTTGAGCCTTAAAAAATCAAAAAAGCGCCGAGGGTTTTTTTTTTTTTTTTTTAAAAAAACATAAGTTATTTGGGAGTTGCATATGTAACACATATGTGCAGACATGCTGCACTGTAAAAAGACATGTTACATATGTAACACTTACATGTTGCATATGTAACACAAAACTTGTGTATTTTTTTTTCAAATATTGGCTCGGTGCTTATTTGTGTTTTTTTGGCTCAAAACTCTTAAAAACATGTATATTACATGTCCTAATTTTTTCAGAAAAAAAATCTTGAAAAGTAGGGTTTCCTAAAGTTTTCTCATTTTAGAGGGTTTTCATCAAATATATATATATATATATATATATATATATAGAAACAACAAATCACAAGTGCAAAGCTAACCTCTTTTCCTCTTGCTTTTGCACCTCTTGGCGAAATCAATACCCCACCACATTATCCTTTTTCTCACTTAAATAAACTACAAAACACATATAAATAATGGTGTAGATCAAGTGTTAGGATGGCATGGAGCATAACCTAAGGATGTACACATGATTAGCCCTTTTAATCTAGCTCAAAACATCATCCTAAGAGGTATAACACGCTAACTTTCTATGTGTTTTTATTTAATAATAATCAGTGGTGTTTTATTTGGCAAATGTACACCTAAATTTGGTTGATTTTGAGGGCTAAACTAAGTGTCATTATGTGAGTTGAATGCTAAAAAATGATGGGTACTAAAGGAAATGGGTAATGGGTCGTGGGTTTTGAGCCAAAGGGTGGGAAGGTTTTTGGTTGGTTTTGGTGATTAAAATGGTATATTATGTTAAGTCCATTAGTAAAATGGTTGGGATGGTAATTAACTTTAGGCATGATTAAGGTTAATCAAGGCTTAAACATCTTTTTATAACATATTAACACCATATAAACCAAAGTCCGGTCGTGTTGGAAACTTCCAACATGAACAATGTTACAGTTGAAGTAGCTCAACAACACATTGCTTTGGTTTCAGCAATGGTTGCATCTTACAATGGACTTGTGGCTAGTCAGATTGGGAATAATAATCTGACCAATGAAGATTATGCCCAAATAGATAAGGAAGAGATGGAATTGATAGATATTCAATGGGCTTTTGCTAGCGTGATGAGAAGGGCTACAGAGTTTATTGAGAAAACAGGCAGAACTGATCTTGCTACCTTACCAAATACCACTTATGGCTTCAACAAAGCCAAGGTTACATGTTTCAATTGTGGAACTCGAGGTCACTTCAAAAGAGAGTGTACTCAACCAATGCAGCAAGGTAACAGAAACCCTTTTAATTCCAACTATCAAAACCGTCAGTCACAAAACCAGGTTACATATCAAAGCCAAAACAACAACACCTATCCACAACAAAACAATTTCCAAAACCGACAAAACACCTCTCAAAATACCTCTAATAGACAAACATCTACACCTAATCAAACTCAAACTCAAACTCCAAATAACCCAACCAGAACCATTATTCCTATTTCAACACCAAATAGCCAACCTCAAACCAAGAACCAGAATCAGGCATTGGTGATTCAGAAGGATAAGGGTTATGATTGGACCACTATGCAATTGGGAGTTGAGGAGGTTACAAGTGGGAATGTAGCATGTTTTGCTAAGGAGATGGATTTAGAGGAGTCGGTGATAGCTGAAGATGTTTTGGAATCTGTGAAAGTATCTAAGGTGGTGATTGAGGAGATAGTTGATGATTCTCAGGTTTCTGTTGCTGAGCAAGTTGAAGACATTACTGATGAGAAGATTTCTGGAACTATCATTGATTCTATTACTGAAGTTCCTGATGAGCCTGAATCTGTCTATTCAGATTCGGAAAGTGAAGCTGATTCGGAAGCGAGCATTAATTCGCTGGATGATGAGATTGATTAGTTATTAGCCGAAGTAGAATTTCTGATGACTAGGAAATCATGCATTGTGGATGACGCCTTCACAAAGATTGATTATTCGAAGTTCTTTGTTGGGAAGGAGGATCATTTTGCACTGATGGCTATGACAGATCCACCCAAATCGGTAAGTTCAGATTCTACAATTGATATGAATAATGATAAATACTGTGGTACTTGTGATAGATTGACTGAGGAAAACAAGCAACTTAGGGTTAACCTTGAGAGTGCTAAAATAAACATTCATTCTTATCATAAGGATGCACATGAATCCAACAAAACACTTGAAGGGTATATCAAGGACATTTCAGAGTTAAAGAAAACCCTTTCATTAAAACAAATTGCCATTAACAATTACATTAATGAGCTTGAAAATACAAAATTGGAAATGGCCACTATCAAGTGTTTTGCTGAAAAGGTCCATAAAAAGTTGGAAAGCTATAAACACATAGCTTATGTTTTTGACCACATAATTGAAGAACCATCACAATCCGATAGTGTAAACTACAAATCTGTTCCCTCCCCAGTGTTATTTGAGAATCAAAATTTCAACACAGTAACACCGGAGACTTCAGTAAAATCGGACTCCGCATCAGATAATGAATCTGATACTTCAAGTATTGGAGATCCACATTCTGATGTGAGACCGATACTCGGATTGAATGATGAAGGGGTGGTTGCATTGACTGATGATTCAGACATTGAAGATGAGAAATCTAAAGAAGGTAGTGATATTCCTTCGGAAAATCACATAATTACAAATGAACCAACATTACCTTCTCAGTTTTCTCATCCTTGGGCAAATGCACATAGAGTGAATCAATCAGTGAAAAAGAATGATAAAAATGATTCAGTTGACAAACCCGTCAAGGTTTTCTATCGGATGGAAGGATCCGATAAGATAATCTCTGACGAGGAGTATCCAATCAAATTTGCAAATTATTTAAAGATTGATAAAATTTGGCAGGAGAGTACCATCTGGTTTCCTAAACATGAAAGGACCAATGATATTCCTTATGAACTTTTAAAGAAACTGTATTGTGATACTCCTAAGGAACCAAAAGTTCATGTCACTGAATTCATTACACCAAAAGAAAAGGCAAATGCATTTTTTGAATTGGCTTACTCAATGGAACCAGCTCCAATGAGTTCAAGACGCAGATGTGTTGATGATCAATATCCGATCAATTCATATGCTAAGCCTAATGCTAAAAATGTGTTTGAGGAATACCGTGTGTGTTTCAAATGCGGGGAGAGAGGGCATTTACTTGCTCACTGTTCATATGTGAGACACAAAAGGCACGAAGTTAAGAACAAGCAACCTTATAGAAGTCCAGTTGACAATCATAGATATCCACAAAGACATTTTGTCCCTCAAAGACCACCTTTTATAATCAAAGTCGTTAATTTCAAAAGAGGGAAAATCGTCAATTTGTCTATGATAATAGAAACCGGATTGCTATGGAGATGAACCTAAAGAAACCAATGGTGAACACAACTATTGATAAACAAAAGGTTTTTCCAAAACCAGTTGTTAAGTCATCAGTTGGACCTGTTTCTGTTAAATCAGAAAAGGTAACCAAGAAAGTTTCATTTACTAACGATACAAAGAAACCTAATGAGACACAAAAATCTCAGATTAGGATACTTAAACGTTCAGAATAATCTTGGTCACCAGTGGGTTCTCCAGGTGCTTCTACCTCAACTGCTAATGTCAAAACTCAAAATGAGAAAGGTTTGAATGATAAGAAAAAGGTCGATTCAAAACCAAGTGTTTCTGAAAATGAATCTTTGAAGTTTAACACTCAAAGACCCAAGACCAAACAGGCTTGGGTCCCCCTAAAGAACTAATCATTTCTTTGTTTGGTGCAAGGAGCTCCAGCTGGCCCTGTTATCAGTCTTTGGATTGTTGACAGTTGAGCTTCTGCTCACATGACCAGAGATCTAACGCTGTTATTCGATATTAAGAACGTAAATGGTGGATATGTGGCGTTTGTGGGAAACAAAGGTGGTTATATCATGATGGAAGGGAGTGTTAGCAACGGGATTGTGAGTTTTGAAAGAATATCATATGTGAAGAAAATTGATTACAATCTGTTGAGTGTCAGCCAAATTTGTGACAAACAGTTTTCTATACACTTTGATGATAAATCTAGATATATTTTGAAACCCGGTTTCGTCATACCAAAAGAATGGATCATGTTGAAAGCACCGAGAGTGAACAATTTGTACATTATTGATATGAGCAAGGCTATGACAACCCAGGGCCAAGTCACGTGTTTTCTATCCAAAGCTACAGAAAAAGAATCGATAATGTGGCACAGAAGGATGGGACACATTCACCTACGAAAGAAGAATCATTTGGTGAAGAACGGGCATGTAGAAGGGGTTAATGTGAAGCATTTTCATCTCAATGATAAATGCATGAGTTGCAAAAAGGGGGAACAACACAAACAGTCCCACAAACCAAAGAAAGTGAACTCTGTAGAAATGCCACTTGAGCGTTTGCATATGGACCTTTTCGGACCTGTCAAGCGTAAGAGTCATTATGGAGAGCTTTACTGTCTTGTGGTTACCGACGATTACTCAAGATTCTCGTGGGTGATGTGCTTGCAACACAAAAGTGACACGTTCAATAACTTGAAGGTTCTGTTCACACGATTGGAAAATGTTACGGATTGAAGATTAAACGAATTCGTAGTGACAACGGGACAGAGTTTAAAAATTCTCAGATCGATGCACTCTGTCAAGACAAAGGAATTCATCACGAGTATAGTGCTCCGTACACTCCATAACAGAACGTTGTTGCAGAAAGGAAAAACAGGACTCTAATAGAAACGGCACAGACAATGCTTGCGGATTTGAACCTTCCAGTAATGTTCTGGAATGAAGATATTTACGCAGCTTGTTACACCGTGAATCGTGTATTAATGGTGAAGAAGTTTGGCAAAACTTCTTATGAACTGTTAAATAGACGAAAGCCGAATTTGGAGTATCTAGAACCTTTTGGGGCACCTTGTACGATCTTGAATCCTACTGAGAAGTTTGCACCGAAAGCTGAAGAGGGATACTTTGTTGGATATGCAACCCCGCTCAAACGGGTATTCAACAAAAGAACTCGACAGGTTGAGGAGTGGGCTAACGTTGAAGAACATCGATACACTCAGAACGTACAAGGAAGTTGTCCTGACTGGATGTTTGATTATAAAGATTTCTTTGAATCATTCAATCTAGATAACTTGGTTGAAGAAGCTGTACTACGACTTTATTACGAGTGTGAAAATGCAGTGTCTTCATCGTTGGTGCGTCCGATCACCGTAACTCCTCCAACAGCTTCTAATGATACAAACGTTCCTGCAAATGAAGAAGAGGGTTTTCAAGAAGCTTCCACTACTCTTGACACATCTGAATCAGAAGATGAAGATGAAATTTCCAGTGAAGCTATTCTAGATCATGTTTCGAAGGAACCACCAGTGAACCCAAATCCAGATGTTGCTTCATCATCAAATACGAGTAGTGATCTGGATACGGCAGAAAATCTAACTACTCAAACTGGAGTTCAAGTTCCTGATCATCCGAAATCTCAAATTCATCAGATTCATCCACTTGAGCAAGTTATTGGTGACCCCGGAAGCAGTGTCATGACTAGAGGACAACTTCGTCGAGCAACTTCCCATGATAATATCGGTTGAGCCGCGGACTTATAAGGATGCTTTACTAGATGATGCTTGGGTTGAAGCTATGCAGGAGGAATTATTACAGTTTCAGAAACTGGGAGTTTGGACACTTACAGATTTACCTCCACGAAGGAAGAAGATTGGTACAAAGTGGGTTTTTAAGTGTAAGAAAGATGATCGAGGAGTGATCGTAAGAAACAAAGCTCGGTTGGTCGTTCAGGGATTTAGTCAAACTGAAGGAATAGACTATAATGAAGTCTATGCACCTGTGGCACATATAGAAGCTATCTGAATGTTTCTAGCATTTGCTTCAAACAAGAAGTTCAAGGTGTATCAGATGGATGTGAAGAGCGCGTTTCTGTACGGTGTGGTCAAGGAAGAGGTTTACGTTGGTCAACCACCATGCTTTGAAAATCCTCTCTATCGGGATAAGGTTTACGTACTCAACAAAGCACTTTATGGGTTGCACCAAGCTCCATGAAAATGGTATGAGGAGCTAAGCTCGTACCTGTTTTCAAAGGGATTCAAACGAGGTTTGGTAGACTGTACCCTGTTCAAAAAAAGAACAGAGGGTGACTTGCTTCTCATTCAGATATATGTTGATGATATTATTTTTGGTTCTACTAACGAGCTTTTGTGCAGAGAATTTGAAAGAGTCATGCAGGAAAAGTTCGAGATGAGTGCAATGGGGGAAATGCAGTTTTTCCTAGGCTTGCAGGTGGATCAATTGCAAACGGGCATTTTCATTCACCGGAATAAATGCGTATTTGAAGTCTTGAGCCGGTTCCAGATGGAAGATTCAAAGCCTATGGATACCCCAATTCAACCTAATCATGGGATTGGAGTTGACGCTAAGGGGGATCTTATTGATCCATTCACTTATCGAGCCATTGTCGGATCGTTGATGTACCTGACTGCATCTTGTCCAGACATAATGTTCGCAAAATATCTTTGTGCTAGATTTCAATCGAAGCCGAAACAGAGTCATCTAACAGTTGTCAAACGAATCCAGAGATATCTGAAGGGTTGTCCTTCACGTGGACTATGGTACCATAATGATGATAATTTTGACTTTGTTGCTTTCAGTGATGCAGATTTTAGTGGCAGTGACAAAGACAGTAAATCCACAACGGCTGTATGTCAATTCTTTGGGAGCAGGCTAGTGACCTGGCAGTGTAAGAAGCAGACAACAGTCTCACTATCTAATTGCAGTCTCACTATCTACTTGTGAAGCAGAATATCTAGCAACCTCTAGTTGCTGTTCACAAGTTATGTGGATTCAACAGCAGATGCGAGATTACGGTTTGCAATATCTTAAAACTCCAATCTATTGTGATAATGAAGCTGCCATAGCACTCATGAAAGACATGAACAACCACTCTAAGGCTAAACATATTCGGATTAAGTATCACTTTATCCGTGATTGTTATGCTAAAGGGTTGATTGACATGGTCAAAATCCACACTGATTATCAGAGGGCTGATCTTTTTACCAAAGCTTTTGACAAATCAAGATTCGAATTTTTGCTAAAAGCTAATGGTATAAAAAAAACAAGACTAATCGTCACCTCGGTTTATCGCTTTATTTTTAATCTTTAGTTTTTATTGTTTTCAGAAAAATCAAAAACCCAAAAATATGTTTTACATTTTAGGGGGAGTCTTTATTTTTCAGAAAAACCAATAACATTGAAAAAGCCAAAAAGCCATAAAAAATCAGGAAAAAAAAACACAAAATGATTTTCCAGGAGAATAAGAGGAAATGATAGTACATCAGTGGGGATCTGACACATGCTAAAGAATTGAAATGCTATATAAGATGTGTGTTGATTCTGTGTGATGTGTTGGTAGGCTTCGTAGATTTATTACTGCGTGCCTTAGTGATACAAACATAACGAACTACTCGTTTTTGGCTGAACACCTCATGGGCATATGGTCTTGGTATCGTAATTTCGTTATTTCGTTTGATAGGGTTGCCAAAATCTGAGGTTTCGGGTCGTTATGTTAATTGTTATCCGGGGTATCTTGATTGATCTTTTGTCGTATTGATTTACGGACCTAGATTCAATCAAGATATTTGCTAAAAGAGCTTATATGCCAAATCCTGAAAGTTACCAAATTGAGGAACTTAATGTACGACAATGATCAAAGATCATTTAATGCATCGTATCAACTCTATGATTAAAATCATTGATTGATATCAGCCTCAACCTGGTATATATGCACATGTTACTCTACTGCATTGATTTGCTGACTTGTACACCTCTGTGCTATGTATCTTGTAATATAACGGATAACATTTGGCATAATCACGCGTTACGACAAACCTTTGTGCAAATTCCTTGATACGGGAGTATGTCGTGTGCGTGGGAACCATAAGCCTGTTAGTTATAATACACCTAACTACGTATCATTTTAAAGCACTGCATAACAGTCTGCATGTGAGCTTATGTGGATAAAAATATCAGCAATTGCCGGATCACACATTGTCTTTAATGACAATAAACATTTAAGATCAACGGTGTGATCAGATTTCTCAAAAACTGATATGATCCTCTTACCGGAAATCACAAAATGGTTATTGCTTTATGTTTACATTTCTGTATTTTACATTTCCATTTATTTTCTGCAAAATATACAAAAACTAAAAAAGATTTGTGGTATGTTTTAGCATAAATTTCAGAAAAACCAAAAGATTTTGCATTTCTGCTTTATTTTTTGATAACCGATGGTGATTGATGGTCATTTTCTGAAGTTTGATAGACCATTTGAGTTTTGTATCATTCAAATGTAAAATGATGGATGTTTGAAGGTTAAAATGTTTGAAAATGTTTAAAAGGGATTCGATTTTGAGATTTGGTAAAATTTTCAGATTTCCAAATGCTCATTCGCCCCTTCGATGGGTCGAAGGTGCATTTGTATCGTCATTCGAACCTATAATTGAGGTCGAATGAGAGTGTTTATATGAACTATGTTCATTCGAACCCTTCAGTTTCATTCGAACCTTTCACTAGGATCGAAGGAAGCCTGAAGATTCTCATTCGAACCCCAACAAGGGTCTAATGTGGAACTCTATATATACTAAGCTCCTCATTCAAACCCTCACAAAAAAAATTTCAAAAATCTGAGATAGGGAGACCTTGTTGATTTTGAAATTTAGACCATACCATCTTGTTCTTTACCTTATACTGATCATTTCCATATCAATATCACAGGTAATGGATGGATAACAAGTTCAGAATCATCGAATTTGTTCCTGGAACCCTTGGGCAAAAACTGGACCTTTAAATGTGTTGTTTTTGTAAAATTGATGAATGATAAACTGTTTTCGTTAGTTTTAGGGGGAAAATATCCTAAAATCTTGTGTTATATGTGACACCCGGCATGTTTGGCTTAAACATTTTAGTAACACCTAAGAACTTTTTGAGGTTTTCAAACACATGACAAACTGAGCACTATTAAGATGATTATGGATTGATTTCAAAAAGTTTCCAAATTGGGTAAAGATTTCATGCATAATGTGATGTTTTCATAATTTTAGCCATTTTGGGAAAGGGCTAAAATGAACAGGTTTTGGGGCAAAATTGGTGGGGTTTTGTGGGGATATGTTAATCATATTCAACTGCTGTGTTTGGTGATGTTTCGGGATGTCTCGGATGTTTTTGAAGCGTTTTTAGGAAAAACATTCTGCCAGGGTCGAACCTGGGCACCTTCGACCAATCGGGTGGTCGAAAGTGGAATTCCAGGGTCGAACCTGGACAGTATTGGTCGAATCAGTTCAAAAGTGTCGAATGTGGCTTCGAATGGGTCGGAAGTGGCTTCCAAAGGGTTGAACGTGGGTTAAAAAGGGGCGAAGGTGGAACATAATTTCCTGGTTCGACCCTATGGATTCAAAAATGAGATTTTTGATACAAACTAAGAGTTTCATGCTTGAACCTTGTGTGTAATCTATGTGTACTTGATTAGTTAGGGTAATGAGTCACCAACGGGATGCGGGTCGGTCTAGTGTGTCGGTTGAACAGTTAAACACGTTTTAAAACATACTTGGTCATGATCTGGACAATCGGGGACTAGATAACCTTATGGTTATTAGTCGGAACACTATCAAGGGCTTGGCTTTCTTATATTACTGAGGAACGCAACCTAAGGTGAGTTCACGGCCCCACTTTTACTGCTTTAACTTTTGGGGGAGAAAACATGCGCTAAACTATTTTGGTAACCTATGTTGTCACACCCTCAAAATTTCAACTGCGGGGTTTATACCGCGAGGCGCATGACATACCAGGATCCCATAGCTATAAGTCATATGAACGAACTCTAAATTCCTAAACAATTTAGTTCGTTTTCAAAAACCAAGTTTAGTTAAGCTGCGGAAGCGTAAACCAAATTTAAACCTTTTAAAAACCATGCGCAAAACAACGCGCCCAAATTAAAATCATATGAAAGAAAATGTAAAAGCATAATATGTAATTTAGGTGTATACCCAAGACCCCAAATGCAGTGAAGTGTGTAGTGCTTTCTAATCCTGGCACCGGAAGCTAACTACCTGCAAAAGCATGTAAATCGTGGGTCAACAAACAATGTTGGTGAGTTCACTAAGTAAAGTAAATGAGTATGTAACTGCGCTGGTTTCCAAAACCACGTAAACAAGTAATTGAGTTGGTTCCAAGAACCGTGTAAACACTAGCCCATCGCATGTCAAGGGTAGCTAACCCATTCATGATAACTAACACCGATATACCGAACTGCTGATGTACGTGTAGTCACAAATGTGAGCTGCATGCCTTACATCATTGCCTATCAACAATGATAAAATCTGTTAAGTTATAGTTCACTCCCGCACTCCCCGAGCCGGTGTGAGGTTTGTAAGACCTAATAGCGCTATCAACTAATAACCCGCTTTCCATAACCCGGCAACTCATTCGGTATGTGAAGGACTTACAGATGATAGAGTTGGTTTAGTTCATCAAGGACACAGTTTGCGAACTAGCAAAACCCGACTCACACAAGGAGTCAAACACCGACCCACACAAGGATCCATAGCATCCCAACCCGGGATGTGTAAGTAGTCCCAAACCGGACTAGAAAATAGTAGTCCCAACCCGGACTAGAAAAAGTTAAGTACGTTGTCTCAACCCTAGACGCATGCTTTTGAGAAAAGAGTAGTGAAACTCACCTTAGGTTGCACGTGAATAATCCAAATTCCTCAAACAGAAATGAGCTACCGACTCCCTATTACAAATGTCACTAGGTGAGTATATGTGCATAACCAACACACCATACAACTCGTTTGTCCAAGACTTTTAAAGTTCAAACCGTGTAGTGACACCTAATGACTCTACATGCACAAGTCCTACGTATCCCGTTGGTGATCATATTGATTATTATCAGTTTTATACCTCATACACATCTCATATAAGTATTCATGCAAGTTCGTGTCAAATACATACCATATAAGACTCCAAATAGTCACGTAAACATCCCTTACACAATCTGCGTTTTCAGGGCAGATTGTACGCTGTGAAAAACGAATTATTTAAAATACTTAACGAACGAATTAAACTTCCAAATTTTTACTGAATATTCATTGGGATTCATTTGATAACCCATATTTTTTATTTGTCTCACAACCAAACACAAAAATTATTAAAATTCGTACAACACAGCTATGTCCAGAAAATTTCCACAGCAGGTCAGTTTAGTAGAAAAATTCCCAAAAATTCCCAAGTTTTTCCAATGTTGACCTACTGTCCAAATTTCATAACTTAACCCTTTGTAAATCTCGAGTTATGACCGTTTAAAGTTGACCCAATTTATAATTCCGAAAATCTGATATGACCTTTAAACTTATAAAATCATGAATACATATCAAAACAAGTCCAAAACGCATGATTTTGGACTTTTTGAAAAGCTAACATCATAAGTTATGTTTTAGTATCAGAAAACAATAATATTACACATGTTAATTACCCTATAACAGCCATACAAGTCGTTACAGATAATCTGCCAGAATTCATAATTTTAACAACATGACTCTTATAAACCCTAATCATCCTTAATAACCCACAATCATGCAATAAACTCATATTAACACAACAAAATCCATATTATCACGTTTAACCTCTGATTTTTGTGTACCATGTGCTCTAGATATGATTTTTATCAACAATACTCATTAACATACACAACAAACATCCAAGATATCCTACACATGTTGATTTGCGATTTTAACATAAGTATTTCTTAGGGTTTTTACAACTTTTCCAGCCTTAAAACTTATCATACAACACATAAAATATATACCTTGAATCACTTAAGTCCTTAAAACTCCAAGATAGCACCCGAATCACTTGAACTTGTAAGGAATTGATGCAAGATTGAAAGTGAAGAAGAGGGTACACCCTCTTGAAAACCCACGGCGCAAAAGGAGGCTAGGGTTTGTGTTTTTTTTTATAAACATAATACACTAGGGTTAAGATCATGGGCCAAAGTTTCGGGTTTATGGGCCTTTTCTTGATAAACGGGCCCGTTAATACGGTTTTAATCCCGAGAATAGTCTCGATAATATTATTCATACTAACTTATGTAAAAACTATTGTTTTTATCATCTCATAACATGTTAATTACAGAATGCACATAATTCGTAGGGTTTACGTACTGACTATCTATTAAAACAGTAATCCACATAAACATGTAATTCACAAATGCATGTTAATTCACATTCATCATCACCCAATAGATCATATGATTATGTATGCTTGACAAATCACCAACGTTCGGGATACAGGACTCGTGTGTGTGTCAAGACAAAACCTTCCTAGTTATAACAGACGTTAATATCATCCAACATATGTTATTATCCCATAACATATTGAAAGACCTTCTTAACTACCCGTAGTTAGGTGTTTAGTCACGAATGTACATGAAAGTTAACTAGAGTTCAGTATGAGTAATATCCTGAAAATGCAGGGTGTCACATCATCCCCAAGTTGAAAAGAATTTCGTCCCGAAATTCAGCAAGTAAACAGTGAAGCCAGTGTAAAACTGTATGCTTGGTTACCGGATGTCACATCATCCCCAAGTTGAAAGGAATTTCGCCCCGAAATTCACTGTGAGTGAGTCGCTTCACGTTTAGAGTTTAGTTCATATGCATGTTCAGGTTCAGTAGAAAGATGTGGGTATTTGAGCTGCATTTTATCCATGCGTTCCCACGTGTATTCCGGTCCTAGACGGGAATTTCATCGCACCCTAACAATAGGTTTGGTGCTCTGTCTGAGTTTCTTGACGCCCCGCTCAAGAATCTCCACTGGTTCTTCCACGAACCGTGGCTGATCGTCCACCTGGATCTCCTCCCGTGGCACTACCAGTATTATATCAGATAAGCATTTCTTCAGATTAGGTACGTGGAATACATTGTGCACCCCACTGAGTTCATGAGGCAGGATTTACCTGTAAGCTACTGGACCAATCTTTTCGACAATCTCGAATGGTCCTACATATCGCGGGTTCACTTTCCCCGTTTTCCAAAGCGTATCACCCCCTTCCAAGGTGACACCTTCAATAGAACCTTGTTCCCAACCTGGAACTCCAAAGGTTTCCTACGCTTATCAGCGTAACTTTTCTGTCGATCACGAGCAGCAGCCATCCGATTTCTGATTTGCACTATCTCCTCAAAAGTTTCATGCACAAGTCCGGGACCTGTTAGCTGGCTATCCCCAACTTCAGTCCAGCAGATGGGAGACCTACACTTGCGTCCATAAAGTGCCTCTAAAGGCGCACACTGGATTGAAGTGGGGTAACTGTTGTTATACGAGAATTCAATCAAAGGCAAGTGCTTATCCCAACTGTTGCCAAAATCCGCCACGCACGCTCGTAGCAGATCTTCCAATGTTTGGATGATTCGTTCACTCTGTCCATCCGTCTGTGGGTAATAGGCTGTGCTCATATCTATGCGAGTTCCCAAAGCGTATTGGAGAGTAGTCCAAAAATGAGAAGTGAATCGCGCATCGCGATAAGATATAACAGAAGTAGGCACCCCATGCCTAGAGACTACCTCCTTGACGTAGAGATTTGCTGGTTTCTCCTGCGAGTCCATTTCCTTTATTGCCAGAAAGTGTGCCGATTTGGTTAAACGATCCACGATAACCCAAATCATGTTATGGCCCGTTGGCGTTCTAGGAAGCTTTGTGATAAAATCCATAGAAATTCCGTCCCATTTCCATATAGGGATTTCTAGTTGCCGGAGAAGGCCTGAAGGTTTCTGATATTCAATCTTAACCTTCGCACAAGTCAAGCACTTACTAACATAAGTGGCTATTTCAGCTTTCATGTTTGGCCACCAGTAAAGAGTTTTAAGATCTTGGTACCTCTTGTCCGAAACAGGATGTACCGAATATCGAGAGGTGTGAGCTTCATCGAGCACCAGTTGTCTGAGATCCCCATAACGTGGTATCGAGACTCGATTCATAAAGTATTGAAGACCATCCGTCTTCAGTTCCAAGTGCTTATCTGCACCATGTAAAGTTTCAAGCCCGATGTTTTCTTCTTTCAAAGCCTCGCCCTGGGCTTCACGTATCTTATCAGGAAGATTAGAATGTACGGTAAGTTGTAAAGCTCGCACTCGTTTGGGTTTCGTTTCCTTACGACTGAGGGCATTAGCTACTACTTAGCTTTCCCTGGATGATACTTGATGGCACAGTCATAATCATTCAAAAGCTTGACCCATCGACGCTGTCGCATGTTCAACTCCTTTTGATCGAATATGAGTTGGAGGCTCTTGTGGTCAGTGAATATCGTACACTTCGTCCCATAGAGATAATGCCTCCAGATCTTTAGAGCAAAAACCATTGCTCCCAGTTCCAAGTCATGGGTGGTGTAATTCTTCTCATGAACCTTTAATTGACGTGAGGCATACGCGATCACCTTATCACGCTGCATCAGCACACACCCTAACCCTTGGATAGACGCATCACAGTACACCACGATGTCCTCTGTACCCTCAGGTAGTGATAGTATAGGTGCACTGCAAGGTTTCGACTTTAATAATTGAAAAGCAGATTCTTGGGCATCTCCCCACTTGTAAGTAAATACCCTTCTGTGTCAAAGCAGTGAGGGGTTGAGTGATCTTAGAGAATCCCTCAATGAATCTACGATAATATCCCGCAAGACCAAGAAACTGGCGCACCTCTGTGGGAGTTTTGGAGCCTCCCACTTTTTAATAGCATCAATCTTGGCGGGATCGACATGTATTCCTTCCTTGTTAACCACATGTCCAAGAAATTGGACTTCTCGAATCCAAAAGTCACATTTAGAGAATTTTGCATACAACTGCTCATTTGTCAAGAGTTCCAAGATCAGCTGCAGATGTTGCTCGTGTTCTTCCCTGCTCTTGGAATAAATCAGTATGTCATCTATGAACACTATGACGAATTTGTCCAAATAAGGCTTGCACACGCGGTTCATTAGATCCATGAACACAGCCGGTGCATTGGTTAGCCCAAATGGCATCACCAAAAATTCATAACGTCCATAACGAGTTCGAAAGGCTGTCTTCGCCACATCCTTCTCTCGGACTCTCAGTTGATGGTATCCTGACCTCAAGTCAATCTTAGAATAGAAACTCGACCCTTGAAGCTGGTCGAACAAGTCATCAATACGAGGCAACGGGTAGCGGTTCTTAACCGTTACTTTGTTCAACTTCCGATACAGATGCGGAAACTCCCATCCTTCTTCTTATCAAACAGAACTGGAGCTCCTCATGGCGAAGAACTGGGTCTAATAAAGCCCCTATCCAATAGCTCTTGGAGTTGGGTAGACAATTCTTGAAGTTCGCCTAGTGCTAGGCGGTATGGTGCGCGTGTAACTGGAGCTACTCCAGGTACAAGGTCAATTTGAAACTCCAGTTGACGAACAGGTGGAAGTCCGGGTAGTTCCTCTGGGGAAAATATCTGGGAAATCTCGGACTACTGGGATGTCCTCTATCTTAGTTTCAGTTTCGGTTTCAGTTTCAGCTCGATTGTCAGATATGTTAGCCAAAATGGCTGGATAGCCCTTACGAATACACTTCTGGGCTTTCAAGAAGAGATGATGCCCACCATGGCACCACCATGATTACCCTGTATAGATAAAAGTTCTCCACCTGGGAGGGGGACACGAATAATCTTCTCCCGACAGAGAATTTCAGCGGGATGCTTGGACAACCAGTCCATGCCAACCACGAGATCAAAGCTTCCAAGGGTGATAGGTAAAATGTTGATGACAAACGATTGCCCATCCAACTTGAGCTTACAGTCATAATGGGTGTGGGTTACCTCAACAGGCTTCCCATCAGCTAGCTCTATGGTGTACGGGGTATCAAAAAGAGTAGGAACCATCCCTAGTTGTTTGCTAAGTTTTGATGACATAAAACTATAGTCCGCACCAGTATCATATAAAATAGAAGCAAGAGTGTCGTACCCGTCACGACATTGTTATCAGTCCTAGCTTCCCCCGAGCCAATCACAATTTCTATTCCACGAGCCCCATTGTTGTTGTTACCATTGTGGTTATTGTTTGCTGAAGGACTTGTACCTCACACTATCCCACGTTCTCTTGCTAGCCAGGTGAAAGATTTGTTAGATTCTAGGTAGGAAAAGTACCATGCTCAACAGCCTCATCAATGAGTTTGCGAGCCAGGTGAAAGATTTGTTAGATTCTAGGTAGGTGAGCTGCAGTGGCCAAGCCATGAATATGAGGGACCCACCCTTTTGGTATGCAATACGATCCGCTGGTAAAGTTGGTTAATTAGATTCGAGCACAAAGTATCTAACTCCTGTAGCTTGGTAGTGTAGGCGTCGATCTCAGACCCATCCATCTTTATATAACAAATTTCTAAGTTTCATCACAGGGTGTTACGTTCTCCATCCAAGTATCTGTAACTCATTGAGTGTGCATGTAGCATACATTACCCCATCCTGCCCGGGGCAAATGCGCATGGAAATGACTTATACTATCGAAGCAATCAGACAGTCTCCTTCAGTTCCGTTAGTGTTATCGAGGTTTACGACCAATAAAAGGCTTGAAAATATGATGGTAGGTTGTTGTTGTGGCATGTGCGTTCAAGGAATAAGAAAGTTCAAATGTGGAAGTCAGGTGAAACGAATGATTTAGTAAGATGGATATTTACTAGCTTGGAAAGATGAGAGGGCCTCAACCACCTTATCGTTGATCATAAGAACTCAGTCTTACCTAAGATAGTAAAGGAAAAAGAAAGAAAAGATAGGTAAGAAAAGGTAAGAGCCAATCATCGCCACGCTCTGTCTTAGATAGTAGATCATTCATCCCTACTTCCCATGTGCTCGTCCTGCTCAGGTTCCCCTTCCATCCCTTATCCTTCCTCTTTCGCGATGTCAATGTTATAGGGTTCTCATCACGTACAGTCTCCTTCTCCGGTCCTGTGTAAGTCAGCCGATGGTCAACAACACCATTCGTTCCTCCAATCGTGACTGTCAGTCACTAGTAGATTTCGTCTTCCTTTGAGATGTTGCACTGCATCACAGACCTTCGTAACTCCCCAAGAGTGTGTGTAACAAGCCCCAATCTAATGTGTTCCCATGAATCTACCATATACTTATGAGTAAAAGGGATATGCAGTCATACGTCCGCCCGCACATACTAGGTGTAAGGTACTAAAGTAAGAAATAAGTTCTATATGTGTAACTCAGTCCCGTCTGAATTTCAAATGGAAGTAAGAAAGATCAAGTAACAAGGAACAGAAACTAATTGTCTCCTTGCTCAGTGAAAAAGGATAAGTCTCGGTATTTGAATTTCTTCACAGTTGATTCGGTTTGATGGTATCACGTCATGCGCATCGTGCAGCTTTCCTGGGTACGTGCGCCACAACGCTCGCAAGGGATTTCTCCCCTGTATAATTGTTGTTTCCTCATCCACGAGGTTTGTTAGGATACTACTCCCAGTAATGCGCCACCTGGTGTAACCCTGGGTTCCCACCATTGACGTGTTCAGAATTAGGTTTAGAACTAGAAAATAACATATCTCCCGAAATCATGTGTTATGGATATATGTAGCTAAAAGCTAGTTGTGCACTTAAGTTGTGAGTGTACTTATGCTATGATGATTATATACTAGACTAAACATGCAGTCCTAGTTCACTATAACCAATGACTCTGATACCAATCTGTCACACCCTCAAAACATCCACTGCGGGGTTTATACCGCGAGGCGCATGACATACCAGGATCCCATAGCCATAAGTCATATGAACGAACTCTAAATGCCTAAACCATTTAGTTCTTTTTCAAAAACCAAGTTTAGTTAAGCTGCGGAAGCGTAAACCAAATTTAAACCTTTTAAAAACCATGCGCAAAACAACGCGCCCAAATTAAAACCATATGAAAGAAAATGTAAAAGCATAATATGTAATTTAGGTGTATACCCAAGACCCCAAATGCAGTGAAGTGTGCAGTGCTTTCTAATCCTGGCACCGGAAGCTAACTACCTGCAAAAGCATGTAAATCGTGGGTCAACAAACAATGTTGGTGAGTTCACTAAGTAAAGTAAATGAGTATGTAACTGCGCTGGTTTCCAAAACCACGTAAACAGGTAATTGAGTTGGTTCCAAGAACCGTGTAAACACTAGCCCATCGCATGTCAAGGGTAGCTAACCCATTCATGATAACTAACACCGATATACCGAACTGCTAATGTACGTGTAGTCACAAATGTGAGCTGCATGCCTTACATCATTGCCTATCAACAATGATAAAATCTGTTAAGTTATAGTTCACTCCCGCACTCCCCGAGCCGGTGTGAGGTTTGTAAGACCTAATAGCGCTATCAACTAATAACCCGCTTGCCATAACCCGGCAACTCATTCGGTATGTGAAGGACTTACAGATGATAGAGTTGGTTTAGTTCATCAAGGACACAATTTGCGAACTAGCAAAACCCGACTCACACAAGGAGTCAAACACCGACCCACACAAGGATCCTTAGCATCCCAACCCGGGATGTGTAAGTAGTCCCAAACCGGACTAGAAAGTAGTAGTCCCAACCCGGACTAGAAAAAGTTAAGTACGTTGTCTCAACCCGAGACACATGCTTTTGAGAAAAGAGTAGTGAAACTCACCTTAGGTTGCACGTGAATAATCCAAATTCCTCAAACAGAAATGAGCTACCAACTCCCTATTACAAATGTCACTAGGTGAGTATATGTGCATAACCAACACACCATACAACTCGTTTGTCCAAGACTTTTAAAGTTCAAACCGTGTAGTGACACCTAATGACTCTACATGCACAAGTAAGTCCTACGTATCCCGTTGGTGATCATATTGATTATTATCAGTTTTATACCTCATACACATCTCATATAAGTATTCATGCAAGTTCATGTCAAATACATACCATATAAGATTCCAAATAGTCACGTAAACATCCCTTACACAATCTGCGTTTTCAGGGCAGATTGTACGCTGTGAAAAACGAATTATTTAAAATACTTAACGAACAAATTAAACTCCCAAATTTTTACTGAATATGCATTGGGATTCATTTGATAACCCATATTTTTTTTGTCTCACAACCAAACTTAAAAATTATTAAAATTCGTACAACACAGCTATGTCCAGAAAATTTCCACAGCAGGTCAGTTTAGTAGAAAAATTCCCAAAAAGTGTGTATTCACCCAAACGAGGTGAATCCAATTGAAAAGGCCAAGTTTTTCCAATGTTGACCTACTGTCCAAATTTCATAACTTAACCCTTTGTAAATCTCGAGTTATGACCGTTTAAAGTTGACCCAATTTATAATTCCGAAAATCTGATATGACCTTTAAACTTATAAAATCATGAATACATATCAAAACAAGTCCAAAACGCATGATTTTGGACTTTTTGAAAAGCTAACATCATAAGTTATGTTTTAGTATCAGAAAACTATAAGATTACACATGTTAATCACCCTATAACAGCCATACAAGTCATTACAGATAATCTGCCAGAAATCATAATTTTAACAACATGACTCTTATAAACCCTAATCATCCTTAATAACCCACAATCATGCAATAAACTCATATTAACACAACAAAATCCATATTATCACGTTTAACCTCTGATTTTTGTGTACCATGTGCTCTAGATATGATTTTTATCAACAATACTCATTAACATACATAACAAACATCCAAGATATCCTACACATGTTGATTTGCGATTTTAACATAAGTATTTCTTAGGGTTTTTACAACTTTTCCAGCCTTAAAACTTATCATACAACACATAAAATATATACCTTGAATCGCTTAAGTCCTTAAAACTCCAAGATAGCACCCGAATCACTTGAACTTGTAAGGAATTGATGCAAGATTGAAAGTGAAGAAGAGGGTACACCCTCTTGAAAACCCACGGCGCAAAAGGAGGCTAGGGTTTGTGTTTTTTTTTATAAACATAATACACTAGGGTTAAGATCATGGGCCAAAGTTTCGGGTTTATGGGCCTTTTCTTGATAAACGGGCCCGTTAATACGGTTTTAATCCCGAGAATAGTCTCGATAATATTATTCATACTAACTTATGTAAAAACTATTGTTTTTATCATCTCATAACATGTTAATTACAGAATGCACATAATTCGTAGGGTTTACGTACTGACTATCTATTAAAACAGTAATCCACATAAACATGTAATTCACAAATGCATGTTAATTCACATTCATCATCACCCAATAGATCATATGATTGTGTATGCTTGACAAATCACCAACGTTCGGGATACAGGACTCATGTGTGTGTCAAGACAAAACCTTCCTAGTTATAACGTACGTTAATATCATCCAACATATGTTATTATCCCATAACATATCGAAAGACCTTCTTAACTACCCGTAGTTAGGTGTTTAGTCACGAATGTACATGAAAGTTTTCTAGAGTTCAGTAAGAGTAATATCCTGAAAATGCAGGGTGTCACATATGTCATACTATGGTTTTAACTTTGTATTGCTATACGATCCTTGAAAGTCCCGGGGACAACCATGAATCTGCAGGGATGCACAACGGGGGTAATGTGGATAGATCTATTGGGTTTGACAGACCCTACTTGACGGCTTGGAGGGCCGCGCAGGTGCATATTGTCTCGAACTGGTAACATTGGTAACATTGCTGAACACACTCGGGCCGAACATTGGTAACAGTCTAGTAATGGTTTTCCAATCGTAGTAGTAATAAAACATACGCCTAGCTAGCGTGCTTTGGTAACATTGATATAGTATGGACATGGTAACACTTTGGTAACTTTTGATATCATATTGAACAAACCTGTGAACTCACCAGCATTATATATGTTGATGTCTCTTGTGGCATGTTTTCTCACGCCGCTAAGGTAGCATCGGTTGGACTAGGCGTACGGGTCTGCACTGGCGTCTAGGATTAGTAGCATGTTTTGAAATAAGTGTCTTGAATACTTTGGAACACTGTTTGTAACCATTAAATTCTTTAAATGCTTTCGCTTATGAAATCTATGTTTTTGGGTTTACGTATTTCATGTCGTTTATTGTGACCGTTGACTTGAAGCCCGGTTTGTCATGCGCCTCGCGGTAAAACCCCGCAGTGGAAATTTGAGGGTGTGACATTATAACACATTAATGGACTGGATTGATGATTCAAACCCTATAAACCCTAGATTTTAATTAAAACTATCAAAAACAGATTGATAAATAAAATTGATCCTTGATTATGGTTAATCGGCCATATTAGGATGAAAACAAACCAAAATTTGATGTTAATCATGGATAGTTTTGATTTTGATAATTTTGAATCCAAACAGTAAGATTCGACCACTTTGAAAGGGTCGAATGAGACTTTAACCGGTCGAATGAAGCCTCATTAGGTCGAATGTGATTGTTTAAGGTCGAAGGTGAAAATTTAGGACGAATGTACACTTGTTCATCTGATTTCCACATTCGAACCACCAAAATTCCTCATTCGAACCCTCGTATGGGTCGAAGGAAGGAGTTTTGACCAAAATTCAAAATTTGTCCGTTTCTAATAAAATTCATGCTTATTATTTTGCAGATTTTTCAATGGCTGAACAGCAAAATCCTGAGAAACAAGTTGTTGAATAGGAAAAACCCGAAGAAAACGAGTTATTATTTGAAGAAGATCATAATTGCTGTGCTTTTATTGGAGAAGTAAAGCAACACGAAGGATTTGCTGGGATTGTGGAATTTCTGAGAAGAAGCAGGGTGATCTATGCTATTGCCACCCCCAATAACTATCTACAATGATCATCAAGTAGATTTCTGGAAGAGTGCGGTAATTGACTTTTGGGATAACAAAACTGCCATACGAAGCAAAATTGATGGAGAGCTTGTACTTGTGACAGAAGAGGATATTCGTGAAGCATTGATTTTGGAAGATCCTCCTACTGATCCCCGAGAACTTTCATGGATTGATCAAAGACTGTGTTTTCTGAGAATGAAGTACAACGGTCCTATCACAGATAGATTATTGCACAAAGCTAAATGTCCACAGTTTAAGTATCTGGCATATGTGATCTTGCATGTCTTTGGACTAGTTCATAGCAGTTATGATGTGATGAGGAGAGGTCTTAGTTCTTTGATGGTTGCGTTGATTCTAAACAAACCATTCAATGTATCTGGGATGATATTTGATCACATGTTGGAAGTGCTGAAAGGATTGAAGGTAAACAAGTTTTTGATGTATCCAAGATTCTTACAAATAATTTTTGATAAGAAGTATCCCAATCTGAAGAAAGATCCCAAGCAGATTTTGGTACAACATCATATGAATCTGAGCACGTTGAGCAGGATGAAAGCGTATAAGGGTGTTCCAGAGAATAAAAGACCTCCACACAAGAACTTGTTTGGACACTTGATTAATGCAGGTTACAAGAGTCCAGGTGAAAACAAAGCAAGAAATGCTGGAAGTGAATCTGATACTGATGATCCTTTACGTCCAGTGGATCCTGATGCAAAAAGAAAACGTCAAGTAATTAACAAGGGTGCGAAGTCTAGAAAAGTTAAAGCTAAGGTTGTGGAAGCTGCAACTAAGAGGCAAAAGAGTGTTGCTAAGAAGAAATCTAGAAAAATCAAGACTTTACTTGTTGATGAGGAGTCGATTGATTCTGAAGAGACTCAAGACAATGAAGAATGGGATTCTGGTGATGAAACTGTCAAGACCACTAAGCCAAAGGCCACTGAGGCTGGTGAGATTGAAAGTCTGAACAAAACCATAGAAGAACAACGACAGAAGAGTCCAATTGCTATAGAAGAAGGAGAACTTGATCTTGGACTTGAAGATCAAGACTTTACTGGATCTCATATTGTTGGTGGAAAGATATTGAAGCCTAAGTTCAAAACCATGGCTAAGAAGATGAATCCAAAGAAGAAAAGAGACAGAGAGATTAAGTTACTTGTTGCTGGGAAGAAAGTTCCTGATATTGGTAGCTCTAAAGTTCTCACACCTGTGACATCCCCTGTGCCAAAGAAAAAGAAGAAATCTGTTGAAGAAACATTAGTGAATCGTCCTGCAGATTTTGAGACTACTTTAGAAAATGTGTTGAAGAAGTTTCAAAAGAAGAAATCTCCTGTTGCTGAGGCATCTACACCTCAGGTTACTGTTTCTGATGACGTTATGAAAGTAGTTAACAAGAAGATTGCAGATATGATGAAAGCTTTCAATGAGCAACAGTAGGAGATTGAGAAGTTGAAGAAGAATGAAGAGACCATGTTAAAGATTGTTGTATCCTCTCAAGAAAGTCAAGAAGAGCTGGAAGCTAAGATTAATGAGCTTCAAGAAGAAAACAGGAAACTTTTAGGTCATGGACAGAGGAATACACGTAGAATCAAGTATCTTCAGCAAGAGAACAAAAAGATTAAATCAACCAATAAGAATTTGAGGAAACTTATTGACGATTTGTATGGAAAAGCTCCACAATTGAAAGATGGAGAAGATGATAAAGAAGAAGAAGAAGAACAGGTTGATTATGAACCATCTGATTCTGAAAAAGAAAAAGAGGATGAAGAAGATGATGATTTATCTGATAATGCTGTTGATAAGAATCCGAAGAAGAAAGATGATGATGATGATGATGACGGTTCTGATAAAGGTAATGATGATGGTAGTTCTGATGACGTTGATGATGACACTGATAAGTATAGATATGAGAAAAGAGAGTCTGATAAGAAAGATGCAGGTGAATCTAGTTCCAAGAAGGCACATGGTGGAAATACTGATGATGATAGTATTTTCTGGACTAAAAAGATTAGTGCCTCATCTGGTGGTTTAGACTATTGAATTGACTAGAAAGTTTCCAGAAATCTTTGAGTCTGACGATAAGAAGTTTGAGTTGGAATATAACGATCCTAATTTAGAGGATGGTGAAGTTTCTGCAGCAATTGCCAAAGAGATTCTGGAAGGTTTGGCAAAACAGGTTGGAAAAACTCTTGAAGAATTGATGAATGACAATGAGATTCCTGATATTCCTGAGAAAGAGGCGGGAAATCATTCTGATGATAGAGATACGCCTGTGTTTGAAGATATTGAGATAGAGGATATTACAAGCGAAGAGTATCCTGAGTACTTTAAAGATAAACAGGAAGGTGTGATTCCTGAGTTTACTGAAGAATCTCTTAATCAGGCTGAGAAACTTGCAGAAAAGAAGAGTAAGACATTTGTTGATGAAGTATTCAAGAATGATGCTAATCAGATGCCAAAAGTTCAACAATCTGATGATTTGAAAAGTTTGTTGAAAAGATTAAAAGAGAAAGAGGCTAACCAACTTAAAGCTGAAGTTCAGGGTGGTTTCTAAAAATATCACAATGAGCTATTCAAAGGTAGAGCTCTTGGTTGGAAATATCTCAGGCAGTTACGATGTGTTGTGGTAAAATAGGAGAAATGAATTTTGTATTTTCACAGATTCCATGATATCAAGACATTACCATACTGGGATGTGCGTGATATTAGCAGACATACAATGAGTGGTGCGACTGTTAATATTGATGCAGTTGGTTACTTTGTTAATCGAATGGCTAGAGAGAGCAGAACAAGATGGAATGTGTTCAGTTTGCAGTATCCTATCAGGAAAGTTCATAAAGAAACTGATCTGATTACTGGGCTGAACAAGGTTACCTTGAAGTATAAACCACCGACAGTGTTAAGCGCATTCCTTTGATGCCTATCCAACAACACTTTAGCAAAGAATTCGTGATGTGGTATTATGACTGAGAACTACAGAAGCCGTCATCTTACTGAAAGACAAAAGAGGAGAGTACAAGAAAATTCACATATTTGATCCCATGTGGCTTATTAACTGTTCATATGAAGAAATAATCATGCTGTATTACAATCCAATCTACTGCGAGGAGAAGGATGGTGAACAAGCAATGAAATACCATCGTGTTGTATGTTTGTATTTCGCCTGGGATGTGAACGCAGGTTGTGATTATGATAAGAAGATAGGGAAGTATGTAAAGGTTAATGAAGTGAAGAAAAGATCAAAACCAAAACCTGAGCCGGCAATGACTAAAGAGCAGAAAAAGATTCTCCGTATCAAGTTGATGAACAAAACACTTGATTATCAACGTCAACAATCCAAGCACTAATCGAGGGGGAGTTTGTAGATGCACATATTGCGACTAGTTGCTTTAGATTAACAATAAAAGTGTTTTGATGATTTACGAAGGGCCGAAGTTAGATTATATATGGGTCGAAGGAAGATCTAAAGGGTCAAAGGGAGAAGACTGAAGACTGATGATTGGTTCGAGCCATGATGCAGGTCGAAGGAACACATTCGACCTTGTTGATAGGTCGAATGTGCAGGGCTATATAAGTTGGAAATTTTGTTTAGTTATTAACTTTTGCCATTTCAGTGTGTGTGTTGAGTCTAGGTTTTCTCTTTGTGTTTAGAAAGTTCTGAAGTTGATTTATTTCATTGTAAACCTATTTTTAAGCAAAATTAACAAGTTTATAAATGAAATGGAGATTGAAAAGGTGATTGATTGTGTCTGATTTGATTCATATCATTTTGTAAACAATCTAGGGTTTCCGCACCTGAATTGTTAGACTTGTATGATCATATAACTGTTTTTATCAAAACTGGTCCTCTACAGAAACGAATCAACCGACCATTTCCTATCTTCCCTTTTATCAAATCATAGAACTAGATGTTGTTATTCCCTATATCCTTTTCCACTTTGCACACCCCGTTCCATGCTTCCGCCACACTAACTTTTTACGGAACATAGGTCCAAGACCTTATTTGAATTAAATGGCCCCTATTTCATAAATCGTCATCCTCATTTTTCAAATGCCACCACCATTTTAAATGAAGACTTACATTCATATGTTTTAAAGACCCCAAGCCAGTTCCGCCTTTTTCATTGGCCGGTTACTCGCGACCAGGACACTAATTCAATCTAGAAAGAAATTTAATATTTTAGTTTCTTTCTAATGATACCTAAAATTCAGACCAAATAATCTAATTATAGCTAATATCAGGCTAACACACTTGATTGAGGCTTATACCTCTTAGAAAGAAGTTCTAAGGTTCATACCTAGATAAAAATTATTTTAGATTCATTAGGTTTAAGAGAAAGTATAGGATACAAAGTATCCTTAATGTGAGAAGGATAACAAGCAATGAGAAGTTGCCACCTGTCAACAATGTTAAACAAATTAAACTCAATTACAGTTAAATCAGTGGGCAAATCAGACATTATACCTATAATTGTTACGTTAATCTTTGATCCAATCATTCAAAGTTCAATTCATGTTTCAGATTCAATTCATGATTGACTAACTATTTTCGATTGACGATCTATTCAATCATGATTCAATTAACAATAATTTTATACGATTATAACTATGCTCTGTTTATTCCTTCGACCAACATTTTTTTAACGATTGATTACTACGGATGATCGTATGATTGACTTAGGTTTACATCTTGATTATATGTTGTTAATCAAAAATCAAGGATCATGGATGTATTGTATGAATAGAAATATTAGATGATGGAATTTTGATTATCTTTAATGGTATGATGAAGAAGAAGATACATAACGTGCGTTTATAGTTGTCAAATACTTTCGATTTTGTTTCAAGAAGAAGGATTAAACATAAAAATTAGGTTAAAAAAGAAGCTGCATACGAAGAAGATGAAGTTGGTGATAACAGACGGTTGTAAACGCACGTTGTAATGTTTAGATGCACTTGTTGTAGAATTTAAACTCACATACCTTGCAATACACCTTGTAAGTGTTTGGACGCGCGTTGTATGTGTTCAGACGCACGTTGTAAATGTTTAGAAGCACGTTGTAAATCTTTATATACGCTTACAAGGTGCGTCCAAACACTTACAATGTGCGTTTCAAGGCATGTGAGTTTAAATTCTATAACAAGTGCGTCTAAACATTACAACGTGCATTTAAAATATTGTATGTGCGTTTAAAACACTCTGTCATCACCAACATCGTTTTTTTTTTCTGCAACTTTTTTTAACCTAATTTTTATGTTTAATCATACTTATTGAAACAAAATCGAAAGTATTTGATAAATATTACGAGCGTTTATTCATAATTGTATGTTTTTCGTATGATTAATCGTCCCTGTGCAATGCTCTGTTTTTTTATTTTTTACGTTTTCGTTAATTCTAATCGAAAGTTTTTGTTATTTTGATTGTGTAATCATTCTGAACATTTAAAACGATGAAAAATCAGGTTTCAATCGTTGAAAAATTATGTTTTGATTGAGTCTGTTGTTACGATTTGAATAAAATGTAAATGTTTTTTTTCCTAATTTACCATTGGTTAGATTAACCCAAATATGATTAGGGTTGTTAATTACCGTCTTGCCACCATCTTAATCTAATGGCTGGAAATGCTTCTTACGCTTCTCACGTTAAGGTTCTTTGTACATTATCCCTTTCCTAGGTTTAAAATAGAGTAGATCGATTAACAATTGACGGTTAAAAAATAACAATAATCTAATTATAGATAATATAGTTTTACCGCCATAATACAGTTATTTAATTTTAATCTAGAACAATATTTTACAAGTAATAAAAAAAACCGTTATAAAAAGCATAATCTATCTATATTTATATAATAAACGAAAAAGGGTGTGTCACATGGCATTAGGTGAGTCATTCACACTCCTTGATTTCCCTTCAAAAGTTTTTTTCTCTTATGTGCTTGGCACATGCACTTTCACCTACAGTTTTTTAAACGTTACTTTTGTTTTTTAAAAACAATTACACCAAATTAACGAGCATTTTATTATCTTTCCAACGAGCAACATGATGCTATAAAAATTATAAAAAAAACTAAATGACATTTTTAGTGTATTTTCGTTCATGCAGAAAAGAAAAAAAATACAATGTGTTCAGGTAATTCATTAACCATATCTAGGTAGGTCACCAATCATGTTAAGATAGTATATGCTTTTGAACCTATTATTACATATAAGAACCCGCTAACTACATATATTAATATATATTCACAGACATAGTCAGTTTGGTAAAAATATATTTTTTGAATTTTGATTGGTGCTGCTAGGAACATTGATTACAAAGGTTGATAAGTCAGTTAGATGTAGTCTATGATTCATAGACACCACGTAAATTTCTAGCTGATAATTAATCAACACACCATGCACCCCTTTTAAATCAATTATCACGTGACATGTTCTTTTATATCAATTTGGTTGTTTTTTTAGGTTCACATTACAACTTTAGATGACTTTAGGAGGTGACAAAGTTGTACAAAGACTTCACTCGAGCAAGATGTGCACACGTAGAATTAGAAGTAGGTTTTATGAGTTATCGAGTGTTGATCCTTCAAAAAAAATCCTAAAAAAATGACATATTCCTTTTACGGCACACACATTTTGTTACTTTATATTAGATTTGTGTATCCCAAAAAGCACCCGAGGGATAACCTAGTCTATATATCTATAGTTACAATAATAGGAGAGTTGTGAATGATATAAGAAAGCTGAGTTGTCAAGCGGAGAGACAGGCCAACAATGCGCGTGTGATGCAAAAATGATGTCATTAAACAGCTTTAAATATTCAGAAAAATATGTGGACCCAGTTGGAGCAACAGATGTTCATACAACTATTGCTCCAAATTTGAGCTCCAAATTCAAATTCAAATTTCAAACTCAAAACCCCTTACACAACTATATAAATGTGAACTCTGTCTCTCTCTCTCTCTCAAATAATATACTGCTCTCTCTCAAATTTTATTCGTGAATGCTTCGTGTCTATCAGTATTTTTAAATTATAACAGATGCTTCTCTCACACTCTCCTTTAGATCGAAGTATTCAAGCATCAGGTAACCAAATTTTAATCGATCATAATAATAAGAATAAAATTTATATCTGTGCAATAATCGTGGAATTTTTTGTCTGTTCCATTAGCAACGAGAGTATTTGGGTTGAAAAAGTTGTTTATTTCGGGAAGATTCTTACAATCCAAAAAAAATATTAGTTGTACCATTACCAACGGTTCAACAATGGCAACATCAAACTTAAGATAGGTTTGTCTTTGTTTTTTTTTTAAGTATTTAAGCATTTGTTTAATGTGTTTCTCACAAATATATTCAGATCGAAGAATTCAAACATCAGATAACCAACTTATGTGTTTGATTAATTTGAGTTATGCTTGATGTAGTATTTTTGTGAATATTTTACCGTTACCAGATAAAGGCGGTAGCTCAAGCAATCAAGGAGAACACTTTAGTATTCTTCCTGATGCGTCTCTCACACTTACATTTTCACTGTCGTACTGGTCAACAGGTATGTTGCTTCAATTTGTGATTTGTTGAGTTTGTTTTCAAGATTTGTAGTTGAAGCATAATCGTGGAAGTTTTTGTCTGTTTTATTAGTAAGCAGAGTATGTGAGGAAGCACCTTGAGCATGTTGATATTTGAAAGTTGATCTTTGGAAGATTCTTGCAATCAAAGAAAAATATTATTTGTATCATCACCAACGGTTCAAGAGTGTCGGTTTTTTGCAAGACTATCTCTTGAAGACTGATGGGTGTATATAGAAAAAAATATCTCTCTATCTATTCAAGAGTGGCAGGCAAGATTGTCTCCATGTTACAATCAAAGTTGATTTCTATCTATTAGCAAGATTAGTTGCAAGTTTTCTGCAAGTTTACTTAGCATTAGTTCACCTTTGTAGCGATATTGCAGTTGTTCACCTTTATGGAAATTCACTAATTGGTTTCATTCTCTAAGTAGTTTTTTGTAACGTCTGCTGACAGTCAACACATGTTTGTAAATAGTCTAGAGAATAAACTGAAGTTGTATTGGATGACAGTTGTCTTGAGAACATCTGTTGACAAGTCAACAAATGTTGTAAAACATATCTTGTGGTTAAAAAATAATACATCCCGCTATAAAATCTGTTTTTAAATTTCTATAGAGTTTGTCCGTACCATCAATACTGTAGTCTTGGTTAGATAGAGTCTTCAAGTCCAAATTTAACAATTACGATTTGTAAATAGTCTATAGAATAAACTAAAGTTGTATTGGATGACAGTTGTTTTGAGAAGATCTGTTGACAAGTCAACAGGTGTTGTAAAATAGATGTTGTGATTAATAAATAATACAACCCTTTATAAAATTAGTTTTTAAATTTCTAAGTGTTTGTCAGTACGATCAATGATGTAGTGTTGGTTAAATAGAGGCCCAAAAGTCCAAATTTAATGATTACGATTTTGAAACTTAGTTTATTTCCGTTCCAAATGGTAATTTCTAATTCGAATATTGTATTGGATGAGAGTTACCCCTAACTTTTGAACTTTTAAGAGGGAAAGTTAAATTAATATAGGGAAGCATGGTTACAACTTTAAACATTAACAGGGTTAAGTGGCAAAAGTAAAAGTGTTGAGTGTCAAATATTATTATTATTATTATTATTATTATTATTATTATTATTAATTAAATGATTTATTTACGTGCCAGATGAAAATTTCTAAGTGAAAATTACTTTATTTCCATTTCAAATGGTAATTTGTAATTGAAAAATTGTATTGGATGACCGTTGTTTCATTACATCTGTTGACTTTGTCAACTGATGATGTAAAATAGATGTTTTCATTTATAAGTAACAAAATCCTCTTCAGTCTCTTAGTAGTTTTTTTGTAACATTTGCTGACAGTAACACATGTTTGTAAATAGTTTATAGAATAAACTGAGGTTGTATTGGATGATAGTTGTTTTAAGAAGATCCGTTGACAAGTCAACATGTGTTGTAAAACAGATTTTGTGATTAATAAATAATACAAGCCTCTATAAAATCACTTTTTAAATTTCTAAGAGTTTGTCAGTACGATCAATACTGTATGTTGGTTAAATAGAGGCCTAAAAGTCCACGACAATAGTTCATCTCCAGGGAACAAGGATTTAGAGCCGTAATGAGTTATGAATTACTAACATGACCTACTCTTTCAGTCAAAAAAAAAAATCCCCTAATAATCTATATCTATACATCTATACATGTTAATATTTCAAAGGTTTATATCTTACATGACACTCAAAGAAGTCATTTTCTCCATTGAGAGTGCCGTGTAGGATCCTATTTGGCACCTATGTGGACCAATTAAAAAACAAAAGCCATTGAGTTATTGTAGGAAAAGAAAATAATTTAAAAACAAAATTAAATTTTCTATCTCATGTTTCCTCACATAACTTTTAAACGTTAATATCTTTTATATACAAGATTTTTTAAAGAAAAAAATTACACCAAATTAACGATTGTTTTATTATCTTTACAACGAGTACCATAGTGCTATATAAAAAACGGAGAAAAAAACGACTATTTTTTTGTGGGGTTTTGTTTTCAAATATATTTTACTCTACTAATAAATCACTACTTAGGGTTTTATATATTCGAATAAGAAACGATAAACATAACTTAATAGACAGAGGTTCGTTTTTTTTTTTTATATTTGAATATGATAACTTATGGCAGAGATTTGTTCAAAATAAATAATAATAATATTCATTAATCATGTATTGAAAAGTCATTAATTATGTTGTCATATTATATATTTTATTATGTTATATTAAATATTTCAACCTCGGGACGCTCCCGGGATAAAAGCTATTTCTTATATAAAATAAAATAGATGTATAGCATAAATACAAATTTTCAAAAAAAAAAAAAAAAACATTTGTAAAAAAAATAAGATATCATCTGATAAGTTATTTTCTTGAGTTTTCTAAAAGCATTTATCATCAAAATAAATAAAAAAATAATTTAATATTCTTTTTAGTTTCTTATAAGAAAACGCCAGTGAATGACACCCCACACCACCCCACAACTTGTTCATACAGTGTTTCTTCTGCTACTGCCTCTCTTGGTTGTATAAAACTCTGTCATATTTTGAGAAAAAAACATAACAAAATTAACTCTCCTTCTCTCCTTTTTTCTTACTTGATTTTCTTAGTACCCTTTCAAGTCTTTTTACTTTTATCAAAGACCCACAAGCCAAAATTCTTGATTGGTGTGTATTTAGCAAAAAAGATAAATAAATAATATTGTTAAAAACCCAACATAGAAGATGCTTGATTGGGCTGTGTTGTAACTCATAATTTTACTTGAAGTTGTTCAAAACAATGAAGAGGAACTTCAACTGCTCTGATTCTTTGACTCATTTTCTCTCTCACCCACTTGAAGGTATTCAACATTGCTAGATTGTTCTTTTTTTCTTCTGAGCAATAATAATATTGTTCAGTCAAGACTCAAGAGCATTTATTCATGAGTTGATTTCACATCATGCTTTTAGAGATCTACTTTCTACTTAGTATGCCAAAATCTTAACCTCTGTTAAAGGCCTTACTAAAATAGTGTTTTCATGCCTTTCCTGCACAATTTCTGAGCATTTTCCAATTCCCATATTGTTTTTTTTTTTTCCAAAAAAAGTCATGAACTTTACAGTTTGTTTTTTTTTTAGTTTCTTTTTTTATATTGAAGAACTCATGACACTCTGTTTTACCATAAAGAGTCAACTTTGAATTTGGAAATTCATTATGATCTATATCAAAATAAAAAAATTGTCACAAGAAACTTTACTATTTTAATCATGATATGCTATTAAGTTGATATAAATATTAAACTTTAGATTAAACCAAGTAATTTTCTGTGGGATTTAATGCAGATAGGTGCCTAATTTGACCCCAAGATAGTCAAAACTAGTTATTTTAGCTGAAAATGAACAATTATTATTTTCTTGATGACTCAGGTGAGATCAAGACAGAAGAAGACTGTATATACAACAACACAGAAATTCAGTCAATGATGGACGGCTGTGTCGGTGGAGATGGAGAAGACTACGGTGGTGAAGAAAGCGGACAATTCGGCGACAAAAAGAGAAGATTAAGCAATCATCAAGTGAAATCACTTGAGAAAATATTCGAAGTGGATAACAAACTGGACCCGGATAGGAAAGTGAAAGTTGCCCATGAATTAGGGCTGCAGCCGAGGCAAGTGGCGATTTGGTTCCAAAATCGCCGCGCCCGGTGGAAGACCAAACAATTGGAGAGGGATTACAATCTTCTTAAGTCTAATTATGATCTTCTTAAACATAATTACCATAAGCTTGAGCAAGAGAAAGAATCTTTAGCCAAAGAGGTTAGTAATTAAAAATAAAAATCATATTTGTTCTAAAACACCGAGATACCATAAACCATAAACCATGAGTTACACCATTTTACATATACTTCCCACTGTACTCTATATACCCTTACCTAGAGATCACACCCATCACCCTAATAATGCAAAATTATTATTAAAAAAAAAAAAAAAAAAAAAAAAGAAGTTGTCCAACACTTGTAGCCCAGTTGGTTGAGGGTCTAAAGTTTCCTATAGGAGGCTTGGGTTCAATTCCCACCAGCTACATTTGAAGGACATTGGTGGAGGGGAAATGAGAGATGACCCGGCCATTTGCTTGGGTTCGAGTCCTGATCCCGACCGGTTTTACCGATTATTTCACTGTCGTGCCTTCGGGCGGGTAAGTGGTCGGGTTTTCCCGGGAATTGGTGACCCGGGTACTCTCGAGTACCTGATTCGCCAAAAGGTGCCCGAGAGTGCTTGGAAATTGATTCGTTGGCCGTTAAAAAAAAAAAGTTGTAATTTATATTATTTTGATATATGATTATGATGAAATCAAGGTCATGATTGCAGTTGTCAGAGCTAAAATCAAAACTTCAGGAGGAATCAACAGAAAACAATGAGGAATTTGAGAACAGAGATAATGGTATGGTCTTGGGATCTGATCCAACCAATACAAACCACGCAGTATACAAAAGCTTAAACTATGAAAAAACTCAAAAACTAATGGAACTAAAAGATGGACATTCCGACAGTGATTCAAGTGGGGTTCTAAACGACGAAAACATCAACATTAGCAACGGAAGTCCGTCGCTAAATATGACAAGCTTTGGTCTGTCTTCTCTTTGTTCGTCGTCTGCTACGACAGAGCTTGTAGATCCGACGGTGTATCAACCGCAACCTGCAGATCCCTACTATGTTAGTAATGCCGAGGAAGAATCTTGCAATATTTTTTTGGTGGATCAAGCGCCTAACCTTTGTTGGTATTTTCGGGATCATATAAACTAATGCCTCCTCATATAGGTCCTAGTTGAATTATGTAAGATGTTTAATTATCAAATCCAATAATTATGTAATATTTTCAAAATTTCATGGATTATATTAATTAAAGATAGTTGAATTATTTATAAGAGTCAACTTTTTTTTATTCTTGCTAGTTTGACGGTTTTAACGTTTTTGCTCCAATAGTATAAATTTTTTAGTTACAAAGCTATTTCGATAAGACCGTCCGGTGTGGTTGAGGTCCGGCATCGACGCCGGACCGTCACCTCTGCATCCACGTCACCGGCGACGCTGCCGGCCATGCCGTTGCCGCCCCAAGGGTGTGGTGGTTGACCTCACGCCGGACCGCCACCTCTGCATCTACCAATCACAAGGCTCGGCATACCCGACGAAGGGTTGCCGGCCATGCCGCTGCCGCCCCAAGGGGGGGGGGGGTGTTTGCCGGGCCTTGCCGGCCCTCATGCCGGTTCCACACCCACCGGTCTAATTTTACATGTAATTAGAATGGCAATTGAACTTTTACAGAATGGAATTGAACTTTTATATAAGCGTAAGTGGTGCAACTTCAAAAAGGGGAGAAGCACAGAGAGTAATTCCAACAAGGAGCATGAAACCGTGAAAGCTTTTGTTGCCACCGCTAGTGACGTTTGCAAGCTATACAACAAGCCCCACCCACTTTGAAGTAAATGCAACTACCATCATGTGGGGACATGTGACAGTATCAAATGCGAGAAGTGCAAGTGGATGGGACATCCCATAGTGCAGTGCCAGGCTAAAGCGGTTGGGAACTTTGATAGGAAACCGGGATGTTTTGAGTGTGGAGCTACCGATCAAATCAAGAAAGACTGCCCAAAGCCGAAGGGTCAAGCTCGTGGCAGGGCTTTTGTCATGGGTGCAGATGACGCACGCGAGGATCCTAACGTTGTCACGGGTACGTTCCTCGTTAACAATCATACTGCTTCTGTACTTTTTGATACTGGTGCCGATCTAAGCTTTGTGCTAACCGACTTTAAACGGGCCCTCGGACTAGAGTCAAATAAGTTGCACACACATTATTCGATAGAGTTGGCCAATGGTATGACAATTAAGTCCGAAGAACTAATTGAGAATTGTGCGTTGAAGTTGGGAGATCATGAGTTCAGTATTGACCGCCTACCGATCGAATTGGGAAGTTTCGACATTGTGGTTAGCATGGATTGGTTATCAAGGAACTGCGCCGAGGTTATCTGTTTCGCGAAAGTGGTTCAAATTCCATTGACCGATGGAGAGGTTCTGTCCATATAGGGGGAGTACAGGAAGACTCCGTTGCGGTTCATATCTTGCATGAAGGCCCAGAAGTGTTTACGGAAAGGTCATTTTGCATTCTTGGCGCAAGTGATCGAGAAGAAGCCAGAAGATAGAAGAATTGAAGACATCCCTGTCGTGAGAGATTTTCCAGAAGTCTTTCCCAAAGACCTGCCAGGATTGCCACCCTCAAAGGTAAGTTGAGTTTCGTATCGACCTCATTCCTGGAGCTGCTCTCATAGCCCGTTCACCTTACCGCTTGGCTCCGTCTGAGATGCAAGAACTGTCCAACCAACTACAAGAATTGCTTGACAAATGATTCATTCGACAAAGCTCTTCACCTTGGGGAGCTCCAGTTTTGTTCGTCAAGAAGAAGGATGGATCGTTTCGCATGTGCATCGACTATAGAGAGTTGAACAAGCTGACTATGAAGAACCGTTACCCTCTTCCCAGAATTTATGACCTATTTGACCAGTTGCAAGGTTCCGGTTTCTACTCAAAGATCGATCTGAGGTCAGGCTATCACCAATTACGTATTCATGAAGAGGACATTCCCAAGACCGCTTTCAGGACGCGTTATGGTCATTATGAGTTTATGGTTATGCCATTTGGCTTAACAAACGCACCAGCAATGTTCATAGATCTGATGAATAGGGTGTGTAAACCTTACCTTGACAAGTTCGTGATTGTGTTCATTGACGACATTCTGATCTATTCAAGAACCCAATAGGAGCATGAGCAGCATTTGAGGGTGATCCTAAATTTGCTTATAGGTGAAAAACTGTATGCCAAGCTATCCAACTGCGAATTCCGGATTCATGATGTTTAATTTCTCGGTCATGTAGTGAACGAGAAAGGTATACATGTTGATCCAGCCAAGGTAGAGGCGATAAAAAATTGGGCTAGGCCTAGTACCCCAACCGAAGTTCAACAATTCTTAGGGTTAGCTGGCTATTACCGACGATTCATTGAGAATTTTTCAAAGATAGCCCAGTCCCTAACAGTCTTGACCCAGAAAGACAAGCAATTCGAATGGGGAGATCAGCAAGAATCAGCTTTTCAGCTTTTGAAGCTCAAGCTATGTAGCGCACCGATTCTCTCACTTCCGGAAGGAACGGATGATTTTTTAGTCTATTGCGATGCATCTCACCAAGGCCTCAATTGTGTTTTGATGCAGAGAGACAAGGTCATTGCCTATGCCTCTCGTTAACTCACGGTGCACGAGCGGAACTACACAACCCATGATTTGGAATTGGGTGTAGTAGTGTTCGCGCTCAAGATTTGGAGGCATTACCTATACGGGACAAAGTGTACTATCTTTATTTATCACAAGAGTTTGCAACATATATTTGACCAGAAGGATCTGAATATGCGTCAGAGACGATGGGTTGAGCTGTTCAATGATTACGACTATGAGATTAAGTACCACCCAGGGAAGGAAAATGTTGTAGTAGACGCAATAAGCCGAAAGGAACGTGTCAAGATGTTGTGTGTTCGAGCATTAGGCATGACCATTCATACCGATCTCACCGCTCATATTCGCGAAGCTCAGCAGGAAGCTCTTAAGGACAGTAACATTGGGGAAGAAGCTCTATACAGTCAGGTTGGTTAGCTGGAAACAAAGCCTGACAGGACAAAGTATTTCTTGGATAGAATATGGGTTCCCTTGTATGGAGGATTGTGTGATTTGGTTTTAGATGAAGCGCACAAGTCCAAGTACTAAATACACCCTGGTGCAGATAAGATGTATAAGGACCTCAAAGAGTTTGATTGGTGGCCTAACATCAAGGGTTGTATTGTGGCCTATGTCAGACGTTGTTTAACATGTTCAAAGGTCAAGGAAGAGTACCAGAAACCGTCAGGTATGCTTCACCAACCAGAGATTCCCGTTTGGAAATGGGAGCAAATCTCTATGGACTTCATCACCAAGTTACCAAAGACATCCAGTGGTCATGATGCGATTTGGGTTATTGTCGACCGTCTAACAAAGTCTGCGCATTTATTGCCAATTAAGGAAACATACAAGATGGAGAAATTATCCAGATTTTACATCAATGAAATTTTATCAAGGCATGGTGTGCCTATCTCCATAATCTTCGATCAAGATAGTCACTTTACTTCAAGAGTTTGGCAGTCGTTGCAAGAAGCCCTTGGTTCCCGATTAGATATGAGCACCGCTTACCATCCCAGACAGATAGACAAAGTGAAAGAACCATTCAGACACTGGAAGACATGCTTCATGCATGTGTAATTGATTTTGGAGGAAATTGGGATACACATTTACCGTTGATCGAATTCTCCTACAATAATAGTTACCACACTAGCATCAAAGATGCCGCTTTCGAAGCATTGTATGGACACAAGTGTCGATCGCCCATATGTTGGGCTGAAGTAGGGGAGAAGCATCTGACAGGTCCTGAGCTCATTCAGGAAATAACCGACAAGATCTTCCAAATCAGGGACAAGCTGAAAGCTGCCAGGGACAGGCAGAAAAGTTATGCTGATAAAAGGCGTAAACCCTTAGAGTTCCAAGTGGGTGACAGAGTTTTGCTCAAAGTATCTCCATGGAAAGGAGTGGCCAGTTTTGGAAACGTGGGAAGCTCAATCTTAGATATATAGGTCCATTTGAAATTCTTGCACGAGTCGAACCGGCTGCATACAAACTCAAGCTACCCCAAGAACTCAGTGGTGTTCACGACACATTTCATGTTTCGAATCTCAAGAAGTGTCTTGCTGATGATTCATTGAATATCCCTCCAGAGGAAATCCACATTGACAAACAACTCCATTTCGTAGAGAAGCCACTCGAGATAACAGACTGGAAGGTTCAGAAACTTGTCCGCAGTAAGGTCAAACTAGTCAAGGTGCATTGGGATTCCAAACGCGGACCCGAGTTCACATGGAAGCATGAAGATTAGATGAAACGCAGGTATCCACATCTCTTCCAGGGGACCACCACTTTAGATGACCAACACCGAAAATTTCGCGGACGAAATTCCTCTAACAGGGGGAGAATGTGACACCCGTCGAAATCACAGGTCATATCCGTACCCTAACTACATGTATACATTGTGCATGATATTATATTTTTCATGTTTCACTACAATTGGGCCATACAAGGTCCCAACAAGCCAATTCCGATGCATACAGTTTTGCATTAGACACACTAGTCAATTCAATTTCGTAGCTAGTCGATTAGTTTACCAGGAACTATAGGGAAACCAATATAACACCCTAGCTTTTGTAAATCAAGACAATTGGACATAAGGTCTCCAAATGTGATCCAAAAAAGAACAAAAACAAACAATGTCCATGTACATGAATTATCAAAATACATTGTCCATGAAAAACTAGTAGATTAACTAGTAAAAACGTAAACAATGTGCCCACACATGATCCTAATTTCGGCCATATGTATTCATACAACTACAAGAGTGGTTAAATCCCAACCAATATGTGTACATAGACCCCATACGAAATATATGTAAATATACATATGGACACACATAGACAAATAAATATTAAGCAAATTTCAAGACTATTTATCTATGTATGTATATATATATATGCGATATGTATATATGTGTGTATGAATGCTTGTAACAACAAAAGCCCATCCCTATACATATATGTATATATTTACGATCACACACATATACACAACTATCTTGATTGAACATTTCACCCACAACATACATACATACATACATCTCGACACACATGCACACACATACACTACCTTCCAAGTTTCTCTACACCTACAACTTGCACCAACAAAGAAGGTGGCTCCATTTCAACACATTCCCATACCATGGTGACTTTCCTAAACTACCTACACCTTTTTCCAACCTTGGATTCATCTATTTCCCATAACCAATCATGTTGGTCAACTTCCATGCATGCAAGACATAGACTAATTTGGGAGTGCAACATTCTAACACAAAAATCTAGTGGGATTGACTTCTCAAATCCATCCCACAACCCTCCAAATTTCGGCCCACTCCCTAGACCCCTAACACTCTCTCAAGTCATTTTCAAAGCTCACTAATCTTGAGTTTATACTAATAAAGATAGACACCTTTTTCACTTACCCATCCAAGGTGGTTTGACCATCCATAAGTGACTATGAACTCCCACTATATAAGGAGGATGGATGAACACTTGAAACACACCACAATACTCTTCCTCTCCTTTCTCCCCCTCTCCGAACTCCCTCTCTCTCTCTCTCCCCTTTCTCTCGGCCGCGAACCAGCCACCACCACCATCAATAGCCGAAACCATCACCATCACCATCTCCACTCACAAACTCCCTCATTCCAAGGATAAAGAGGGGTAACAAGGAGCTTAACCTAGGATTCCCAAGGCCCCAAACCTCTTACTATTCGGCTCACTTGTGGTATGAAAACAAAACTCTAAACTTGGTATAGTTTTTCTTAATCACAAGTAATGTTCACTCACTTATGATAGAACTTGTAACTTGATATAAAATTACAAACAAAAATGGATATGGATATGGTGGTCTAGGGCCGATAATATAACAAAAGAAAATGGGAACAATAGTCTTTTTTCTACAAGATGGTTATGTGTTGACACTTGAAAATCAATTGGTATAACAAATATGTAACTTGTGTAAATGATTTTCCTAGTAATAAACATTAGGAAGGTATATGGTTATACAAAAATATATGGAAAGGTTAATTATAATACATGATGATTTTATAATTGTTAACAAAATGTGTTATAACTAAGGTTCATAAAGTGTAGGTATATACACACCTTACAAGAATACACACACAACAATGTGAGTTTACCAGATACACACTAACACATGTGTATGTATTCTCACTCACACACTAGTTATTCTTACACATTCTAAAGTTTTGGAGCATAACCATTGGAAACAAACACTATAAAGACATTTTTTTAGGAATGAATAACACAAGAACATATGTGATGCATGGCAATATTAAGTGATGGTTACATTAGACGTCACCAAATATTGCGAAGCCACATTTGAGTCCATCAAAACATACACTAAACGGGAAGTTTTATTGAACCTAACACACAACTTAAAGGGAATTAAGTTACAAGGACATACATATTTTCTCCATATTTTTCCTAAATCAACTTCGGGACGAAGTTCCCAAAAGTAGGGGAGACTGTAACATCGCATATTTTTTACCAAATTTTTAATTAATAAAACCACCACTTTACCTAGTATATTTTTCTTTTGACACTTTTTACATGAATTCAAAAACAATATATGTTTTAACCACCTTATACTAATAATTGTTTTAATAAAATCTTTGGATCTCGACGTTTTGGTATGTTTTAAAAAATTTTTGCAACATTTTTAAACTTGTGTAATTATAATATATATATATATATATATAATAATAATATAGTTTATATATATAAAATGCTTAAAATAAATAAATTTTTGGACCGGGACTCGAACCCGCGTCCAAACCAGCACACACACACACACCCATGAACCACTAAGCCAAACTGTTATCTTGTGTTTTATTCCAGAAACAAACAAACAAACTTAACACCTTCCTGATTATCCCAGTCAAACCAGAAAGTCAACTAGGATCAATCCATTCCAATTAAGTTCAAATCCCGCGTTTTTGATATTTGATTAAGTATGGAATGTTTTTGACCGGTCTTTCAGCGTATTCCCAACGCCAAAATTCATTCAAAACCTACCAAGATTGTGCAATTACGCGTTTAAAATTAAACATTGGTCAAACTTTCTAAATCTACGAATCAGTGTGTTATAGTATAAATTGAACCATTCATCTCAGCCTATACTCGCCGATAATAAAACCCTCATTCTCAATTTCTTATAAAAAATCCATCATAATCTGTGAATTCATCGCGTTTGACTTTTTGGGTTGACTCGTCGTTCTTCTTTGTTTCGGCTCTGTAAGTTGCAATCCTTTACGTGTTTTCAACCTTCGTATTCACACGATCAATAACCCTATAAATACAAGGGTTATTGATTGATGATTTGATCAATTAAAAAAGCTAGGGTTTGTAGTTTTGATTTGGGGAAGATGATAGAGTGCTGTAACTATTTATGTTTAAAACAAATAAGAATCCATCACCAACTGATCAGTAGACCAGTTGGTGATACTCTCTATGTTTAAACATTGAATCGGTTAGTGACTTGGGATCGAATCCAGTCACAACCATTTTAATTTTCCTAATTATTATGGTCTGAATCAAGGAGCATTTATAATTAATTGAAACAAAACATAAACGTTCACAGGGTCTAGACCAGATGGTCTAGGCTTGTGATTTAAAAACCTGAACCGGCCAAGGACCCGGGTTCGATCAATAACCCTATATATTACAAGTTTATTAATTTATAAATAAAAAATTCTATAAAAATATCTAAACAATTTTATAAAATTTTACAAAAATTATTTTAAACTTATAAATCAATAAACTTTCCAGAATTAAATTTTAATTTCACAAAAACGTTTATTTAGTATTTTTAACTATTTTAATTATAAATAATTCATAATAAATCCATTTTTCATTATTTTTGCATCAGAATTTCACATAAATTATTTTTGTTCATTTAGATCAGAAATAAAATTTTATAATTTAAAATTTATGAATTTTAATATTTTTAAATATTAATACTATATTTTGACAAATAAATATTAAAGTATTATATAAGAAAACAATTTTATAAAAATTATTTTCACATTACACCATTTTAATACAACTATTTTCAATCAAGATTTACAAAAAAAAAAAAAAAAAAAAAAAAAAACCCTTTTTCTTTAATTATTTTCTAACTTTCTTTATTTATTATTTCATTAACTATTAATCTAAATTAACAATTAAACAATTGTCGATCCCCAAATTAGGAACCCTAGAATACTTGTAGACTAGAAAACTTAGACTTATTTATTGCCTTAAACATAGGGTAATACTCGGCAACGTTTGGACCACATTTATTCTATTCCAAAGGATTTGATACTTTGCTATGGTGAGTTTACATAACTTCGTTTATGCAACTTTTATGCTTGAAACTTTATACTTAAGCAATTCTTTACACATGTCTAGTTGTAATCTTTGATGCCACATGACTTAGACAAAAACTATTAGACTTAAACTTAAACTTGCATAATCATTAACCCTGATCAAGCCGGCGGTATACAATGATAGATCTATTGGATTGACAACCCCATCTAGTTTCGTTGACTATTTCTATGGGGAGCGCGGGTGATTGTTATCGCTCCAAACTTTATATTAAGGAGAACCGTGGATGCGGGATGGACCTAAACTTTGTCGGAGGATTGATTATGTGCATACTATATGTGACACCCGGCGAATTCTGGTTAACAACGTTGTCTAGATGAAAGTCTACCTTAGCGAGTCACGCGTATATTGTACTTAACTGGGTTAGTTAAGTCGTGTTATGGTTCGGGAACTATCAGTTTAGTATAAAGGATCATCGGATGTTGGTCTAGAGGTTCATTAGATGTCAGTCCTTAACCAAGTGTACAAATGGTGACGATTCGTAGAATCGTCAGGGCATACGGAACATACAAGTCTCGAGTCCTGGGAATTGGTGAACGAGTGTGAATATGTTTGTTTGCAAGTGTTATGTGTTTACAATCATTATGTGACTTGTCGGTATGTGAATATGTGTTAACATATGTTAAAACGGGGTTTAACGCGCAAAATACATCGAACCAACCCCTATAGGCGATTAGGGGAGGCTAATCGCCTATAGGGCATGCATTTAGGGAATCATTACATGCGATTGGGGGCTACTCGCATGTAATAACAGGCGATTAGGCCCAATTGCATGTAATGTCATGCGATTAGCAACCCTAATCGCATGTAACTGCTGCACAATCGCGTGTTACGTGCTGGACGACTAAAAACGACTATAAATACAATGCTTAACCTCCTAAACTTCATAATATCAACCCTAGTCGTCCCATAACCCGCCCCAACACACACACAACCTCTGGAACGTGATTTTGGATCAAAACACAAGGTTTCAAGCTTATTTCATCAAACTATCACAATCTAAGGTGTGATTTTCATCCATGAAATCTTTATAAACGTTTTTATTAAATCCCTAACGGTCCAGACCTGTTTTAAAACGTATGAGTCTTCTAAAAATCGTTAATAATCATTGTTAATTGGATTCTAAGTAGCATGCATGATGTATGTGGGTTTTCAATCAAAAGCTAGGGTTTTTATGATTCAAGATGGATGATTACATGTTATTAGGTTAGTTTCAGATTAATAATGATAGCATGATGATAGAATCTGAGTAATTGTTCATTAGGGTTATGATTATGCATGTTAAGATGATGTTTCATGCTATGTGTATTATGTTTGGATTACATGGTTACATGCAGGGCTGATAGAACGAGGTTAAACGAAGGATTTTGGTTTAAACATGTTTGGTATAGTTATCAGATTGATATTTGATGTTTACACGCGTTCCGGATCTGATTTGGAGTGTTAAACGCGCGAAAAACCGAAACAGCTGGGTTACAGGCGATTAGCGACCCTAATCGCCTATGTTAGGGGCGATTAGGAGGCCAATCGCCTGAATGGACTCCCCAATCGCCTATAATACATGCATTTGGGGGCTAATTGCCTCTGTTACATGCAATTGTGATCCTAAATGCTAGTTAAGTCCTGAAATACATGTCTTATGACCTAATCGTCTATAAACTCATGGTTTACATGTCTTATGACCACTAATCGCCTATATTATATGTGATTAGCCTTCCTAAATGCCTGTTGACCAACCTAAATGCTAGTTGACTTTTCCTAATCGCATGTACTGCTGCTGTAAGTGTAAATTAGCATTCCGAGACCCGATTTGACATCTAGGATCATGCTAGGAACCCCGTAACATATCCAATAACTTGGTAACATATGTTCGGACTTAATTATGTGGTACTTGAACTACGTGCTATAACTTGTTGGTCGTTAACGTATGTTAAGTGTGATTGCATGATTGTATGTTTGAGAGCGTAAACATAACACGGGGAGTCTCGGGTCACCAATGGGATGTCGAGTATTGTACATTGGGTCAGTTAAACAGTCACGGTGTTTTCAAACGAACTTGGTTATGGTCTGGACATCTAGGGACTAACTAACCTGCGGGTTATTAGTCTAAGTACTTGTAACTGTCATATGTTAGGTCGCCGCTTTACGGGACTAGCATAGCTGCTGAGTTTATTCGTATTACGAAGTAACGCAACTTAAGGTGAGTTTACGGCCCTCTTTTAACTGGTTTCACTTTTCGGGTGAGAAAACATGTGTTAAACTTATGTTTGGTAACTACTGTCATACTATGGGTTTCTATGGGTTACTATACGATCTTTGGAAGTCCCGGGGGGAACCATGAATGTGCGGGTTAGCACAACGGGGAAATGTGAATAGCGCTATTGGGAGTGACCAACCCCACTCGTCGACTTGGAGGGTCGGCGGGTGCATATTGTCTCAAACAGGAACAACAGGTTTACTACATCGGGCACGACATCTGGTTTGCGAGTTAGTAATGGTTTTCCAATCGTGATAGTAACAAAACATACGCCTAGCTAGCGTACTTGGGTTTTCGATTTGTTATAGTATGGACAGGTTGAACTTGGTACTGTGATTACAAAACCTGTAAACTCACCAGCATTTTTGTGCTGACGTATTCTCTTACATGTTTTCTCAGGTCGCTAAGGTAGCACAATGGAACTAGGGCGCACGCGTCTGCACGGCGTCTAGTTAGGATTGCATGGTTTTCAAACGTTGAACACTTGGTTTATTTTGGATTATGTTTTGAATAAGCTTCCGCTGTATTTGGGGAATTTTAAACTATGTTTTTGAAATTACATATGTTCATTTAGACTTGTTTATTGTGATCGTTGGTTTAGATCCTGGTTTGTCATGCGCCTCGCGGTAAAACTCCGCAAGTGGATTTTGAGGGTGTGACAGATTGGTATCAGAGCCAATGGTTATAGTGAACTAGGACTGCATGTAGAGTCTAGTCTATAGCCGAGTCGCACACACTAGACGATCACATAGTACTAAACGTTATGGTGGTTTTCGTATGGTTTTGTCGGGGTGTCTCTAAATCATTTGATCTTCCTATGTTACATCATCCGTTCTATCTTATGTCGGGTTACTTGTTTTCTAGGCAGTGCGGTATATTAGGGTAAATCGTGTACTCTTGAGATTTGTCCAAGGCTCGGACATCTCCCTTTCATACTCCAATAGAAACACTTGCCATAAACTACCGTAGCATTACGGTGTATAGCTAAGAGTCTATGTCCGGTGATTTGAACTTTGAACTAGGAGAACACTTGGAGGACCATGTAGAGCGGTTTATCATTTTGGGTGCACACAAAATCATAAACCGAAATGCATGAAAGCCCTAGTGAGCTCTGGGTTTGAATGGATAGTCCTGGGTTGGATCTAGCTTTGATCTTGCGAACGCTAGTGGTTACCATTAGCTGTGAAACTAAATTTTCTCGTCCTTTTTGTCGGAATCATGTCTGGAGTGCGAGGAGGACGTGGAGGTGGCCGCGCTGGTGGGCGTGGTGGTGGCGGTCGTGGTGGTGGTGGTCGTGGAGGTGTGGAACCTCAAGATGACCGGGTCAGAGATTGAAAAGTATACGGTGAGGCGTAATGAGTTGGCAGTGCTGTGTCCTGATCTGCATGTGCCAGAATACAGGAGGATTGAACACTATATTTCGGGGCTAGTACCAGAGATCGCAGGGAAATCATCCTACATACTCAGAGGTGGTCCGATCAGCTCACAGGATGACAAACTTAAAGGTGAATGAGGGTATTTTGCCTGCTAAGGGTTCGACTGTTAAGGCCCCGGAGAATAACAAGCGTAAGTGGGATAACGAGGGAAAAGGATCTGGGCCAGCACAGCAGGGTAAGAGATTTGATAGCGGGGGTTCTTCTTCTTCTGGTAACAAACAGGGTGGTTATGCGGGGAAACTGCCTAAATGCAACAAGTGTGGGCGTCATCATCAGGGGGACTGCGATCGTAATCGATGCCATCGCTGTCAGCGATTTAGGCATTTTGCTAAAGATTGTCGGGCTACACTTCCATCGACCCAGGCTCCAACTACTAACTCGGCTCCTACTGCTCAAGGAACTACGGGAAGACAAGGATGTTACAACTGTGGTGAGACTGGGCATTACAAAAAGGATTGCCCGAAACTGAAGCAAGGCGGGAACAACGGTAACGGGAACAACGGGGGCGGTGGCAGGAATGCACGTGCCTTCGTCATTGGAGCCGCTGAGGCTAGACAGGATCCTGACACAGTTACCGGTACGTTCCTTCTCAATAATCGCTCTGTTAGTGTTTTATTTGATTCTGGTGCCGACAAGAGTTTTATATCTGTGGATGTTAGTCGACTGCTAGATGTAGTACCCGTACCATTAGAGGCTAAGTATATTATTGAGTTGGCTGACGGTAAAAAGATTGAAGCTACTTGTATCCTTCGGGAGTGTCAACTAGAGTTGTCGGGTTTGTCTTTCCCCATCGACCTTATGCCGGTACCTTTGGGTAGTTTTGACGTTGTGGTAGGCATGGATTGGTTGTCTTTGTATCGCGCTGAGGTCGTTTGTTACGACAAGATTATTCGGATTCCCCTCCCTGATGGAGAATTCCTTTCTGTGTACGGTATCAAGGGTGGTGTTCCGCTAAATATCATCTCTAGCATGAAAGCCCTTAAGTGTCTTCGAAAGGGTTATTCGGCCGTTTTGGCACTTTTATCTGTTTCCTCTAGCGATGAGAAGAAGATCGACGATATCCCAGTTGTACGCGAGTTTCCTGATGTTTTTCCCGATGATTTATCTGGTCTTCCTCCCCATCGTCAGGTTGAGTTCGGTATTGATCTTTTACTAGGGGCTGCTCCTATTGCTCGGGCCCCCTACTGTCTTGCACCTCCTGAGATGCAGGAATTGTCTAGTCAGTTACAGGAACTCTTGGACAAGGGTTTCATCAGACCGAGTTCTTCCCCTTGGGGAGCCCCGATTCTGTTCGTTAAGAAGAAGGATGGAAGTTTTCGATTGTGTGTGGATTACAGAGAACTGAACAAATTGACCGTCAAGAACCGTTATCCTCTTCCACGTATTGATGATCTATTTGACCAACTCCAGGGTTCTAGTTATTACTCCAAAATTGATTTGAGGTCCGGTTATCACCAGTTGCGCGTAAGGGAAGCTGACGTTGCAAAGACTGCCTTTCGTACACGTTATGGCCATTATGAGTTCTTGGTCATGCCTTTCGGTCTCACTAACGCACCGGCGGTTTTCATGGATTTGATGAACCGCGTTTGCAAACCATATCTTGACAAGTTCGTCATTGTGTTTATTGATGACATTCTGATTTACTCCAAGAACAAGACCGAACACGAGGAACACCTGCGTTTGGTTTTGGAACTCTTGCGACGGGAACAACTTTACGCCAAGTTCTCAAAGTGTGACTTTTGGTTACGCGAAGTTCAGTTCCTAGGACATGTGGTTAATGAACTAGGAATTCATGTCGATCCAGCTAAGATCGAAGCGATTAAGAACTGCGAAGCACCAAAGATGCCAACTAAGGTGCGGCAATTCCTAGGCCTTGCGGGCTACTATCGTCGTTTCATTCAGGGGTTCTCGAAGATCGCTCAACCCCTCACCACTCTCACGCAGAAGGATAGGAAATTCGCCTGGGGTGAACCACAAGAGTCAGCGTTTGAAGAACTGAAGTCCAAACTGTGTTCTGCTCCTATTTTGTCTTTACCTGAAGGCCCTGATGATTTCGTTGTTTACTATGATTCTTCTATTCATGGTCTCGGTTGCGTGTTGATGCAACGCGAGAAAGTGATTGCGTATGCTTCTCGTCAACTCAAGGTGCACGAGAAGAACTACACCACCCATGACTTGGAGTTGGGTGCAGTGGTATTCGCGTTGAAAATTTGGAGACATTACTTGTACGGTACCAAATGCACCATCTACACCGATCACAAGAGTCTTCAACATATTTTCGACCAACAACATTTGAACATACGACAGCGTCGTTGGATTGAACTTCTGAATGACTATGATTGCGCCATTAAGTACCATCCTGGCAAGGCGAATGTGGTAGCAGACGCCTTGAGCAGGAAGGAATCGATTAAACCTCGTCGCGTTCGGGCGTTGCAACTCACCATTCATTCCTCTCTACCTGACCAACTCCGTTCTGCTCAGTTAGAAGCTTTGAAGGAGGAAAACCTTAAAGCTGAGACCATGCACGGTGCCGACAAGCACCTCGAGCGAAGGCCTGATGGCCTGCACTACTTCGCAGAACGCATATGGGTTCCTTTATTCTGGGGACTTCGGGAGCTTGTCTTAGATGAGGCTCATAAGTCCCGGTATTCTATTCATCCTGGTTCGGATAAGATGTAACAAGATCTAAAGGTGCTTTACTGGTGGCCAAACATGAGGTCGGATATAGCCTCATACGTGAGTAAGTGCTTGACCTGTGCTAAGGTCAAGGTGGAATACCAGAAACCGTCGGGTCTCTTGCAACAACCTTAAATTCCGGAGTGGAAATGGGAACGGATTACAATGGATTTTGTCACACAACTGCCTAAGTCACCGAACGGGAATGACAAGATATGGGTGATTGTTGATCGGTTGACAAAATCAGCCCATTTTCTCGCTATTAAGGAGACCGACACCATGGATCGTTTGGCTCGTCTTTATCTGAAGGAAGTTGTTTTTAAGCACAGGGTGCCGGTTTCTATTATCTCGGATCGTGACTCCCACTTTACTTCTCACTTCTGGAAGTCTTTACACAAGGCTTTGGGTACCCAGCTGGACATGAGTACCGCTTATCACCCACAGACTGACGGTCAGAGTGAGCGCACGATTCAAACCTTGGAAGACATGCTGCGGGCATGTGTGATCGATTTTGGCAAAGGTTGGGAAGCTCATCTACCGTTAGTAGAATTCTCGTACAACAACAGTTACCACACGAGCATCAAGGCGGCTCCGTTCGAGGCACTGTACGGGCGGAAATGCCGTTCTCCTCTTTGTTGGGCTGAGGTGGGTGAGAGTCAACTCACTGTACCTGAACTAGTGTACGAAACTTCGGAAAAGATCGTACAGATTCGTAACCGGGTGGCAGCGGCACGGGATCGGCAAAAGAGTTATGCCGATCAGCGTCGCAAACCATTGGAATTCCAAGTTGATGACAAAGTACTTCTAAAAGTTTCACCATGGAAGGGCGTCATACGCTTTGGGAAGCGTGGTAAACTCAATCCGCGGTATGTCGGCCCATTTACAATCCTGGAACGGATTGGACCGGTGGCATATCGTCTTGATTTACCGACGGAGCTCGGTAACGTACATAACGTCTTCCATGTGTCCAACTTAAAGAAGTGTCTGGCTGACGAGTCTCTTATAGTTCCACTGGAAGAGATCAAGGTGGATGATCGTCTTCGGATTGTGGAAGAACCGGTGGAGATTCTGGATTACAAGATTCGTAGCCTACGTCATAGCAAGATTCGCATTGTAAAGGTTCGCTGGAACTCGAACCGGGGACCAGAGTACACTTGGGAACGGGAGGATCAGATGAAGTCTAAATATCCTCCTCTCTTTCCTAAGGAAGCGTTTGAATCGAGATATGTCTCCACTGCAGCTGAATGAATCTCGGGACGAGATTCCTTTTAACGTGGGGATGATGTGACAACTCGGGTAAATCTCTCTCTTGGTTTCTATCTTTTGTCTGTTTCTTTTGTTATTCCTTTTGGGTACTGTGCAATTTTCGGGATGAAAATTCTTTTAACGTGGGGATGATGTGACACCCGGCGAATTCTGGTTAACAACGTTGTCTAGATGAAAGTCTACCTTAGCGAGTCACGTGTATATTGCACTTAACTGGGTTAGTTAAGTCGTGTTATGGTTCAGGAACTATCAGTTTAGTATAAAGGATCATCGGATGTTGGTCTAGAGGTTCATTAGATGTCAGTCCTTAACCAAGTGTACAAATGGTGACGATTCGTAGAATCGTCAGGGCATACGGAACATACAAGTCTCGAGTCCCGGGAATTGGTGAACGAGTGTGAATATGTTTGTTTGCAAGTGTTATGTGTTTACAATCATTATGTGACTTGTCGGTATGTGAATATGTGTTAACATATGTTAAAACGGGGTTTAACGCGCAAAATACATCGAACCAACCCCTATAGGCGATTAGGGGAGGCTAATCGCCTATAGGGCATGCATTTAGGGAATCATTACATGCGATTGGGGGCTACTCGCATGTAATAACAGGCGATTAGGCCCAATTGCATGTAATGTCATGCGATTAGCAACCCTAATCGCATGTAACTGCTGCACAATCGCGTGTTACGTGCTGGACGACTAAAAACGACTATAAATACAATGCTTAACCTCCTAAACTTCATAATATCAACCCTAGTCGTCCCATAACCCGCCCCAACACACACACAACCTCTGGAACATGATTTTGGATCAAAACACAAGGTTTCAAGCTTATTTCATCAAACTATCACAATCTAAGGTGTGATTTTCATCCATGAAATCTTTATAAACGTTTTTATTAAATCCCTAACGGTCCAGACCTGTTTTAAAACGTATGAGTCTTCTGAAAATCGTTAATAATCATTGTTAATTGGATTCTAAGTAGCATGCATGATGTATGTTGGTTTTCAATCAAAAGCTAGGGTTTTTATGATTCAAGATGGATGATTACATGTTATTAGGTTAGTTTCAGATTAATAATGATAGCATGATGATAGAATCTGAGTAATTGTTCATTAGGGTTATGATTATGCATGTTAAGATGATGTTTCATGCTATGTGTATTATGTTTGGATTACATGGTTACATGCAGGGCTGATAGAACGAGGTTAAACGAAGGATTTTGGTTTAAACATGTTTGGTATAGTTATCAGATTGATATTTGATGTTTACACGCGTTCCGGATCTGATTTGGAGTGTTAAACGCGCGAAAAACCGGAACAGCTGGGTTACAGGCGATTAGCGACCCTAATCGCCTATGTTAGGGGCGATTAGGAGGCCAATCGCTTGAATGGACTCCCCAATCGCCTATAATACATGCATTTGGGGGCTAATTGCCTCTGTTACATGCAATTGTGATCCTAAATGCTAGTTAAGTCTTGAAATACATGTCTTATGACCACTAATCGCCTATATTATATGCGATTAGCCTTCCTAAATGCCTGTTGACCAACCTAAATGCTAGTTGACTTTTCCTAATCGCATGTACTGCTGCTGTAAGTGTAAATTAGCATTCCGAGACCCGATTTGACATCTAGGAACATGCTAGGAACCCCGTAACATATCCAATAACTTGGTAACATATGTTCGGACTTAATTATGTGGTACTTGAACTACGTGCTATAACTTGTTGGTCGTTAACGTATGTTAAGTGTGATTGCATGATTGTATGTTTGAGAGCGTAAACATAACACGGGGAGTCTCGGGTCACCAATGGGATGTCGAGTCTTGTACATTGGGTCAGTTAAACAGTCACGGTGTTTTCAAACGAACTTGGTTATGGTCTGGACATCTAGGGACTAACTAACCTGCGGGTTATTAGTCTAAGTACTTGTAACTGTCATATGTTAGGTCGCCGCTTTACGGGACTAGCATAGCTGCTGAGTTTATTCGTATTACGAAGTAACGCAACTTAAGGTGAGTTTACGGCCCCTCTTTTAACTGGTTTCACTTTTCGGGGGAGAAAACATGTGTTAAAACTTATGTTTGGTAACTACTGTCATACTATGGGTTTCTATGGGTTACTATACGATCTTTGGAAGTCCCGGGGGGAACCATGAATGTGCGGGTTTGCACAACGGGGAAATGTGAATAGCGCTATTGGGAGTGACCAACCCCACTCGTCGACTTGGAGGGTCGGCGGGTGCATATTGTCTCAAACAGGAACAACAGGTTTACTACATCGGGCACGACATCTGGTTTGCGAGTTAGTAATGGTTTTCCAATCGTGATAGTAACAAAACATACGCCTAGCTAGCGTACTTGGGTTTTCGATTTGTTATAGTATGGACAGGTTGAACTTGGTACTGTGATTACAAAACCTGTAAACTCACCAGCATTTTTGTGCTGACGTATTCTCTTACATGTTTTCTCAGGTCGCTAAGGTAGCACAATGGAACTAGGGCGCACGCGTCTGCACGGCGTCTAGTTAGGATTGCATGGTTTTCAAACGTTGAACACTTGGTTTATTTTGGATTATGTTTTGAATAAGCTTCCGCTGTATTTGGGGAATTTTAAACTATGTTTTTGAAATTGCATATGTTCATTTAGACTTTTTATTGTGATCGTTGGTTTAGATCCTGGTTTGTCATGCGCCTCGCGGTAAAACTTCGCAAGTGGATTTTGATGGTGTGACACTATACTTTGTGTTTTCGCATGTAGACTTAGATTTACATTAGACATATGAATTGCTAAACTTTGAAACTTTTAAAACTTATTGCTAAACTTGGCTTATGTATTCTCACCAACTAGGAAATACTGATGCTTGAAGTCTAAAGCTAGCATGAGGAGTTATTTGAAGTTTATGTTTCGTTTGTTTGTTTGATGTACTAGATTTCATTCAAGACTTTGTTATGTATTTCAATTTGGATATTTTTTTTTTTGGAATACATACTTATTTAAAACTTGATTACCATGTGCTATTGAACAATCATTAATACGTTACATCCCGATGTTTCTGCCATCGGTTGGTGTTGCAGATTGGTATCAGAGCCTTGGTTATAGGGAATTAGGTTATTAGAAAAATAAGCTAGTCTATAACCTTAGGATTATAACCAGTACTTCTTCTTCTTACTCGCAACTCTACTTGTTTCTATTCTCTACTCCATCCTACTTCTTATCCCTACTTTAGCCCCTACAAGATGATTGCTCTCCATCACTGGATTTACCCTTAGACTAATAGGACAAAATCCTCAGTTCCTAACCTGAACTGCCTTGTTTATCTCGTTGAAGCTCTATATTCTAATAACGAACACGTGCAATCTGGAAGGGTGAACGCCTGTATTCTGAGTTTCCTGTCTAGGACTGGCATTGCGCATATATCCCAATTAGACGAGGGACCCGGATGCCTACCTGGGAATTCTTGGGATGAGTGTTCACTTATAGGCTAAAGCATGACTTCACTATGTTATTAGAATCTAGAAGCTTTGATAAGTTAACATTTTCGTTTATTCGTTTTAAGTAATGAATAAATGATTACACTCCTTATTATATCTCCTTACCTTGATTCATCCTATGTCTCATTGAAACCTTCATTGTGTCTCTTACAGATAATGCCTCCTCACGACAACGATAACAACCACAACAACAACAACAACAACCAGGACAACGACAATGTCCAACTCGCCGCGATCATTACCTAGCAGATGGCTCAACAAATAGCGACGTTACTACCAAATTTAGTGACTCAAATCGCTCAAATGAATGGAAATGTCAATGGCAATGGCAACGGGAATGGCAACTACAACGGGAATGGCAATGGGAACGGGAATGCTCACCCTATTTGCACGCTTAAGCACTTCAACACTTGCAACCCTCCCAAGTTTAGCGGGGACGAAGGAGCCACTGGCCTCCTTCAGTGGTTCGAGGGTATCGAAAATACCTTCATTAATAGCGAGTGCCCTAAAAATCTCAAAGTTCTCTATGCTATGAGTGTCCTCCACAAGCGGGCATTCACATGGTGGAACGAAGAGAAACAGACTTGCGGAGCTGAAGTCGCACTGGCTTTGACTTGGGAGCAAGCTAAAGACATCATAAAGGCGGAATCCTGCCCTCGTAATGAACTCAAGAAGTTGGAAGATGAGTTTCACGATCTTGCCCAAGACAGTGGGGAGAACCTAGCCTACAACACTCGTTTCCACGAACTTAGTCTACTCCTACTACATAAGGTCACCCCCTGGCTGTTGCAATCGAAAAGTACATTGGTCGCTTACCCATGCAGATTCAGGACACGGTGTGGGGAAGGAACTCTACTACTCTCGAGGAAGCAAAGAGTTTGGCGGTCATCCTAACAGATAACCACATGAAGGCAGGAACCCTAACTCGGAAAGGGAAGAAGAAAACTGTTGTGAAAGATACTCCCCAACCTGTTATCGAGATTAAAACTGAGTCCTCAACCAATGGAAGACGCAAGGCCAGAAATTTCGTAATAGGTGCCACTACCCCACCCAACAAGAAACAGTATACTGGGAACCATGCTAAGTATAACACTTGTCAGTATCACCACCCAACCCATATGCCTTGTCGTCTATGTACAAACTATCAAAATTATGGGCATTTCGAAAATGTTTGTTGATTTCCTGCTGCCCCTAATGCTCCTGTCGCTGCTCAGAAATGTTTGTTTATCTCGTTAATCATAAGTAATTCATAATAAATCCATTTATCATTATTTTTGCATCAAAATTTCACATAAATTATTTTTGTTCATTTAGATCAGAAATAAAATTTTATGATTTAAAATTTATGAATTTTAATATTTTTAAATCTTAATAGTATATTTTGACAAATAAATATTAAAGTATTATATAAGAAAATAATTTTATTAAAATTATTTTCGCATTACAACATTTTAATACAACTATTTTCAATCAAGATTTACAAAAAAAAAATAAAAAAAAAATCCTTTTTATTAAATTATTTTCCAAATTTCTTTATTTACTATTTCATTAACTATTAATCTAAATTAACAATTAAACAATTGTCGATCCCCAAATTAGGAACCCTAGAATACTTGTAGACTAGAAAACTTAGACTTATTTATTGCCTTAAACATAGGGTAATACTCGGCAACGTTTGGACCACATTTATTCTATTCCAAAGGATTTGATACTTTGCTAAGGTGAGTTTACATAACCTCGTTTATGCAACTTTTATGCTTGAAACTTTATACTTAAGCAATTCTTTATACATGTCTAGTTGACTTAGACAAAAACTATTAGACTTAAACTTATACTTGCATAATCATTAACCCTAATCAAGCCGGCGGTATACAATGATAGATCTATTGGATTGACAACCCCACCCAGATTCGTTGACCATTTCTATGGGGAGCGCGGGTGATTGTTATCGTTCCAAACTTAATATTATGGAGAACCGTGGATGCGGGATGGACCTAAACTTTGTCGGATGATTGATTATGTGCATACTATACTTTGTGTTTTCGCGTGTAGACTTAGATTTACATTAGACATATGAATTGCTAAACTTTGAAACTTTTAAAACTTATTGCTAAACTTGGCTTATGTATTCTCACCAACTTATAGTTTACCCCCCCCCTATCTTTTCCAAACTCAACAGGAAATACTGATGCTTGAAGTCTAAAGCTAGCATGAGGAGTTATTTGAAGTTTAAGTTTCGTTTGTTTGTTTGATGTATTAGATTTCATTCAAGACTTTGTTATGTATTTCAATTTGGATATTTTTTTTGGAATAAATACTTATTTAAAACTTGATTACCATGTGCTATTAAACAATCATCAATACGTGACATCCCGATGTTTCTGCCCTCGATTGGGGTGTTACATTAAGGTTCAGGATCCATTAAGCCCTCGTGTCATACATCATACCATAACCATTAGCTATGGACTTAGCCATGAAACACCAGAATATATCTATTGGGTTGACAGCCCCACTCTTGGTCAGTCGCTCTAACCAGATGACAGATATCAATAGAGTGCTTGTATTTCACATTTATTCATTGTCTTAAGTGTACAATGGATACCCTTCTTTTGAACCGTTGTGTTGTCATTTTAACCTAAACATTTTATGCAATGGTTTTCAATTTGAACAATTAACGTTATGTTTCTAAAACTTGGTTGTTTAATGGAAGTTCCTATTTTATTTTAATTAATGCTTGTGTGACCATTGTGCTTGGAAATCATTCGGAGTCGCACCTCGCGTTTCCGCCTTGGCGGGGTGTGACAGTAAAGTTCTCCGTTGTCACAGATGCAGATCTGTGGGTGGAAAACCTTAAGGGTATGACGATTGATAGAGCTATCATTGGGGTTAATGATGTCAAGTTTGATAAGGGAGGCAAGAAAGTTGCGTACCCTAAGCCTTGTGTGTTCTCAAGATTGGAGGACCCAAGACTGAGTGGGACTATGGAGCATTTTGATAATGAACATGTTATAGAAAGAGGGAGTTGTCCTAGTGGTGGTGGTCCCATTCCAAAGTCTTTCAAGGAAACAATATTAAAGGAAAATGAGAGTGGTGGTGCATGTTTTAGTGTGGAGTTGCCTCATGTGGTCTCTGAGGTCCAGAGATTATGTGAGTTCAGGTCGCTCATTGGAGATGTCAAGGAGTTCGAGTTGTTTGAGTTATTTCAGTCATTCTTATCAGAGGCGAATGTTATGGGTTTACATCTGAGATATCTTGGTAGGATGAAGGTAGCTTTAATGTTCACTAATAATGAGGAGGCATATAGGTTCTTGAAGGATAGATTTGACTTGTGGTCCAATTGGTTTTCTCGTGTGTTTTTGTGGGACGGAAACTTGAACATTGTGGAATGATTAGCCTGGATAAAAGTAACGAGGATCCCTTTGTGCCTTTGGGATATGCATGTTTTCAACCGTATCAGAGAAAGATTTCGTATGCTGGTTGTCAAGTCCAAGGCTTTTGTGGATGATGTGGATATGTCTTCCAATGAGATGGTGGTAGTGGTGTAGGTAGGGAAGAAAATCTCGTCGAACATTATTTTAAACTGGAGAAAACAAAGGTGTCTTGTCCGGGAAAAGGAAACAGGCAAAGTGTGGCCACCAGCCCTACCCTCCTTTTCTCCTTCTATAGAAAAGGAGAAATCAAAGGTGTCTTGTCCGAGGATGAACGTGTTCCTAATTTCTCCCAGGGGATCTTTTCGGTCCCTGTAGTTAGGTTGGTGGTGGTGAGATCCGATGGCAAAGATGGGGGAGTTGAAAGGTTGGAAGGTGGAGAGTTGTGAATGGGAAAGGGAGGGGGATGATACTGCCCCATGCAAGGTAGTGATGAGGTTCAAGTTTTGATGACCGGTAGTGGTTCTTTTGGTGTAGACCCATTGAAGGTTCTGAGTGGGAATCCGGACCCTAGTGATAGTAAAGATTCTAGGCATGTGCCTCAGGGTAGTGGGAAGGGTATGGAGAGTGGGCTATATTGTTAGTCCGAGAAGCCCAATCCTAATAATCGTATGGATATTTTGGAGCCTAGTGAATTTATAACTCCTGACCTTAATGAAGTAGTGGACTTTGACCCTTTTGACCTGGAAGAGGTTTTCCTTAGGTTTCTGAAGAGGAGAATAGAAACAAAGTCTTGAACAGTGGTTTCGATTATTCCAATGACCAACCGGATGTCCAGTCCGATAGTGAGGAAAATCTTTCCGATGAGGACCAGGTGGATTTCTAGCAGGAGGTTGATGATACCGTCGCTTTTGGGTAATGTTTGTGTATGGAAATGAATGGTTTTCATAATCATGTGAGGAAGTTGGTTAACGGGGATCTGTAGCTTCGTTCATCTCAATGAATTTCTTATCTTTGAATACAAGCGAGGTGATTGGGTTGGAGAAGCAAAAGGTGGGTCATAAAGTTAAAGATAGATTATAAATTGGAGTTTCTTTATCTTTAGGAAACCTATCAGATTGATTTTGCTGGGTGTTTCTGGTCCCATTTTTGGGACAACTCGCCGTTGAAGTATGATGCGGTGAATGCCATTAGTAGGTCTTGAGGCTTAGTTTCCATTTGGCACCCCGGTGTCTTCAAGGCTACATGGGCCATCAAAGATCAGTGTTTCTTAATCGTGGCTGGTCAATTAAAGGATGTGGAAGACTTTATTTTTGTTCTTAATGTTCATTTTCCAAAATACCCGGCTTCGAGGAGACATTTATGGGACAAGATTGTAGATGTAAAGAATCAGTTGCCAGGTGTATGGGTAGCTCTTGGTGATTTCAATGATGCACGGTGTCCAGCGGAGAGGGTAAATTCCCATTTTGATCCTTATAAGGCGGATGTATTCAATGATTTCATTTTTAGAGCCAGTTGGCTTGAATATCATATGGCGGGTGGTAATTTTACCTACATCTCAGACAATGTGGAGATTAAGCTAAGTAAACTGGACATAATTTTTGTTTATGATTATTTTATGGGTCTTTGGTCACGGGCCTCGCTAGTGGTTCGTAACAGGGGCCTTTCTAACCACTGCCCCTTATCGCTTATTTGTGACTACAAGGGTTTTGGACCCATTCCTTTCAAGTTTTTCAATAGTTGGACTGTTTATAAGGAAATGGATGCTATTGTCTAGTCATGTATGGTTGGATTGGATAAGTCATGTAAAGGGGATGAGGCTCTTCTTAATGTATGACCCGGCCCTGTATATTATACCAATTACCCTTAAACTCGACTAATCTTGCAATTTGACAAAACTTCCCACATACGTACATAATGTTAAAGGTGTTTAGAGTTTAACAAGAGATTACCGCCATGACGGGACTTACATTATTAACTACAACTACCCAAAATAGTTAAAAACATAAGTCATATAATCGAAAACAAAATCGAGCTTCTTGGGTAACTTGCGCATTGTGGAAGCGATGAGATATAATGTTGATCCTTCAAAATATTAGCTTGATCCTCAGCCGTAGCTATCTTGATTATACCTAGGGTCATTTGCGATTATTAAACCCATTATTGCTTGTTAGTTATATAAAAAATTGGAACAAAATGCGAAAAAACAAAAGGCTCGAATGCCCTCCGTAGCTTATCGCCGCCCAGCCGTAAGCTATGGCTGGGACCTTCTGGTCTGTTCTTGAAAGGACAAAGAGGATTGACGAAACCACTTTTGATACCTTAGTCTAATTCATGTTTCTGCTGAATAATTCTAAGTATAGAAACTTCTAAAGAAGAAGACTGAAAGTGTTGAAGAAGAAGATATCAAGTGCTGAAGAGTAATGATCAGAAGTTCTGAAGACCAACCAGACAAAGTCTCTGAAGAACTGCTGAGGACAAACTACTCATCAGATGTTTGATAGAAGCTTCTAACCGCCTTATACTTCAGTAGTTTAATTTAATATTACTTTTGTTAAAGTCTTTCTTCAAGTACCAATGCTACCGCCTGTTGTAGTATTTGTACATATTATATTGCTTCAATACTTCTCTTGTACGTATACTTCCAGTCTATAAATAGATGGGTTTATCCCACTATTTTAGACAATCCTTGTGTAGTTATATTTTCCATTATATATAAAAATCATTTGAAGCACTGTTTTATTCATTATCTGTCTTAGATTCTCATTTACTGCTCTAGTTCATACTTCAAGGGGAGTAATAACACATGTTTAAAAGTGAAGCTTTAACTTGAACACTTTACATTTATTCCGCTGTGCAAATTACTTTGATAGTTATTAAAACAAGTGTTCATAATAAAATCTGTTTATAAACAATAAACTGATCCAACAATTGGTATCAGAGCATCTGGTTTATCTGATCAAATATCAATCTAACAAATTGAGAATCAGACACAGGCTATTATTGATATTCAATAAAGGATTTCAGTTCACTTTTAAACGTCCATCACTTTAAGAAACCATTGATCAATCAAATTTCTCAAAAATGGACCCTCATAATACTGGATCTGCAAGGAAGTCTGTCATGTATGGACCCCTTAAACCAGTAATCATAGATCCAGAAACTAAAGTAGAAAGAGAAAAAGAACCAAAAGACTACACTAAAGAAGATTTCCTAAAACTTGAGCTGGATGCTAAGGCATTCTCTATGTTGGCTATGGCTCTCCCAAATGAAATATATGTTGGGCTTTTACACTGTGAAAGTGCCAAAGAGCTGTGGGATTGCCTAAAAGAATAGTTTGGAGGAACTGATGAAGTGATTGCCAACACTAGAGAAATTCTTGCTCAATAATATGAAACCTTTACTCATGTTAATGGAGAGACTTTAACACAATAATTTGAAAGATTCTCTTCATTAATATCTGAGTTAAAGTTAAATGGTCAGACCTACACAAACTCATCTATGTTTCATAGATTTTTAAGGTCTTTACCAGAAAAATGGGAAACTTATTCTATAGTTCTCAGGTCAGGACCAGATTTTGATTCCCTCTCACTTACAAAATTACATAGGAGATGACTTACTTTTGAAAGAGAAATCAATCAAAAGAAAAAGTTACAAAATTCTGGTAAAACTGCTGATGACTATATTCCAGGTAGCACAACACTATTGGCACAAGATTCACCTTCTTGTTATAATGATTTTGGATCTTTTGATAACATTGACAAAACTGCTAGGATCTCATTAGAAAGGTCATATCCATCTTATGCCAATGAAGAAAATAGTCAAACTATTGATAACATGTGTTTTTATCATGGATGATTTAAAAAGTTTCAGTAGTGATGACTTAGAGGAAATGGACATACTACACCAACTCGCCATGTTAAGCATTAAAACTAACAAATTTTATAAAAGGTTGGGAAGGAAATTTCCAGGACTAAACAGTTCAACAAAAGTTGGTTTTGACAAATCAAAACTGAGATGTCATAAGTGTTAGAAGTTGGGACACTTTGCTAGATTGTGTAGAAGCTCTAGCTTTAACCAATCACAGTATGGAAACCAATCACAGTCTGGAAACCAATCAAACCCGAGTTACAATAGGAATTTTGGAACACAGGGAAGTGAACATTTTGTACAGGCACAAGCTCCACAAATCCAATATGTGCCCCAAATACAATATGTACAGATGCCTTCTCATCAACAGCAGAGCCAACAATAGATGCCTTCCATTCATGCTTCTCAACAACCTCTATAAGCTCAACAACCCACTCAAAAAAGTCTTTTAAAAAATGGGTATGTTGACTGGAGCAGTGTTCCTTTTGACACAACAAAATGCAGTCTTGATGCAGACAACAAGATGTATGACATCAACTGGGGTGAACCTGATAATGGTAGGAAGAACTTTACCTTAATGGCTTTTGAGGGATGCTCCTCTAATGTTGCCTTATCACATGTATCAAAAGAGTCTCTTTTAAAACTTTGCTAAAAATCATGCAAAGAATCATTTGCTTTAATAAGAGAGACTAATGTGCATCTACAGGGCAAAGCCAATGACTCTGAAAGAAAATACACTCAAATGAAATGTGATTTAGAAAGAAAACTTGCTTCAAAAACAAAAGAAATTTCTAAATTGACTAATAATGCTGTTGAAACCCAAGAACATATAAAAAGCATGATAGAAAACCTAGGAAATGTCAGAAAAGAGCTTGCTGACACCAAGGTTGATTGTGAAAATTGGGTGGAGTCATGTAGAGGTTACCAAATGCTTCTTAACAAACAAACTGCATCAAATGTTAAGTTTGGCATAGGGTACAATCACACTGAATCACCAACCGATTTTACTCCCAAAACTACTGATGATGGGAGTTGAATACTTCAAACTTCTGATATGAAAGACTGCACATCTTTTCATCAGAACTTTCTTAAAAATAAAAAAGAAAGTCCTGCAGAAATAGAAATAACTGTCATTGAATCATCAGTAGTTTCATCTACATCAGGAGTTGAGACCCTGAAAACTGTTGATGACCAAATTCAAGATTTAACAACTGTTAGTACTTTGCCTTCCAAAACTCCTGAAAACATGAATGGAAAGGCAAAACCTTGTGAAATTTGTGTCCCGTTTAACCACAAAACAGAATTTTGTAGATATAGAAAAGGAAATCAGTACAACAAGAAGATTTTACAACTGGTTGTGGGAAAACAAATCAAACATGATTATGAAAACACCTTCTATCCCATCAAACATCAACCCAATAACACCTTTTCTCAGAGAAAGACTAAATCTCAACCATAGTCTTCCTCTCAAAATTCTTTTTTAGAAGTTAGACCAAAGCCTTTAGCAGTTTCACAAACTGCTGAGGTAAAAGATTTGATAAATATGGTTAAACTTCTAATGACCAAAGTTGATGGTGAACCTCAAAAAGGTCCCACCATTGTTCTTAAAAATAAATCCATTGCCAAAAAGACATGGATTTCTAAAATTGGTCCACAACAAACTGCTAATATTCCTGTTCTCAAGAGTAAACCCAAAGCCAAAATGGCTTGGGTTCCTAAAACTAACTAATCTACTCTTTGTGTAGAGGGTCTCCAGAGGTCTAAATAGCATTTGTTATGTTGATAGTGGAGGCTCAATGCACATGACAGGATGCAGGTACCTGATCAACAATTTCATAAGTCAAAGAGAAGGATCTGTGTCCTTTGGGAACAATTCCAAGGGATATGTGCTAGGATATGGAAATGTATCCTCTGGTAAAATGGAGTTTGACAAGGTCAATCTGGTTGAAAACTTTGAGTACAACTTGCTAAGTGTATAAAAAATGTGTGATAAAGGATATTCTTCCCTTTTCACCAAAACAGCGTGCAAGATCATATCACCAGAAGGCCAGAAGTTGATAGAGAAGATCATTGAAGATCATACTTTGCTGATTGCCAAAAAGATGTGGCAATGTCTATGCAGTGGACATTGAAATAGACAAAGTACTGAACAACATTTCCTGTTTCTTCTCAAAGGAATCAACTTCAGAGACAGACCTTTGGCATAGGAGACTTGGCCATGTGAACTTTAAAACCATAAATAAAGTCACAAAAATGGGCTTGGTCAGAGGTCTATTCTTGAAGGTATACCAGTGTCAAGAACACTGTGTATCCTGTCTTAAGTGAACATAGCATAAGTCCTCCTATAAGTCTATTGAAAATCAAAAACAACTGCATGTCTTCAACTACTCCATATGGACTTATTTGGGCCAGTTATAATCATGAGCCTTGGTAAGAAGAAGTACTACTTGGTCATCATTGATGACTACCCAAGATTCACATGGGTCTTCTTCTTATTTTCCAAGGACGAGGAAGCTGGTATTATCAAGTTCTTCATTCTACAAGTAGAGAAACAATATTCTCTCTCTGTCAAAGTCATAAGAAGTGACAATGGGACAGGGTTCAGGAACAAAACTCTGGATGAATTTTGTTTGTCTAAAGGGCTTGTTAGACAATTCAACATTCCCAGAACTCCTGAACAAAATGGTGTGGTAGAAAGGAAGAACAGAACATTAATTGAAGCAACTAGAACCATTTTGGTATAAGAAAGTGTGTGTCATCCATGAGGTAATCGGCCGCCAATGTGTATGAGGATCAAGGCATTCTTGGTAAGTAATCATAGGTTATCAAAGGCTGTGGAAGTAGGTTAGACCTTTGTTAGTATAACTAGATTAGTTGTCACATGATGGTGACTTGTGATGGTGTTACTACTCGACCGAAACAAGAACAAAGGGGGAAGGTTCCAAAAGTTGTGGGTTAGGGACATGTCATGTATGTGTATATATGTATAGTCGAATGGTGGTGTGTGTACACATATATATGTAATGTCGTGGGTGTGTATATGTGTGAGTGTAGTTATTATTTTGTTGAATTACATGATAAGTTCTCTTGGTTATAGGCCCTTTCACTTATCAAATGTGTGTTTGTAAAAATGTGGGTGAGATCATGAGGGATAGTTGATACATATTCGTATAGGTGGCCGATAACGTGCACTTGCACAAAGTCTAGATAGTTTGTTTGACAACCTCAAGTCAATCTTGATATAGGAATATCTATTTGGTGACCATATCATTGGGTGTTAGTCAGGTTTCATGATGCTCGATGACGATATCAACATGTATCATTTTCCACTCTTTTGTGTTCGTGATTCATAAATCATGCTTATGCGTATACATATGTAAGTAGAAAGCTTACCATGTGTTAAGAAGCTTTGATGATAAAGGGGCAACATATGTTTGTTTCATGAGTTGTGCAGGTGTTGTATGCATAAACGGGTGACCTGTTGAGTTTTTCCGAATAACTCATGTCTTACAAGACTGGGGGGTATAGTGTGTGCAAAATTTGCACATGAAATGACATTAATAAGTAAAATGCATACAAATGTTGACCTGGATCGTTGACCGGTGTCACACAGAATGATCAACTTCTTAAATGGACATCATCATCGTCTGTACCAATCCTTTGTGAGTGGACCATACATTCCCATGATGAAAATACCAGATGTTCCAGCAACTGATAGAACACCTGAAATTCCTGCCACTAAAGTTCCTAAGGATCAAAGATTTTGGGGACAAGAGGACAAGGAAGCTATGGCAATTGATGAAAGAGCCAAATCATTATTGATCATGGCTCTTCCAGAAGACATATTTTCTCATGTAGATGCTTGTTAATCTGCAAACGAAATATGGGATCAGTTGGAAAATCTATGTGAGGGATGAGAAAAAATAAGAAGAAACAAAAGAACAAATTGTGTTTCAAGTTATGAATATTTCAAATATCTTCCAAATGAAACATTGTCTGAAACTTATAATAGATTTTCTAAAATCTTGAATTAGTTAAAGAAATATGGGGTAACATAGTCAAATGATGAAAATAATGTTAAGTTCTTAGGAGCTTTACCTAGAGAGTGGAGAACACTTACAATGACCCTATCCTCAACCTTAGAGCTAGACAACATGAACGTCCATGATCTTTATAGCATTCTTATCTCTAGGGAAGATGAGGTATTTGAAAATTCTGGTCACAAGGGTGGTCAAATAGCACTATATTCTTCAACCCAGAAACCATGATCCAGCTCTTCACAAACAATTCCAACACCAAGTGAAACAGAAACATCTGATCCCAGATCAAACTATCTGACCTGCATAGAAGCCATTGCACTCTTTTCCAAACCTTTGAACATAGAATGTCAGGAAACCATGCATTCAAAGGTAATGTAGAAAGATCCAATGATAGGAAAATGGAAAAGGCTGAAGTGACCTCTCCAAATGCAAACAAAAAGGTCACTACTCAAATGAGTGTAAGAGCAAACAGCTGAGAGATGTTGATTACTACGGAAGAAAGCTTGTAGAAGCTAAAAACGAACAAATGGGACTGATTGGTGAAGATACATAGCTATCAGATGATTCATCAGTTGATGAAGAAGAAATGGCCAACCTCTGTCTCGTGGCAGTTGATGGTGAATCTGAGGATGAATCTCCAGACTCACATGTAATATCCCCTAGTTATACATTTGATTTGAAAAGTCAAAGAGAAAGTGACAAATTTAAAAGCACAATCTCTGAGCTTACCAGAATTAAGGATCACACGTCTCATGAACTTAAAAAAGAAAAAAAAATCTGGAAAAAGAAAACCTTTCACTCAAAGCAAAAATCAGTTATTTTGAAATTGAAAGGAAACAATTGTACAAATATTTTCAAGACAATTCAATAAATGTCAAAAAAATTCAACAAGCAAAAGATTTTATTGACTATATTAAGGCCAAGCCCATAAATTTTAGACAAGGCCTAGGATATGTAAAAGGGTCAAGGTCAAACACAAAAACTATTTTCACAAAAGCAAAAGATGATACATCTGGCATTGAAAAGAAAAATCTAACTGGACCAGATAGATTACTGAAAATAGAAATAAGCCGTGATTTGCTTAAAATGGATCAAGAAATTCCAGAAATCTGGAATACAAAATTAGATAAAACATCTGATATCAATTGTTGCATGTCTGCTGAAATTCTGAAAGTAGTCCAAGCACACATCACCAGGAAAACAAACAAGGACTCTCATATTCCTGCAACTCAAGCATGTAAGGACATGAAGAACAAAATAAATGTTGAGAAACTGTACTTTAAATCAGTGCCTAGTAAGAGATGGGTACCAAAAAAATCTCTAACTCTCATATTCTGGAAGCTCCAAGCACATGACAGAAAACAGGAGCATATTAAGTAGGTATGTAGCCAGAGTTGGTCAATTGGTCAACTTTGGGAATGGAATAAAAGGTATAACCTTAGGTTATGGAAACATTACTCTAGGGTCTCTAACCATAGAAAAAATTTCATATGTTGAAGGATTAAAGTATAATCTGTTAAGCTGTGGACAATTCTGTCATAAGGGCTTTAAGGTAATTTTCTGTCCTGATAAATGTGAAGTGATATGAATAAAAAATAATGTGGTATATTTGACAAGTGAAAGAATTAGAAAATCCATTTATTACTTTTATCTCAATCTCAAACTGAGAAAAGAACCATTTTGTATATTTTCTCAAACATCAAGTGATAACTGGATATGTTATACGAAACTTGCACATGTAAATTTCAAAACTTTAAACATCCTTGGCAACAGAAAGCTAGTAAAAGGCCTCCCTATCATAAAATTCAAAAAGGAAAATATATGTGAAGCATGTCAACTGGGTAAGTAAAAAAGAAACTCACACAAATCATTAGCTTGTTCCTCAAAACACAACCTTTGGAACTACTTCATTTGGATCTATTTGGACCAATCAGCAGGGAAATCATGGCAGGTAAGAAATACATACTTATCATTGTTGATGATTTTACAAGGTAAACATGGGTTGACTTTTTGAGAAACAAAAGTGAAACTCCTGAATTATTAATTAATTTAATCAGAAAAATCCAAAATCGCTTGAAACTAAAGGTCAGAAGAATTAGAAGCGATAATGGTACTGAATTAAAAAATTCCAGAGTGGAATCTTTTTTGATAAGAAAGGGAATTTCACATAATTTCTCAGCCCCTATAACTCCTCAAAAAAATGGAGTTGTAGAAAGGAGAAACAAAACACTTGTTGAAGCTGCAAGAACTATGCTGGCTTTTTCAAATTTGCCAACATACTACTGGGCAAAGGCAATTGCCACTGCCTGCTTCACACAAAAAAAGACTATAATCAACAAAAGACTTCATAAAACATCTCATCAAATAGTTTATAAAAGCTTACAAAGTTTACATTCTAAACTCTAAAACAGCCAGAGAAAGTATCTATGTGTCTTTCAATGATTCATCATTAAGACTTAATACAGATGTTAAATGAACTATGTGAAGAGTTTCTTGGAGGTTAATGGGAAAGTAAACTCAAGACTTTGAATGAGTTAAACTTAGAGACAAAGAAAACATTCTAAGTTCCAATGAGATTGGTGAAACATCTGGAGTTAATAATGAAAATCTAAATCAAGAAACAATAATTCCAGATAATGCACAATCTCATGGGGAACATCAGAATGAAGTCACATATATTCTTAATATCAAACCTTTTCATAATATGAGGTGGACCAAAGATCACTTGCCTGAAAATATAATAGCTAATCCATAAAAAGGGGTGCAGACAAGGGCTGCAAGTGCTAATGAATGTCTGTGTGTAGGTTTTTAAAGTTTAACAGAACTAAAGTCAACATCTAAATCTTTGCAAGATCCAAACTGGATATATGCTATGCATGAAGAACTTGATCAGTTTGAGAAAAGCAAAGTGTGGACATTGGTTCCAAAACTAAATGACAAATCAGTCATTGGAACCAAATGGGTCTACAGAAACATATCAGATAAACAAGGTGTTATAACAAGAAACAAAGCCAGATTGGTGGTCAAAGGATACAGTCAAAGAAAAGGAATTGAATTTGATGAAACCTTTGCTCTTGTGGCCAGATTAGAGGCTGTAAGAATCTTTCTTGTTTATGCTGCTCATAAAGACTTAAAGTTCACCAAATGGATGCGAAGTCAGCATTTCTAAATGGCAAGATTGAACAACAAGTGTATGTTCAACAACCATAAGGGTTTGTAGATCTCATCTTCCCAAAACATCTCTACATACTGGACAAAGCCATATATGGCTTAAAACAAGCTCCCAGAGCTTGGTATGAAACTATGTCTAAATTTCTGTTGGAATCAGGTTTCATCAAAGGAATAATTGACACAACACTTTTCACAAAAACACATAAAGGTCATATAATTTTGGTACAATTCTATGTAGATGATATAGTTTTTGGGTCAACTAATCCATATTTTTGCAAGAAATTTGAAAAACTGATGACCAGCCATTTTGAAATGAGCATGATGGGTGAATTATCCTTATTCTTACGTTTACAAGTGAAACAATCTCCATAAAGAATATCTCTGTGTCAATCTAAATATGTCAAAACTATTTTAAAGAAATACCTTCTATTAAAATGTAGCTTATCTAAAACACCAATGCAACTAGTTCCACAGTGGGATCTGATCCAGATGGAATTTCAGTGGATATTCAGAAATATAGAGTGATGATTGGATCTCTTCTACATCTCACTGCAAGCAGACCAGATATTATGTTTGCAACATGTTTTCTTGCAAGATATCAGTGTAACTCAATGGAGTCTCATCAAACAGCTGTAAAAAGAGTGTTCAAGTATTTGAAAGGAACTCCAGATCTTAGATTATGGTATCCAAAATGTACAAACTTAGATCTTATAGCTTACACTGATGTAGTCTGTAAAATAGACAGAAAGAGTACCTCTGGAAGTTGTCAAATGCTAGGAGAAAAACTAATGTTGGGCTTCAAAGAAATAGAATTATGTATCAACATCCAAATTAGAAGCAGAGTATGTAGCAGCAGGAAGCTGTTGTTCATAAGTGATATGGATGCTAATTCATCTGAAGGACTATGGATTAAACATAGTAAAAACACAAATTTTGTATAACATCAAATCCAGTTCAACACTCAAAAACCAAGCACATAGATGTCGGGTATTGTTTCATTAAAGACCATGTTGAGAAAAGTGATGCGGAAATGTATTTTGTTCCAACAGCTGAACAACTTGTTGATATTTTCACCAAACCTTTGGATGAAAAGCATCACAGCTATATCATAAGCAAGTTTGGTATGCTAAACATGGATTTAAGTTGAGAATCTGGTATGAAAATAACAGAACCTAGACTTAAAATCAATGAGTTAATTTTAGATGACACACAAATTGAAAAATCTGGAGAACAAATCTACTGTGTTCATCTGAAAACTGAGACAGTTGTCTTAAATGACAAGCCAAAATCTGGAATTAAAATCTCAGACTTTGACCATTCTGGGGAACTGTTGGAAAAATCCTAGATATCTGGAATGGAAACATCTGAACCATCGAAGATTTCGAGGAGAGAGAAAAAGTGACTCACACTACATGCATGCATGCACGTATATATCTAATGGGATACAGTGGTGTCCGAAAAGCTCAAAAGATGGAAAAGACTGCTCTGGACTTGCCTTCATAGTTTTTGATGACTCAGGTGGGTGTATGCTTCAGTAGGAAGACATCCAACTTTGGCCTTATCTCTCTCAGAGTTCAGGAAGTCATTCACTCTTTAGTATGGGAAGAACCGTACAACTACTCATACTATTTTTGAAGGACATGAAGGAAAATATCTACAACAGGACCAAGTTCCTGATGTATCCCAGATTTGTGATGAAGATCATCACAAGTCAACTGAACTTTGGAGGTATACCAAGAGGATTCACCAGAGTCCAAATGGTAAACCAAGCCAACATCCAATCGGGGAGCCTGATTCACAAAGGCAAGGAGAACTTCATGTATGACATGCTCATTGTGGAGGAGGAAGACCTGATTGAGTAGTAGATGTTTGTAGTTTTTTTCTTTGTTGTTTATTATGTTTTGGTTGTTTGATATATATATATATATATATATATGTTCTAAAAAAGATGAGAGAAAAATACTTGAAGTTAGTAAAGCTAACTTTGAGGGGGAACAAACAACTAATCACAAAAATATGTAAAATAAAGTTAAAATCTCACTAAATCTGGACAAATTTGACTGAGTAGAGTCAAAACCTAGGAACATATGAAAAAATCTGGACTAAAAAAGGCAACAAAATGAATTTCTGCCTAAGTTCATAGACAATCTTTGACTTTTGAGGTCAACTAAAATACTCAAAGGTCAAAATGGAAAGAACAATGTCATTATCCAAATGACATTATGATCAAGGAAGGTCATTTTCTTTTAAAAAGAAAAAGGTTTTAAGGTTAATTGAAAATTTTCGATAACAATTTCAAAATGTACATTACAATTCACAAATGAAAATCTAAACAACAAAAGATTAAACCAAGAACAAATTTCTTTTTAAATTTAATTCTCAAAAACTCTTAAAATACACCATCAAAGGCAGAGAATTCAAAGGATCTATAACATTTAATTTGTATAAATGTAACAAATCCAAAAAAAAAACATTTTTCAAAAAGGACTGGATTGTGGAAAGGATATGAGATCAAAAGTCAAAAATCTGTTGATATAAACATCTGACAAAAGCACTAGTAAAGCCAACAACTGTCAAGCTTTAGCATATGTTGTTCACTAGATGTTGAAAGAACTGAGAATCTTAAACAGATGTTGTCTCATCAGATGTTAAGTCACCAGAGCTTCCACAATAGTTGATGATGAAACAGAGGTTCTTCACCAGATGTTGACAAAACAGAGGTTCTTTACGAGATGATTATCTAACATAGGTTACTCAAACATATGATAACCACCAGAGGTTCTTCAAAAAGTTGTTAGATTCTTCAACATTTTACTGGCAAAGCAAACCTCACACAAGCTCTCTAAAACTCACAAAAAAAAAAAATGGGATGAAACAAAAAAATGATAATTAATGTAAAAAGGTTTGATCCATCTTCGGATCAGGATTCAAACCTTGACACACTCATTTAGCATTTGGTTTCATGTTAATTTTCATTTCCACTTCGAGTTTCAATCTCATCCATTAATATATATAGTGATATATTTAGCATAATGGATGAGGACAAAATCCCAGAATTCTGGTGAACACTTAGAATTTTCTAACCAAAATCCTAGAAAATCTGGACTTATAGTTGACTTTATTGCTAGTTGAGAAGAGTAGTGGCATAAATGGTGGGACCAGTTTGTCCACGTGTCATCACATGATTTAATAAAGATCTAAAAGTAACCCTTACACCATCAAGTGGGCTATATCAATAGAAGGTGTCATTAAATCCATTTAAAACTCAAGTATCCAAATTAAGCCAAAAATCTCTCAACCCATCTGATATTTCCACAACAGCAACAAATAATAGAATTCAAATTAAGCCAAAAATCTCTCAACTTCCTCAAAAATCCTACAACTCTCGAACATGTCTACCTCAAACACAAATCCTGAAACATCAACCTTTATTCCACCCCAGATTTACTAAGAAACAGATGGATAGCCTACAGTGATGGGAAGGCAAACAACATAGTTGCTGACCTTGATCACACCAAGTACGATAAAGGCACCATATCATGATTGAATACTTGAAGCACTGCCCTCTTACTAGAGCTCTAACTAACTCTAAGTCAGTACCAGTAAAGGTGTTGCAACAAGTATGGGAAACTATCAAGGCAGAAGTAGCAGAGGACGGCATTGAGGATGTCCTAGTTGCTCATATATGGGATAATCAGACACTGAAGATAAATCTTCATGATATAAGAAATGTTCTGGGATTACTAACTGAAACAGAATATGACGTGTTACCTGATGTTGAAATAGTGGGTAAAGCTTTAAGGGATATACGATACAAATCTATCTTCAACAAGTTAGGAGATTTCAAGATAGAGAATCTATCTCCCTTTTGGAGTCTGTTGTTTATGATTATAAACAAATTCCTAACTTCAAAGACAGATCAAAAGGAGGAACCAAGACTCAAAAACACCTAAGAAGGGAGGAAAAGAAATAGAAAAACATCTTCGTTATCCCAGTTCTTAGTATTCTCATTGCAAGAAAGATTGAAGAAACACAAATTCATTTTGAAGAGAATGAGCTCATGTTCAACTCCACCACCATGATAGTCTGGAGAGCAAAGATTGAAAAATGGAATGAGGAAGATGAACTACCAAATCTAACCAAAGGTATGATTTCTTTTATACCCAAAGATTCCACAATCTTAAAGAATCACTTGAAACTTATGAACAAACAAGATAGCAATAGCCTTAATGGCTCAAATTCTAAGTCTCAAGATAATTTCCAAAATACCCCTCCAGCAGATTACTCCAGAACCACTAGCAGGGTAAGGAATTATGAGGAATCCTCTTCTTCATCAGTAACTATCCCTCTCCCTCTCCATGACCCACATAACACACCACCAACCATTTCATTTGAGTTACCAGCAATAGAAGGCACCATCAATTTTAGTTCTGAATCTGTTTCAAAGGAGGAAATTAAAATCACAACAGGTAGGCACCATGAAAGTGGTACCATAAACCTGGTTTATGGAAGAAGGCATTCGTTGCCTCCTTTAACAACTCATGGAGGACAAGCCTCTTGGACTTTCCAAGGATGTGAGGAAAATCCAGCTTTGCATATGTTGCAAAACTCTGGTGATGGAAGGACTGCCTTTTCTGAGGAGGGAGCAGGCTCAGATGGAGCTGGTTCAGTGATTGTTCTCTGTTAAGCTTCTTCCCTGTCTGACTTCCTTTTCTGAATTTTGTTGTATAGTTCTAAGACAGCAGGGTAGCGTTGGGCCGGGTACATGTTCTCAAACATAGGCTCCCAATCAGTAGTGCTGCACTCAGTAAAGAATCGTGCTCCTCTGGTAAAGTTGTACTGGTCACTAGGAGGCAGATTCTCATGCTGTGTGTTTATCATCATCTGCACAAATCTCGGATACATAGCCCACTTACTGGAATCAGACTGAGCGTTTTTTACCAGGTAGTCGAAAATCATCCTCGATAGATTAAACGGCTCATTCTTGCAGATCTTGATCATAGCACTCGACCACTCCGTGCTAAGAGCATTATATCCCCCTTTCCTGTGACATAGAGACATGATAAATACGTGACTAATCAGTCTCCAATCCATGGTCAGCTTGCTCTTTTTGATGTCCCCTCTCTTGTCGAATTCTTCTTTGTACCCGACCTTCTTGAACTCATTGTGAATATCAGCCTTGGATAGGAATCTAACTGCTCCAGGCTGATCTCCCAGTCTCAGCACGCTTCTGACTGTTTCTTCTGAGACAATCACCTGTTTGTTTCTGACTGTAGCGTTGATTCTTCTGACGCTATCAACGACCTCAACTCTAGCTGATCTCCAAAAGTCTTCTATATGAGCTGAATAAACATGTAAACTATGCTCCACCGCATATCTGATTCTGCTTCGTCGGATCCAGGCAACCACGTCTCTGAACTTTATGCCGTCGGTCTCGAGATTAATGGGCTGATTGTGCATGCCTCTTGGGTCCCATTCAAGTGCCATCTGTTTCAGGTCCTATGCATGAAAAACAAGTTAGAACTCTTGATTGTAAGTAGACGACCAACGACTGATCTTAGACTTAGACGGATAACGTACTTAGACTATTTTAACTTTTTCATGTGTTGTGTTTTGGTCAGTCATAAGATTGTGTTTGATTGATTTGTTTTATCAGTGTGCAAGGTACATTTGATTTTCCAGTTTATGATCATTAACGTCCAGGTTTAAGTGCACAGGTAAACAAGTCTAAATACGCAATCCGATCAATGGTCATGGATAGTCAAGTTATTGGTCATAAATGGTTCAGTGTTCAAGTACGCATGTCCTTTTGGTGAGATAAGTACGCATGTTGGTTGTTGGTGGTCCTTAATTTAAGGGCTTCTCTTTGTTTTGAATGAAATTTATGTTAAAAAAATGGTCAGTTTTATCTCATGTAAACTTCCTACGATTATTGACAATTAAAATTGTAAAATGCTAATATTTTTTTCATTTTTTGTTATAAAAGATAAATTAAAATAATTAAAATATATCATAGTTAATAAATCAAGGTATATTCACTTTTACTATTGTTACTCTTTTCTATATGAGACATGCCTTGTAACTAGAGTGATATCTAACTATCCAGAACATACTACATATCTTTCGTAGATGAGATAGATGATCTGATTAACTTTGAAGTAACTATTGAGACTGATGATTAATACTATTTGTTAGTACATCTGTTCTGTTTTCTTTGTTGTTAGTATGTCATAACTGTGTTATGTTTTTTTTTTCATTAAAATTTTTTGAGTCATCTTTCCTATTCTAGCTAAAGTTGTTTAGCATTGTGCGAAAAGTCGGATTTATACTCAATCTTCATACCATGTGCATCTGATAATGAAGAAAAACGCAATTTATTTGACAAGAAATGGACATGTTTAAAATTCGATATAGTACAACAAGAGTTAGGTGTTTATATTTTTGTTTGACATATGATTCATAAAAATAGGTTAATTTATTTGTTAAATACCTCTATGTTTCTTTTATTTCTTTTCGCCTTTCAGACATGTATTACGAAGATGCTTTTTATTCTTATGAACCTTTAAATAACAAACATATTATGAAAGTACGCTTGAATTATTTAACTCTCTCTCTCTCTCTCTCTCTCTCTCTCTCATTCTCTCTCTCTCTCACACACACACATACACCTACACATATAAATTTTCCGTTATTTACACTAATATTTTATTTTAATATATATATATATATATATATATTAATATTAATATTAATATCTATACATATAATAAACCAAAGCCATTTTAATGACATGTCATAATATTATGCAATCTCTCTTTTTAGAGATGCCACATAGGATATGATGTGGCAACTCTAGACCAATTAAAAAAAAGAATAAATATGATTTAACATAATTTATTAAATACCTAATCTACTAAATTTAAATATTAAAACTTTATTATTTTCTCTCTCATGTTTCCTCTCATAACTTTTAAACTTTAATATATTTTATATACGAGATTTTTTTTTATAGAAATAAATTACACGAAATTAATGAGCGTTTTATTATCTTTCCAACGAGTAGCATAGTGCTATATAAAAACGGAGAAAAAAACGACTATATTTTGTAACCCGACAGGTATTGTGTCAGGTTTGGAATTAGTTTAAAAAAAACTATGGGTTTGAGTCGGGCCTGGGATTAGGTGATATAAAATAATAATAATAATAATAATAATAATAATAATAATAATAATAATAATAATAATAATAATAATAATAATCATTAATCATATATTGGCAAGTCATTAATTATGTTGTCATATTAGATATTTTATTATGTCATATTAGATATTTCAACTCAGGACGCTCTCCAACAGGTAATTGCTATATAGATGTCATTTTTATAGTTTAGATACTTCTAATTTTATTCACTTTACTTAAATTTCTCAACACGGGACGCTCCCGGGGTATAAGCTAGTATATATATAAAAGAATTGATAGTCGGTGATGTGGCGTTCAATGGTGGCCTTAACCCCCTCCTTGAATGTGCCACGTGGCATAATGAGGTGAAGATTTTATTATTTTTGAATTATTTCCTTTTTATCTATTAATAAAAAGAAAAAGGATGTCATGTGGCATTGAGATATTTTAGGAAAAAAAGAATTTAAAAATAAAATTGGATTTTTCCCTCTCATGTTTCCTCCTATAAATTTTAAAAGTTAATATATTTTATATACGAGATTTTTTAAAGAAAAAAATTACACCAAATTAACGAGCGTTTTATTATCTTTACAACGAGTACCATAGTGCTATATAAAAAACGGAGAAAAAAACGACTATTTTTTGTGGGGTTTTGTTCATACAGGAAAAAAACACAAAGTGTTCGGGTTATTCATAATCATTATAGGCAAGACATTAATTATGTTTAAACCAGTAAATATGAATTATATTTACAACAGGTGTTAGCATTGGATTTGTACATTGATTTAGGTTAAGTTTTAATATTAGAATTATACATTTTAAGGTTAGGCGTTAACATTGGAGATACAATGTTAAAATTGATATTTAATATTAGATTTCTCAACCCGGGACACTCCCGGGATATAAATCTAGTATATTAATAAACCAAAGCACTAAATCCTACATGGCACTCAAAGAGGCCATCTTCCTCCATTGAGTGTGCCATGCGGAAATAGACACAACACAAAAAAAAAAAAAAAAAAAAAAAAAAAAAAAAAAAAACCTTTTTCTTCCCATTCCAAACCCTAAACTCTCTCTCTCTCTCTCTCTCTCTCTCTCTCTCTCCTGCAACCACACACACGTGAGGTGATCTCAAACCCAAATCCAAAGTTTCTTCCTTCATCCTTCTTTATTATCATCCCCAACCAATATTATCATATTATTTTTACCATATCGTATTATCATCAGATCTGTATCGGGCTAAGAAAACGACAGCGTATTAGTTGGGGTGTTGTTCATCTTACACCACCTAAGGTATTATTTTATCCGCTTATGTTTCTTCATATTTCTATGATTTTTTTGGGGTTTTGATTTGTATGTCCTTATTTTGCTAGATCTTATCTAAATCTGAATCGTTGATCTGGTATGGTTGAAATAAGGCTTTGTATTATATCCTGCAACCACACACACGTGAGGTGAACGAAATCCCCAACTCCTCAATCCCTAATCCAAAGTTATTCGTAAATTAGGTATAGTGTTAAGATTATTTGGTTCAGGGTTTTGAATTATCATTGGATGAGTACAGTGGTTGAAGCTGATAAAATTTATGGGGATTTTGAATTGCTGATTTTTAGTTGTGGTACGTTGGGAAAAGGTGGTTAATTTATTTTTTATTCATAAAAATAAATTAAAAATAATACTTTTTATTTGTAGGTATTGGACTTCTTTTTATTTGTGTTTGGTTTGGTTTAAAAAATTAACAAATAGAGTTTGAGATGTTAATGATGCAGCAAGATCGGAGAAAAAAGGTTTAGTTTTTTTTTTAAAATTTTTTATGTGTTTGATGCTCTTTTATTGATTATGGGTCAAGTCTTTATTTGTTAATTGTTATGTTTTTAGGGTTTTTTAAGTTATGGGTACTGATTGTTGTGTTTGCTTGATCAAAGTAAGATTATCGGCCATTTAAAAATTTGATATTTAAGAGGATAGTTATGGGATATGAGGAATTGGAGTGAGCTGTAAGTTAGGGCTGTTTAAATAACTTAAGAGATTTGCTTGAAAAAACTTGAATAGTGCTTGCTTGAAGTTGGTTGTGGTCATGGTTTGGTGAAGGCTATGATGATTTGGGTTTCAATTGGAAGTGCTTGATTTCCATGAATCGCGTGAGAACGGTGACAATTGAAGAATATGGATGGCTTGATGGCGGTGGCGGGCAATCTTATTTAGTTTATTAACAATTTCTTATATATTATATTGCTTTGATTATTTATTATATTCATAGTTGCATTGACTATACTTTCTTAAATATAAATGATTTCTTAATGCTTTTAGTTAATATTTTTGTCTTAGGTGTTGGGTTGTGCTAATTTGATTGAAATTCTAGGTCTAACGGAGATGCTTTTTTACCTATTGATGATTCTGTCATTTTTTTTACGATTTTACGGCATTTGATTTTGTTATTTTTTTTGTTTGTTACGTTGATTTGTGACAGACTTTTATTGAGAAGAATGGATGATCAACAGATTAGGCTGCCTTGTATTCGTTTGAATGGAGAAGGGTACAAAGTGAAATTTTAATTTAACTAAGATTGATTATTGTTAATTGCGTGTATTTCTATTCTTCTGATAAGGTGTAGATTTTTCAACCTCAGGACGCTCCCGAATACTTTAAAGCTTTATATGAATTTTATTTGTTATATCTTGTGCTAGTATATAAATATACACATATGTATGCCCTTGAATCAGAAACAGACACATTAATTCATTCATTCATTAACAAATTACTAATTATATATTTGTCTTAATAAGAGAATGAATCTAATACATTTGTCATAAGAGAATGAATCCAATAAAATCAAGATTATAAAAGATGAAAATGTTTATGAATAAAAAAGATGCTCTTAAAATATCTTCACTTAGTACTAGATTTCGATTTAATAAATATATTTTTGCAACTAAAATAAAATAGTTAAGCGAATGAAGTAAGAATATGAGTGGCCACTACTTATTATTTTAAACTTTTATACACTTTTTTTTAGCAAACAAAAAAGAAATTATACTTTTTTAAATGGAGTATACTTTTTCTTTTAACTTTTCCCCAATAAAGTATAAAACATTACTTTACTAAAATAGTGGTTAGTTGAATGATTGGGTGTTTAAATCTAGAGGTAGGATAACAAATTTTAGAATATTATTCTCAAAAATCGTGTCAATGGTTTCAAACTTTCAATCGATATTTACACATTTTAAAGAAAAAAAAAAGCCTTGTAATATGTTTATAGGTTCCAAATGAAAGATCACAAAATCAGTAAAGATAGAGTTTCACAATTAAGATGTTCATACTTCTACGCATACGGTTATGCACATATAATGTGTATATATGAGATTCTTGGAGGGGCAAAAGTAAAGTTGCACTAATTTTAATATTATTTTACTAATTTCGTGAAAATAACATTAAAATGACTAATGGTTAATCATGCATGATGTGGTGACGTTGATAGCCAAATGACAAGGGGGTACATATACCAATCGGGTTTGTCCCGATTGCTAAATGTTATGTGCGTTATGCTAAGGCTTGATACAAAACAACTATTGAGTCGAGGGTCTCACTGGAAGCAGGCACTCTATTCCCACGGAGTAGAGGTAAGACTGTCTACATCTTACCACCATTAGACCCTATCTTAGCTTTTACTATTGGTATATTTAATTGAGTATGATGATGATGATGATGATGATGATGATGAAGATGAATAATTGAGATGTTCATATGCATTAACTTTAAGTAGGAGATTAGCTATGAGCAATGTTTTAAAACCCCGACCGGAGGTTGGACCGTCGGATCAGAGGTCAGACCGAAAAACGTGGTGGTCGGACTCGGTTTTTAAGGGTTTGACCGTTTTTTTTTTTTTTTTGTTTTTTTTTTTTGGTTTTTGGGGGGGTTTTATAGGGTTTCTTAACCGGCATGTCGAACCAGTTGGTCTGCTGACCCGGTGGTGACTCGAGTTTAACGTTCAATCAGATTCTGAAAATATTGTCTATCAGTACCCACAAATGGGTGTGGAACATCAAACATGACAGTGGTATCTTTTGTAATGTTTTTTAGATAGTTAATTGTCACTCAGGAAGGTTGCAGGTCTCAGTAACATAAGTCACTCACAATATTATAAGCAAGTATACAGATGAAAGAATAACAAGACTATTGATATTGAAAATTTTAATTTAAAAAATACCTGTCAATGTCATATACAAAGTTGTTTTCAGAGTACGGGGAGTAGAGGAGGGGAAAGAGGGGAATGATGCGTCATGTGGCACTGTAGAGTCTATTTTTCTAGCCCAAAAATATGATGGGGAGTAGAAGGGGTGAAATATTGTCTTTGTTAGATATAAAAAATACAAACCAATAAGTTGCCTCCAACTCACAATCCCCTCCCCCCCCCCCCCCCCCCCATAGAAAATTTCTAAAATTTATGTCACAATATAGTCTGTATATGTGGATATGAGATAGACAAGCATGGGCGGCTTGGGAAGAACATCCGGGCAAGATTTGAAAATCTCAGAAACATCTAAAAATATCAAATATATATGTATGTATTTTTTATAATAGCTCAAAACACTTAAACTTGGCCCTAATTAAACTCATATCTTTTAAAGTTGTTAACTAACTCAAATAATCAATAACCCATAACAAATTTTAAAGCCCAATGCCCAATATTAACCCTAATTCTTTTAAGTTATCTATACATATAATAAAAGAAAGTAATATGGGACACTTGGCACTCCCACATTGCACCTCCATGTCATCTACACCCACAATGTGCCACATGGCAATTTGTGAGTTTTAATAAGAATTTTGTTTTTTTATTTTAATCAAAATCCGAAAAAATATATAATCCTCTAAAAAACGCGGACACAAAATAGATCACAATGATCATCGTATTCTCCTTCCAAGCCGAAACCCTAATCAGGGCGATTCAAGGGCGATTCATAGTAATCTTTCATCTCCAATCCAAGGTAATCTCTATTTCATTCTTATTTCATTAAATCGATGTTCATATATCTTTTATTCTTTCTTTTGTTTCACTGATTTACCATGTATGTTTTTAAAGTTTAGATTAAGGTTAATCTCTCTTTTTCTCTGTCTTTTGTTTGACTGATTGTTCTTTAGTTTTCGATTATTATGTTCAGTATTATTAATTGTTTTGATTTTGTATTGATGATTTAGGGTTTATGTTTTAGGTTTCAAGTTAGGGGTTTTTAGGTTTCAATCAATGTTTTAAGGATTGAATGATTGTTCTGTGTTTTTTGTTTATTATTGTTCAGTGTAATTAATTTTTTTATTGATGTTTTAGGGTTAATGTTTTAGGTTTCGATTTAGGGGTTTTTATAGTTCAATTGAAGCAGTGTTTATGACTTCCTGTTTTTTAAATCTGATTTTAATTTTGTTAATAATTTAAGCAGTGTCTATGACTTCCTGTTTTTTAGTTATGTTAATAATCTTTAAGATTTTTTAGTTATGTTGAAAAATCTGTTTTTGAATCTGTTTTGACTTTTTTGGAATATTGACTGTTTTTTGAATATGTTTTTGAATATGTTTTGGTGTTTGGCAATGATTTTGATTTAGGGTTAAACTGTTATCGTTTGTTACAGGTACAAGCACATATTAAACAGTGTCACAATGTTGTATGGATTTTGGTTATACATGGAAGATAACGCCCGAGCTTCTTTGGTAAGATATCTAACATGTGCGGTTTTTTCGATTGAAGTCTTTGAATATTCGCTTCTTTTGTGGCAGTCTGATGAATCTGGGATCAGTTGTCTTCTGTACATGGTGAGCAGTTCTATTTCTGTTTTCTCACATTTGTTGTTATTATTTGATTTATCGTTTATCTTTTAAGTTTGTTTGTTAGTTGTTATATAATCTTTAGTTTGAATATGGCGATGGTTATTAACGTTTTATCATCGTCTTTAGTCAAGGTTCTTGGATTAACTTAATCTTATTGTGTTAATGAACAGGTAGAAAGGCTCTCAAGTTCCCCCGCGAGGAGGATGTTGTTAAACATATTTTTAAGATGTTTGAATTATTTTTATTTTTATTGTAAGATTCTTATCGTTTTGATAACTAACTATGTATATCGTATCATGTTTGTTTCCATTGAATAGGTAACAAGGAAATCCACAAGCATGTTACATTCACCTCTTTGCTTAAGCTTAAAAGGAAATTAATAACAGTTTGAATGTGTGGCGATGAACCGGTCTTTTGTCGTCGGGAGATAGTGGTGGAATGAAGTGGATGAGAATTGAATATGTTGATAATAATATTAGGGGTCCTAGAAGACTGGTCATGGGAGGTGAAATTAGGGATGTGTCGCAGTTTCCGTCTGATAATGAGAGGATATTGAAGTTGATTAATGATCATGGTAATGCTGTTAATGCCAATTCGGAGTCAGGTGGTGAGACTGGGTTAAAACGTAGACGTGATACTGCTGAGTTTCGGGTATGGACATGGGGTCTTTCGAGAGAAATGAACCCTATTATAATAGGGGTCAACCAGCTTGATAACCATAATTCTCAACTGCAGTATCATGGGTCGGAAAATAAAGATCACTATGGAAATAATTTGTTTGGGACCAACATGAGTCAATTGGAGGTTCATTATGGTTATGGTGTGTGACACCCGCCGAAAATCACAGGTTATATCCGTACATTAGCTACACGTAAACATTGTGCATGATATTTCATTTTGCATGTTTCATTACATTTGGGCCATACAGGGTTCCAACATGACAATTTCGATGCATACAGACTAACATTAGGGCCACTAGTTAGTAACAAATTCAGGACTAGACAGGTAGTTATCATGGCTATAGAGAGATCATATCAAAAACCCTAGTTTGGGAAACTCATACAATGATACATAACATCTCAATGGTGATTCCATCAAGGACAAAATCAAACAATGTCCGTATACATAAATCACCCGACACACAAAGCCCACATGCGACTAGTAATACGACTAGTTAATAATATATATATATATATATATATATATATATATATATATATATATATGTGGAACACAATTATATATATATATATTTGAGGCACCTAAACTTGTACAAAGATCACACTTAACATCTAATCACAACATATGTATAAGCATTTGTACAAGACATGAGTTTTAAATGTTCAAAAAAATATATATATGTATATACATACATACATATACGACGACACACACACACACATATACATAGGTGTTGTGTGATTTCCAAAGATCTAACCTTTACACCTTGTATGAACCATCATTTCAAAGTCTCCTAGATTCCACCCCAAATAGCCATACACCTTTCTACTTATTCCTTCCATAACCATTGACTTACCAAAAATAACCAACCCATGCATACATACATATACATACGACACACATACATATGTGAGTGAGATCTTTGGATCTTGCATGCACATGTCCTATCCCCACATTCCTAAGACCTTACACTAGAATGGTAATTAACTTTATCACTACATGGATCAAGAAACATTGACTTACCATCTTTGTTAGTTACACTTTCCATGCACCAAAGATTATTGATCATGCCCCATCAATCCCATAATGCCTGATATCTAGTTAGAAGCATGATTATCATAAGTCAACTCTAAGTGAAATGACTAAGCCTAAAACTTCCAAACACCCTCTAATTTTCGGCTCCCCCATTCCAAGACACATGCATCCATCAACTCCATGGTACACCCACAATCTAGCCAAAATCTTCTTTACATGACCTCACACCCAAAATGGAAAGATGCTCTCTTTCACCTTTCCTTAAGCATCATGCCTTACCATCCAAAACCATTATAAATAGAACAAGGGATTAGGAGGTTAAGTGCACAAAGATAACTAACACACCCTCACCTCTCCCTCTCCCCTCCCTCTCGGCCGCACACCACCGCCGGACCACCCTCACCCCACGGCACCACCACCACTACAAACCACCCCTCACACCCAAGCCCTTACACATAAATATTAACTTCCAAGGGATCATTAGGGGTACAAGGAGCATAACTAAGGTTCTACAAGGCCCCTAACTCCCAATTTGTTCTAAGACACTAGGAGGTATGACCTTGTTTTCTTAAACTTATTTTTTATTCTTACAAAGTCTTGCAAATATCTAGTTGTTCACTAAGTATGATTACTCTTGTAACTTAATCAAGTAAATGAGTAAACCCATGTTTTAAATACATTATGTTGATTGGAAAAACAACAACAACAACCTTACCCAGTAAATCCCACAATTAGCACAGCTAAGAGTAGGCTATGGGGAGGGTGGGATGTAGGCAAACCTTACCCCTATCCTTGCGGATAGAGAGGCTGTTTCCAGAGAGACCCCTGGCTCGACAAACAAAAACTATTAGTAAACAACACTAAAAACTAATGAAGAGATACTGGATTTATATAAACATTGAAAGTGTCATGTATTATAAACAAAGGTATATATGCCATCAAAACAATATAACCCATATAGAAACATAGAAAGTGTCATGTATTAAAACAAAGGTATATATGCAATAAAAACAACATAACCCAAAAGGAATATATGAAACAGTCCCTAAGAATCCTTAGCCTCAATTCTACGTCTCCACGAACTCCTATCTTGGACCATGTCCTCAGAGAGGTGCCACTCTATCAAATCCTGTTCAATACGCTTATCCCAGGTCAACTTGGGTCTACCTCTACTCCTCCTACCGTCAACAGTCAGCTCCTCCACTACTCTAACTGTCGCTGATATCTGCCTCCTCCTCACATGCCCAAACCATCTCAATATCCACTCCTTTATCTTCTCTGAAATCTTAGCCAAACCTAACCTTCCCCTGAAAATCTCATTTCTTATTCGGTCTAGCCTTGTGTACCCAGATCACATCTCTATGTTTCCGCCTTAGCGGGGTGTAACACACATGGAGTTAGGTTAGCTTACAAGTGCACGGGTTTTTACATGCCACGGATACACTCATAAGTCCCTCCACTTCCTACCAAAACAATCACAAGACCAAATGCTAAGTTGATTAATTAACTAGTTCATAAAACAAATAAATAGTAGAAGAAATTGTTAAGAACACAAAACACCACTTTAAAATAAAAATAAACTATTTAATGAATACCAAGTTCCATCATCACCCTAACAACACCAAAAGAAATCTAGCATAACATGGTTGATACAACAAGCTCACAAGGCTTAGTTTGAGTGTAAAACATGGTGAGGGTTGCATGAAGATTTCTTGGTGGTTTTGAGTGATTGTGGGGTGTTTCTCTCTCGAATGTGGTGTTTATGGAGTGATCCCAAGCTCCAAAGGACACCTACAAGTCCCTAAGATAGCAGAAACTTCATGTAGAAGGTAGAGAATTTGAGGGGTTGAGGGATGCCAAAGTGCGGAGTGGATGTCTCTATTTATAGGCCTCTCAGGATGAGCACATTTTTGCTTCATGCATGTGCACGCCCGTTCTTGACATATGCTACTGCAGCAGAGTCCTTGCTTTCAGGTGTTGTCGGGGCAATTGGTTAGCACGGTCGTGCTCAGGTGTGAGCACGCTCGTGCTTACCACTTGGATAACCGTCTTGTCAGTGTGGTCGGTTCTGGAACATTCCACAATACGCGTTGACCTGATCATGGCCATGCCATGTGGTGGTCATGCTCGTGCTTGCTCGTGCACGTTGACTTTTGCTTCCTGCTGACTTGGAAATGTTGACTTGTTGACCTGGAACAGGTGCACGGCCGGAGCGCAACAATGTTGCATCTGAAACAGCTCTCTAAGTGTCCAATTCCTTGCCTTTTGTGTCGTTTTTCTCCTCTTTTCACTCCTTAACTTCAAAACCTACAATTATCAACAAAGAAAGATAAATCACGATAAACCCAAGATAAAAGCATGATTTTAAGTGGAAAAAGGGTGAAATGCATATGTAAAACATGTGTAATTCTTGGCACATCATTGGCGTATCCAAAGAACCTGGAAACAGTAGCTTGATGCAACTACCTGATTCGGCTTCTTAGGTTGCAGGAAACGCACGTGACAATCTCCCATGAACTGATATCCACCTGTTGCTAATTCTGCTTCAACTTTGTAATTACCATTAATAAAATCACCAAGGTCAATGCGATCTAACTTTTCACCATTAGGGTACCATAGACCTTTTGTTAGAAAATGAAGGAACCGTTCTATAGCAACCACCCAATCCATTCTTATTTATTATTGACACTCGTTGTTAAGTCGAAACACTATGTCATGAATTCAAATTCACGAGACATGTTTCTTACTTTTCTTTCACAATAAACTCCCTTCTTTGATTAGCTAAGGTTACAATCCTCCAAAGATGTTCTAATCAATTTATCGGAGCGATATGTCACTTATTTTGTGTTAAGATGCCCCACTGTCAACAATTAAATGATTGTTGATAGTTTCTCCTAGAACACCTTGCACACTCATTCAAAGATTAATTTTGGAGGGGTATACAGGCCTTGATGGTCTTTGGTCGGCTGGTGTGTCGGTTTTAGTAATATAAAAGATATCATTTTTATGGTGTTTTAAACCTCAAAACATTGGTTTTGGAAAAAAGACGATTGTTATTTAAACCATTACTGAGTTTTAAATTTATAAGTAAACGATAGTTACAAACTTAGAAACTAAAACTAACACACGGGCAGAGAACCTAACATGCGTAGTATAGATTTCTAAGGTATATACCGAGTATCGTATTCCAGAGAACACAATTTCCCCTACTCAACCTTCTATCACTTTTGTTAATCGGATTTTAAACAGAAAATAAAATGAAGGGGTTCTAAAAGAAAAAAAATAGTTTTTGAAAAGGGTTTTGGTTTTAAAATAAAAGATAAAAACGGTAGGTTTAGAAAATATGCTAGTCTTGGGAACCCTCCAAATAAGTAGATTAATTATATTAAAAGTAGTAGTAGTTTTAATTAATGATGTGGAAAACGGGTTTTGAACGGTCCCTTTAGAGTTAGGAGATGGGAAAAGAAATAAATAAGGGATGGCGTTCTGCCAACTAAATGGATCACGCACAAGGGAAGTGTACGAGTCCCCATAAAGGTGTCTTCGGATTGCTGGCCCGTAAGCCGGTCTTCTCCCGATTGACAAGTGTCGTCGATCCTAACGCATACAAGTCATGTAGCTTATTGGAAGGTTCGAGTCCTACTTTTTAGGCACTTCCCAAACCACCACAAAACCACTCGTTTAAGCACTGGGTTCTATGATTTATATCCTTAAATTCTTGTAGAGGCTTAATTCCGACTAGGATTCCCTTCCACCTCTCTTAACTCTCACTTTTGGTACTGAAGGATCTCACATACCATCATCATGTGTGACGGGGGACCCTCTATTAAGTAAACGACTCTGTACTAATGAGAGTTAGATAGATTATCCTTGTTTTGATTATCTTTAAAAGTGACAACTTAAATATTTATGGATCAAGTAAATATAAGTTTGGTTTAGTGATTAAATGATTTAACAATTTCAACCCTTAACCTCCAAGACTTGAGAACGGTAACCTTAACAAAGGTGGAACATATTCCTAAAGGTGTGCAATCTGAAGATCACTGGTGCACCCGTAGGGAATCCGCCCTTTTCCAAGAAAACCACTCCCGCATCTGGTGTGGTACCAAAAACTTGTCACCCATATTGAAACACCTCAACTGACGGCAGAAACATCGGGGTGTCACATAGTGACGATTGTGTAATATCCCATGGTACTATAGATTTCACATAATTTATTTATTCCAAAAGTTTGTATATACAAATTTCAAGTGAGCAAAAGTTCAAAATGTTCAGCTAATAATTAAAGCTTCAAGTATCCTATGTATCCAATGGCTTGCAATTCCTCCTTGTGACAATTGAATCCTAGAACATGTTAATTTGAAAGGCTGGGGGTCAACTATAAATAGTATGTGAAAATACATAGGTTTTGATGTGCCAAAAATATAGTTTGTTTAGCAATTAACAAGTCATGGTAGTATCTACGACAGTTTGTGAGAACAAAACCTACTCGGAACTAGTTTGCATACCAACCATGTGACAAAATTAAATGAATCAAATGAATCTTTGTATCAATGAATCTTGTAACACCCCAACCGATGGCGGAATCATCAAGCTGCCATGTAGTGACGATTGTTCAAAAGCTCATGGTACTAAAGTGTAAATATTTTATTCAATGCTTCAAGTACAATTACATACATTCATGAAATACAAGTACAATTTCCACACGTTGTTCGGGTTAAGTCTTTACTAAGTCAAATGTCCTACATGTAGTATCTCAACAAACTACCTGAAACATGAACGGAAATATTTTATCAACATAAATAATGTTGGTGAGCATACTTGGTTCGTATACGTATAATATAAGTTTAAAGAATATGTTTTACAACTTAGGTGTCAAGATCTATCATGGCATTATGTATACACGTAGTACATAAACATGATAAAGTCAAACGAATATGTATCACATAAAGTTTAACAAGATATAAGTTTATCACGTTTCACAATGATTTGAGCACCGTAACATGTGTTACATCGATTTGAGCATTTGAACATTTGAGCACTCTAACTTTAATTAAGTCTAGATAACAATTTCGAGCAAACAATGTAAGTAAACTACGTTTAAGTCTAGCATAAAGCACCAAGATAACGAGACACGTATATGAATTGTAAATGTATATAAGTTTATGTGTAAGAGTATGTGTAAGTTTGTATATGTGTACATGTTTCACCCCAAAAGTGTAAAAAATGAAAAGGGGGATAAGTATACTCACAGTTTGCGAAAGCGATCCAAAACCAACTTAAGCTGTCATGAGTTAAAGAACTAGGAATTCCCGAGGAATTCTACCTATAACATTTAAGAATACTAATAAGGAAATGTCTAAAAGGTCTAAGGTATCTAGGGATCTAAGGCATTAGGGTTTGTTAAGTCGATTTGGGGAATTAGGGTTTCTTTTGCAACAAAATGAATTAATACTAAATTCGTATATAAAAATAATATGATAAATTTTATAAATATGATTAGGTAATATATTTATTACCAAGTGAAAATCTAGTTAAAAAGTAGTTCCAAATAATTGGGACAAAGTAATTTAATTAATTGCTTTAAAACTATAATTGTAAATAATTACAATAATTAGAAATAATTGAACAAATAAATACAAGTTACACAAATGAATTAAATATTAATGACACATCTTCTAATGTAAGCGCAAATAACTCCGAACGACATAGAAGGCGAAAAGAAATATTTCCTGTAGCAATAGGTGTCTTAGATGGAACTCTTATACATGCGATCATGCATATTGATCAACAAACTCGTTACAAGGGAAGAGGAAAAGGTGAATGCTTTCAAAATGTATTAGCAATTTGTGACTTTGATATGATATTCACATTGGTATGGGTCAGATGGGAGGGCATTGCACATGATTTACCAGTTTTAAAAGAAGTTGCATCCAACCCAAATTTTGGCTTTCCTTTCCCGCCACCAAGTTTTTAATCATTCTTCAATGTTCATTTCATACATTATTTGTTTTTATATGATAGTTTTGATGCTGATACAAAGAAGTATTACCTTTGTGACGCTGCGTACACCAACACTCGTGGATTTATGACTCGCTACCGTAGTACAAGGTATTGGTTAGCCTATTTTCGACGACAACGAGCGTTAACTAAGGAAGAAAGATTCAATAATGCTCACGAACAACTCAGAAATGTCATTGAATGTGCATATGGTGTTCTGAAGGCGAGATTCCCAATCCTAAAGCAAATGGCTCCCTTTCCTTTTCCAATACAAAGAGACATAGTGATTGCTTATTTTGCCATCCATAATTTTATAAGGAAATGCAATATTTATGATCAGTTATTTATGGACTATGATAAGAACTCGATGTTTCATGAAATGCAAAGTGGGGAAAATGATGGCCTGTTAGTTCAAGACATAGAGTGGGGTTCACAGGGTATTGACTATATGAATTCTTTACGTGACCAGATTGCTAATCAGATGCATTCAAATGATTCGAATTAAAATTGTATGCAGAGTTGTGTTCTTTTTATTTGGATTTCGTATGTTGTGTTATTTTGTATTTAGATTTTGGTATGTTTCCTAGGATTTTAAAGGATTTATGTGTAATTTGGATTTTCTATGACGTTTGGTTTCTTCTTTTTACAATTTTCCATAAATCTGTACATTATTCAAAGCTCTGGCCAAACAGATACATTTCTTTCAACACATAAATGTTCAGAGGGGTAAAATAGTCATTCTGCACAGTCATTCACAGATACAACCAAACAGCTCTTAATGGTTCAGCACTTTACTGGTTCAGAGTCTCTTACCCATTCAGACCTCTTAATGGTTCAGCACTTACTGGTTCAGCACTTGCTAAATAGCCCCTTAGGGTTAGAAGAATAAGATGATTATATAGTAATCATCTTTAATTAACTATTAATTAATTAGCCACTAAAGTTTTATAATTAACACTTTAATCACAAGTCTTTGTTTCTTATGTTTTATTATCACATAATAAACAAAATATTATTATTTAACACTTTAAATAATAATCACCACATGATATCAACAAATTTATATTTATGGTGCATCGACAATTATCAATCACTATTAATTAATATCCAATAACAATTATGTGACAACGTCATAATAATTATTCTGTAATAATTATTACATTGTTAAACGCTTTAAACGATTCAATTGGTTAATCCGTTCAATCAATACATTTCCATTCTATTGTTTCTTTAAACAATCAACACCGATTATTCGAAATAATCTATTTGATAAATATTTCTCTAAAAGTTTATTTCTTAGTTGAAGTTATTTGTGATTAATAATATTTAACAATTAAATATTTGTTCCATGTTCGCAGTCCAAAGTGTAACTTTTTGGAACGTACTTTGATAGTCACATTATTAATCGATATTTGGACATCATTTCCTATTGTCTACACACACTATGGTTATGGTATGGTGATTCGGGGAATCATCAGGATTAACATACATGAGTCTCGTATCCCATTCGTTGGTGAAACAATAATATAATATAGGTGATTTATTAATAATTATATGGTATGAGATCATTGATAACATGCAAATACGTGTTTACATGAGTTGATATGAAAACATGGGTTTTGGTGCATTAACTTCTATTATAGAGAAGGGCAAACCCATGTGTTATAAGTTTATAAGGGAAAAGCCCTTCGCCCAAAATCTAGAAGATGGGAGTCCCAAAAAACCAGCGGCGAAGGACAGCAGCAATAAATACCATCCTTAACTTGTTTTCATCATTTTTACAACCCTAACTCACCTCTAAACACCCCTTTCTGCTCCCTAACCTTGTTAAATGAGTTATTGTCCTCATGTCATCAATTCTTAGCCAAAACAACTCCTAGAATCATAAACAATTGACGATCTAAGGTGGGTAATCTATCTAAATCTATCTCAAAGCTTTTTAATGTTGTTATTATGAACCCAAAATGTCCAGATCTGATTATAGTGTGTTCTCATCAATAAAAACCCTTTCTATACCTTTCTAAATTGAATCTAAACATTATAAGTGAGTTTTACTAAAAATAAAGACCTAGATGGTTAATGGTGACCTAGAAATTGGGGCTTTTGTGTTACTTATGAATGAAATGATAATATAATTTTTATATGATGTTTGGTTCATTTATGAGGTGTTGTGAGTTTTGACTTGTGCAAAAAGTCAAAGTTGAATACCAGAAATCATCCGGTCTACTCCAGCAACCTGAAATTCCTGTCTGGAAATGGGAACAAATATCTATGGATCTCATAACCAAACTCCCGAGATCACCAAGTGGTTGTGACACTATTTCGGTAATTGTCGATCATTTAACCAAGTGTGCACACTTCCTAGTTATCAAGGAAACTAACAAGGTGGAGTTGTTGGCTCGCATCTACCTCAAGGAAGTTGTCTCATGGCACGGGGTGCAGATATCCATCAACTATGATCGTGATTATCATTTCACTTCTCATTTCTAGAAAGCATTGCAGATATCTTTGGGTACTCGATTGGATATGAATATTGCGTACCATCCCCAAACTGACGGTCAAAGTGAGCAGCCGATTCAACCCCTTCGTGTATATGATACCCCTTCGCTAAAAAATGTTGTAACTGCTAAATACTTTGTGAAATTATGTGTTTTACGTGAAAGATTACTTGAGAACTTATATATGATTAATAAACTGATATTATGGTCACCAACGAAATGTCGGGTCTTGTGTAGTCGATCACAGTCAAAACGCTTTATGAAAATATATTAAGTCATTGATCGGACAACAACAGGTCGCTAGACAAACACGATTTTAGTCAAACAACTTATAGGCTATCTATGGTAGGTTTTCAGTTGTTGGGACTATCATAACATGCATGTCTTATATCACGCTAGAAGACGCAACCTAAGGTGAGTTTCACGGCCCCTTTTACTGTTTTCTTGTTGGGGAAGAAACATGCTACTATAAACTAAGCATCATGGATTACGTAAATACTATTATATTAATTATGTATTAAGCGACTTTCATCTATTTCCTTACTTCATATGAACCACAAATATGGGGATATAGCAGGGAAATGTGGATAGATCTATTGGGCTCGACAAAACACACCTGGGTCAACTGGAGGTTGGACAAGTGCATATTGTCCTTAACACAGAAACACAAAATCATTGTCACAGTGTGATGAATGGTGGCGGATTAAGGAAAAATATGTTGTACACATACTACATTCAGCAGTGGTTCAAATCGCTTGAGCAACTTGTACGATGTATAGCTAGCATCATTTATTGTAAAGGATCGGATTTGTAAAATCAACTAGTTTATCACACAAGTATAAGCAATCTAGGTGCGGAAACCCTAGATCACATGTAAAATGATAATATCCAGATCAGCACACGATAATATACATGATAAACAAGTTTTCATTAATAATCAAGTAGTGATTTATCTTACGAAGACTTTAGATTACTATGAAAACTAACTTTGGGACCTTCTAGACTCTCTCTAGAAAACACATAGTAAACACACACGAAAATGACCAAAGTTCTAACTTACAAACTCATCAAACATATATATAGACTTCTCCATTCGACCTCTGCGGAGGTCGAATGAGTCTATTCGACCTATTCAAGACTCGAACCAACAAAGACATAAACAAACTAATAATCACAGAATCCATTTAACCCACTAAATCTCCATTCGACCTCACGATAGGTCGAATGAGTCTTTCCAAAAATTTTAATCTTTTAAACATTCACAATCTCGTACAATCCAATAGCGATAGCCACACATATGCATCTACAAACTCCCCCTTGGCTATTTCTTGGAGTGTTCTTGATATTCCAATGCTCTGTTCCGAAGTTTGATCTTGATTTTGTTCTTTACACGCACGCTCATTTCTGGTTTGGCTTGTCGTTTTAGTGTGCGTTTTTGTGGTTCAGCTTTCTTGATAGTCTTTCCAAGCAGCTTCTCATAATCACAATCTGAATGAATTCCCCAAGCAAAGCAGAATATAGCAACCTATTGAAAATACCAGGCACGTTCTATGTCACACATCAAAATGAATTTGATTGTAATATAGTGCGTCAATATCTTCTTTCGCACAATTAATCAACCACATAGGATCGAACACGCGTATTTTCTTCACCATTAGCTTCGGATTTGCATCTCTGAGCACAATCACAGCTTCTCCAGTCACCCAATCATAATACCAAAACTCAAAGTCTTTAGCAAAGTGTTGTTGAATCGGCATCAAGGGAATACGCTTCATGACTTTGGGTGGTTTATACTTCAAAGTAACCTTGGGAATACCATTCATCGGATCAATATCATTCTTGTGAACAATACACTTTGGATATTGTGGTCTACATGCATTCCAGTTGGTATGGCTCTCCCTTGTCACCCTTTCTGCCATCCAATGCACAATATTATTGTGGTCACAGCCTGAAATCTGATGTCGTACAATGTCTTTAACAGCCCAATTTGGTAATGTCTTTATTTCATGAAAGTGTCGAAAGTACTAAATACCCTTCTCCCACTTGATCCCAATGCACCTTTGCTGTGGAAAGTATTTCCAAGCTAATGCATGTCCCTTGAATATCTTGTTGATGTATTTGTAGACATCTCCTTGAACTGCTGGTTTAGGTTGGTTCTTTTCAACTTCTCTCAGCTTTGTTAATAACTCTTTCAAAGAATCAGATTGCTTGAAGACTTTCTCTTTGTTAGATTCATTCTCAAATACTTCATCAATGATCTTCTTACTTTTCTCTTTAGCAATGTCTTCAGCTTGTCTGAGAGTTTCTTCATTTATGACAACTGGAATGCTGGTATCTGTGTGAATGTTGTAGTATTCAGGATATTCCTCGTGTGAAATATCTTCAACTTCCACATTGTTGTACTTGTCAGCTTCAATATCTTCAGGATCTCTTTGGCTTGGATCAGTCACTGGAACATACGGAATCTGCTTCTCACTAAGAATATCATCTAGCGACTTTCCAACCTGTTTAGCTAACCCATCCAGTATCTCTCTTGCAACAGCATTACAAACTTCACCATCTTCCAGATCAGGATCATTATACTCAATCTCATATCTCATGTCATTGTTTATGAAGATCTCAGGAAATCTACCAGTAATCTCCAAAGTAAAACACCCTCTCTTTATCATCTGTTTCAACAGTTCTTTGTCTGCATCAGTCATTTCGCCAGGCTTCTTCTAAGAAGTACTCTTATCACCTTCATCTTTCTAGCATTCTTCAAATGAATACTGTGAAGGATCATCATCTTCAGAATATTTAGAACTAGTAGGTTTCTCCTTATTAGCATTTCCCCCACCTGATGCATTATCATCATCATCATTATCAGAACTGTCATCTTTTCCATCTTTCTCATCATCTTACTCATCATCATCTTTTTCTTCATCATCATCCTCATCTGTACCACTGTAATCAACTTTTTCCTCTTCCTCTTCTTCTTCAACACCTTTGAGCTGTGGTGCTTGTTCGTACAGTTTATATATGATCTTCCTCATCTTGTCATTTTCATCTTGCAACACCAACAATCTCTTCGTGTTTTTTTTTTTTTTTTGCTTCATGGTAGTTAGCTGTTTGTTCTCACCTTCAAGAAACAGTACTTTCTCCTTCAAACTATCAACTGTTTTTACCTTCTCTTCCAACTCATCTTGACGTTTCTGAGAAGTCAAAACAATCTCCAAAATATATTTCTCACTCTCCTTTAACTGTCTGATCTCAGAAGCTTGTTGATTGAAAGCCTTCATCATGTTAGAAATCTGTCTATTAACAGCTTCCATCACGTCACTAGAAACAGTTGCTTGAGGAGTTGAACTTGATTCAGCAGTTGGTTTGGCAGTTCTTTCCTTCATACTTGCCAATGCCTTCTTGAATGATTTAGAAAAATCTACTTTAGTGATCTGTGCTGCAGGATTAGTTATAACAACTTTCTGCTTCTTGCTTGCTGGGGATGCTGCTTTTGAGCTTGAAAAGAAGCACACATCTTCATGTCTAACTCCTTCTCTCTTATCTTCCTTGCAGGTTCTCTCTTGGACATCTTTTTACCTCTGCCCCTTTTCACTTTAGCACCTGTAACTGGAGAACCTTCAATATTTGCATCAACATCAAGAGCAAACTCATATTCCTCTTCAAGTAACACTCTCTGTCTCTGTTCTTTAGCAATCTTGTCTAATGCTTCAGGAGTACTAATCTCAGTGGCCTTGGGATTAGTATCCTTTGTTGTTTCAGTCTCTGAGTCCCACTCAGTATCTTCTTCAGTCTCTCCTGATTCCTCATCAATTAACATAGTCTTTAACTTTCCTTTCCCATTCACAACCTTCTTCTTTGGTTCAACTTCATCAATCTTTTGCTTTCCTTTCCCAGACTTAGCACCCTTATTGATCACTTGTCTCTTTCTCTTTGCTTTCCTATCAACAGGTACAATAGGACTATCAGAATCAGAATTGCTATCAGCATTCCTCACTTTATCTATCCCTGGATCTTTGTATGCAACAGTACTTAAGTGTCCAAATAAACGCTTATGCGGTGGCTTTTCTTCTTCAGTCTTCCCCTTATACACTTTCATTTCGCCCAAAGTTGTCAGGTTCATATGTGTCTAATTGAGAATCAACAATGGATCTTTATTCAACACTTCACTGTACTTCCTATCAAACACCATCTGCAAGAATCTGGGGTACATCAAGAACTTCTCACTCTTAAATCCTTGTAACATCTCTTTCATGTGGTGATAGATCATCCTAGATACGTTGAATGGCTTGTTAAGTATCAATGCAACAGATAAAGACGACAAAGACTTCCTTAACACATCATAACCTCCACTGACTGGTCCAAATACGTGTAGTATCACATGAAGTAGATGCTTATATGAGGACACACTTTGGCTTTATGCAGTTGGCTTTCTGTGATTGGACCATTGTATTTCATCCTGAGATAGTGTGACATCCGTCACCCTCATCCTTCGTCAAATTACAATAATAGCCTTCAAATATTTTCATTATAGTCCTTGTAAGTTTCGTCTTTTCAAATTTAAATTTTAGAGCGAAATAAAAAAAAATTATCGTTTATATTTATTATGGATCGGGTATAAGTTTTGGTCAAATACGTATTTCGAAACGTCTACGCAATGGATTTTATAAAAATTCCAAGTTTTATAAAGTTTCATAAGGTTTAAAAACGTTTTAGGTTAAGTAAGTTAACTTGGTTAATTTTATAAAGGGAAAAACTAACTAGTTTATAAAAAAACTAACTCAGTTAAATATGGAGGGACCATTTTTGCCAATTCCTGAAATTTTTATAACAATCAAAATCCTTTCCCTGTTAGTTAGTTTAGGCGAGTTCCTTTGGCCGGATCCGGTGACCCAAGCTTTTCCGGCGAAACCAAAAACCGGGTTTTAAAGCCCCTCAAGCGCATTTAATGATTTCAATACGTTTCTCCTAATGATAGCATCGAATTACAACCATAATAACTAGTTTTAACTTGGATTTAATGGGAAATAAATCGGTTCAAGTAGTGTAACCGACCGGACTTTAAAAAGCTTCCCTAACGCTCGTTTTACTTAACAAACATATAAATGGTTATCCCCATTCGTTTCCTGCACTCAATACCGTATCAAACCCACGAAAAATAACTCCTAAAAACGCTCAGAAAGCTTCATCATCGGCTTTAGAGTTGCGGACCTGCACACCTTATTTTCGAACCTATAAACACGTTGTAAGTCGTTTTCTTGATGCCGTTTTGTTAGTTGGTTGTCGTAGGTCAAAAGCCCCATGAATTCGATGTCCAATAGTCTGTTAATCGGGCTATTAGAATTGAGGTTTAGGGTTAGGGTTCTTAGGTTGAATTGGGGAAGAAGATGATGAATATACATGAAGCCCCTCCTTTCTGATTTTTTTTATACTTGTTATTATATATTAATTTTCTTTTATTTTAATCACTTAAATTCCATTTTAAAATTAGAATATTCATAATAAATTCATTTCTGCTCCAAAAATTATAAAAATTTAGGTGTAGCACCTTGACACCATAAAGAAAAATATCACACTTTTACTTTCTGAAAATTATTAAATTTTTATTATTTTATTAATTTAAATTGTTTTAAACATATTTAATTCATTAAAAATTCATGTTTTATGATTTTAATCTCAAACTTTTTGAGAAATTATTTTTCACCATCATGAACTGAAATAAAAATTATTGGTTCAGAAAATATTTATTTTTTTATTAATTTTATATTTTTAATCATTTAAACATGATTTAATCTCATTAAATCAGTTTTAAATATAAATAAGTTTATAAAAATTATGGAAAAATTATTTTCATTACTTTATATCAGAAAGTACCCATTTTCTATGAAAATAGTATTTTTGGATTGTGTCTTGTATTATTAGTCTTATTATGTTTAATTAGACATTTATTTATTTACACTATTTAAAAATCTATTTTATAAATATTGTTATTATAGAATATAAATATTCTAATGTTTGAAAGTATTTATTATTAGTTGTTGGATTATGGTGTAATTCATAATTATTTATTTAAGCATTTATGATTATTGTGTTTATTTAAATAATTAGTTCAAGTAATTAACTAAATTATTTTGTCATAATTATTCAGATATATTTTGATCTAAATATTTAATTGGTAATAATTATATTACGGTCATTACCTAAATCATATTTACAACTTTGGTATATTAATTTTAATATACAATGTTTACATTACTGCGACTAATCATAAAAACTCTAATTCCCCAAATCGACTTAGCAAACCCTAATGCCTTAGACCCTAGACACCTTAGACTCTTAGACATTTTCTTATTAGTATGCTTACACATTATAGGTTGAATTCCTCGGAATTCCCATTACTTAGCTCACGATCGCTTAAGTGGATTTTGATCGATTTCGTAAACTGTGAGTATATCTTTCCCCTTTTTACTGTCTTACTATTTTGGGGTGACTCATGTACTTACTATCAAGTTTATAATTCCTTTTACTAAAATAGCAATTCTTATGTGTGTTTGCTTGTGTCATTTTGTGTATCTATGACCTGTCAAATCATTAACCGTTGCGGCCTGGCATTTCAATGAATAGTACTATGGTTTATACCCTTGTGACTCTGTTGAGAGTCCTCGTCATTGCTATGTATTACATTACTACTAGCGCATACTATATATATCTGCTTTCTTCTCTTAGGGTTGATTTGACCCGGATACCACTTATTACATAATTGCAAACAGTATACGACACATGAATTGCTAAACACTTTTCTACTATATTCATTTAAACAGGGTATGCTCACCAATACATTTATGTATTGACCAAATTATTTTGTACATGTTTCAGGTTGTTTTGAGATGCATTCTTTAAGCTTTTGGATTTATATTTAGATTTTGATTCATTGTATTTCAATTTAGTTGGCAGTTAGAATCATTGTAATTCATTTCAATGTAATAAACTATTTAATCAATGTATTCAAATTTACACTTTAGTCCATGAGCTATTGAACAATCGTCACTACGTGACACCTCGATGTTTCCGCCATCGGTTGGGGTGTTACAGATAGCAAGCACGCTGCACAGACCATGAAAACTCTATCGGATCTTTAGGAGAATCTTGTAACTGCAACACTTCTCTGATATCTTGTTCTGGAACAAACACCATGTGACCCTGAATTCTGCTTTGGATTACAGATTTGTTTTCCCAGAAAGTAATAGCTGCTTTCTCCCAGAACTCCACTTGGTGGTCTTTATAGATTGTAGCTCGTTGTGAAATAGCATGTACAACTCTAGATCTTCTCAGAAATTCAACAATGCCTGTAAATTCTTCATTTTTTGAATCCACCGGTCCAATGTAAGCACAACAGTTATGTTTGGGTTCAAAGTTTAGCTCTTTGGGTGCTTCTGCCTGTTGTAATGGTTGTTCAGCCATTTTATCTGCAAAATCACAAACAAACAATACAAAAACACGTCAATTCGGATAAAACTTGAAAAATGGTCAAATTATCTTTTCATTCGACCTGTTGAAGGTTTGAATGGGTTTTTAGTATGTCAAATGAACATGAAAGTTGTTCATTCGACCACTCAATTCTTCATTCGGCCTTTCAGAGGGGTTGAATGGGCACTTTTGAAATTTGAAATGATCAACTCACTGTTAAATCCATTTTATTCACTCATTTTGATTGCAAAACAACCTAATATGACCGACTAACACTGAATGACCATCAATTGTCACAAACATTCAATTTTAGATGGTTATCAATTGATTCTAGGGTTTAAACAATCGAAATTCATGATTAATCATATTAAACAATCGAATCCGTGATATTCTCCCCCTAAAATCATCGAATATTGAATCCATGGGGTTAATTATGATGAATAAACAGTTTAAATCCATTAATTTGAAGCCTAGGGTTTGAAAACTTTGATCAACGATTCTGATCTGTTTAATGGTCCATTACCTGTGATTTGTATATGGAACGATCAGTGATTCTCGAGGAACAATATTATCAAGTCTAAAAATCAAATGCAATAAGAGGGTGTAATGAAAGAATTTGAGAACTGTTGAGAATGGGGTTCGAATGGGGGATCTGGTATATATAGACACTATCCATTCGACCCTTTCAGGGTTCGAATGAGACGCTATAATGTTCTTTCGACCTAATAAAAGGGCGAAGGACAATTATAGGGGTTCGAATGGAAAATTTTATAAGAACCACTCTCATTCGACCTAAATATTGGTTCGAATCAATGCTTCAGGATTTCATTCGACCTAACGAAAGGTCGAATGGAAATATGGAAAAACTGATTTTTACCATTTTGTCCAATTCGATTCCCGTTTTGATATTTTGAAACATCTAAACTTTTAATTTCTCAAAATTTCTCATTTCAAAGATACAAAACTCAGTTTGGCTTGTCAAACTTCAGAAAATGATCATCATTCAACATCGGTTATCGAAAATAACACAGAAATGTAAAATCTTTTGGATTTTCTGAAATTTATGCTAAAACACGCCAAAAATCTTTTTGAGTTTTTGTATATGAACTAAATCAACATAAAGAAATAAACTTTTTTGTGATTTTCCAGTAAGAGGATCATATCAGTTTATGAGAGATCAACTCATACCGTTGTTCTGTTTCAGTTAAACATTTACTGACTGTGTGACTCGGCTGTTGCTGATATTGTTGTCCACATAAACTCGCATGCAGACTGTTATGCAGTGCTTTAAAATGATACTCTTAGGTGTATTAATAACTAATTCACCTGTGGTTCCCACACACACGACATACTCCCGTATCAAGGAATTTTGCACAAAGATTCATTGTAACGCGTGATTATGTTGTTATCCGTATTTACAAGTTATGATGCACAAAAGTGTACAGGTCAGCAAATCAATGCTACAGACTAACATGTGCACTCTACCAGGTTGAGGTCTTATATCAATCATGATTTGTATCAGTGATTAGATACGATGCATCAAATAATCTTTGATTATCATAACACATTTAAAGTTCCTCAATTCGGTAACTTTAGGTTTTGGCCTTAAAGCTCTTTTGTTAAGATACCCTGCCTGATCTAGGTCCGTAAATTAGTACGACAAAAGATCAGATAGGCTATCCCCAGATAACATTCAACATAACGACCCGAAGCCTCCGATTTTGTACAAACCCTACCAAACGAAATTACGGTACCAAGACCATATACCCATGAGGTGTTCATCCACATACTAAGCAGTTCGTTATGTTTGTATCACTAAGGCACGCATTAATAAGCCTACGAAGCCTATCAGCACATCACACTAAGTCAATCACATATCAGATCTGTAACTTTACAAATCTCTAGCATGCGAAAGATCCTCACTGATGTACTGTCATTTCCACTTTTTCTCCAGGAAAAATCATTTTTTATTTTCTGATTTTTATGGTTTTTCAAAAATTTTCAATGTTTTTAATTTTTCTGAATAAATTGCTCCCCCTAAAATTAAAAACATATTTTTGGATTTTTAATTTTGAAAGCATAAAAGCAAAAGCAAAAACAAAAATAAAAATGATAAACCGATGTGAACATTAGTCTTGTTTTTCTTTATTACCATTAGCTTTTAGTAAAAATTCAAATCTGGATTTGTCAAAAGCTTTGGTAAAAAGATCAGCTCTCTAATAGTTAGTGTGGATTTTAACCATGTGAATCAATCCTTTAGCATAGCAATCACGAATAAAGTGATACTTGATTCGGATATGCTTAGCTTTAGAATGATTTATAGTGTCTTTAGTGAGTGCTATGGCTGCTTCATTATCGCAATGAATAGGGGTTTTTAGAAATTGCAAACCGTAGTCGTGCATCTGCTGTTGAATCCATAAAACCTGTGAACAGCAACTCGAGGCTGACACGTATTCAGCTTCACAAGTAGATAGTGCAACTGCTGCCTGCTTTTTACATTTCCAGGTCACGAGCCTGCTCCCCAGAAATTGACATCCAACCATTGTGGATTTCGCGTCAATATCACATTCGCCAAAATTTGCATCACTAAAAGCAATAAAGTCAAAATTATCATCATGAGGGTACCATAGTCCACGCGAGGGACATCCCTTCAGATATCTTAGGATTCTCTTGACAGCTGTATGGTGACTCTGTTTCGGCTTCGATTGGAATCTAGCACAAGGACATGTAGCAAACATTATATCTGGGCGGGATGCAGTCAAATACATTAAAGATCTAACGATGGCTCGATATGTAAATGGATCAGTACGCTCCCCCTTAGCATCAACTCCAATCCCGTTATTGGGTTGTATGGAAATGTCAATCGGCTTTGAATTATCCATCTAGAATCGGCTCAAGACTACAGAAACATATTTCGTCTGGTGGATGAAGATCCTTGACGGCAATTGATCAACTTGCAATCCTAGAAAGAATTGCATCTCTCCCATTGAGTTCATCTCAAACTTTTCCTGCATAATCTTTTCAAATTCCCTGCACAGAAGTTCATTAGTGGAACCAAATATAATGTCATCAACATAAATTAGTACAAGAAGCAAGTCACCCTCTGTTCATTTTGTGAACAGGGTACAGTCTACCAGTCCTCGTTTGAATCCATTGGAGAAAAGATATGTGTTGAGCTCCTCGTACCACTGCCTTGGGGCTTGGTGTAAACCATACAAAGCTTTGTTCAGCTTGTAGACTTTATCCTGGTGGATAGGATCCTCAAAACCTAGTGGTTGCCCCACACATACTTCTTCCTTGACCACACCATATAAAAAAGCACTCTTTACATCCATCTGATACACCTTGAATTTCATGTAAGATGCATATGTAAGAAACATTCGGATTGCTTCAATACGCGCAACAGGTGCATAGACTTCATCGTAATCAATTCGTTCAGTTTGATGAAACCCTTGTACCACCAATCGAGCTTTGTTTCTGACAATAACGCCTCGATCATCCTTCTTGCACTTAAACACCCATTTTGTGCCAATCTTCTTTTGGTCTGGTGGTAAATCGGTCAGCGTCCAGACTTCGAGTTTCTGAAATTACTGTAGTTCTTGCTACATCACATCTACCCATGATTCGTCTTGTAAAGCATCCTTGTATGTTCTTGGTTCAACCTGTGAAACATAACAAGAAAAAATCCAATCATTTTGACAACCTGATTTATGTATTTTGGCATACAGGGCAAGGGCTCCAATGTTATCATGCGAGGTTGCACGTCTTAGTTGACCAAGGGTCATCACACTGCTTCCAGGATCACCAATAACCTGTTCTAGCGGGTGAATCTGATGAATCCAAAATTCCAGATGTTCAGGAACAGGAATCACCGCTTGAACATTTAAATTCTCTGCCATCTCCAGATCATTACTTGTATTTGATGACGATGGAATATCTAGATTAGGGTTCACTGGTGATGATACTGTAGCATTATCCACCACCGCTTCACTAGTAACTTCTTCCTCGTCTTCTGACTTAGAAGAATCCAGTGTTGTTGAAGCTTCTTGGAAAACCTCTTCTTCAACTACAGGAGCATTGGTATCATCAGAAGTTGCTGCTGGAGGAGTCACGGTGATTGGGTGCACTAACGGTGAAGTTACTGCATTCTCACACTCGTAATACAATCTTAAAACAGCTTCTTCAACCAAGCTTTCTAGATTGAATGACTCAAATAGTTCCTTGTAGTTAAACATCCAATCGGGCTCATTTCCTTGAACATTCTGAGTGTAGCGTTGAACATCAACATTCACCCACTCTTCAACTTGTTTAGTTCTTTTGTTAAACACGTGTTTAAGTGGTGTCGCGTATCCAACAGAATAACCTTCTTCTGCTTTCGATCCAAACTTCTCATTAGGATTCAGCATTGTACATAGCGCCCCGAATGGCTCTAGAAACTCTAAATTTGGCTTTCGTCTGCTAAGTAGTTCATAAGAACTCTTTGCAAACTTCTTCACTGTCAACACACGGTTCAATGTATAACATGCTGCATGAATAGCCTTGTTCCAAGACATAACTAGAAGATTAGTATCCATAAGCATAGTTCGAGCCGCTTCGATTAGAATCCTATTCTTTCTTTCTGCAACACCGTTCTGTTGAGGAGTGTATGGTGCACTTTATTCATGATGAATACCCTTTTCTTCACACAATGCATCCATCATAGAATTCTTGAACTCCGTCCCGTTGTCACTTCGAATACGTTTGATCTTCAATCCATATATATTCTCCAATCGGGCAAACAGAACTTTCAAATTATTTAACGTTTTGCTCTTATGTTGCATGCACATCACCCATGAGAATCTTGAGTAATCATCAGTAACCACAAGACAGTAAACATCCCCATTTATACTTTTACGCTTAACAGGTCCGAATAGGTCCATGTGTAAACGCTCAAGTGGAAATTCAACCGAGTTCACTTTCTTGGGTTTGTGGAAATATTTGTGATGTTTCCCCTTCTAACAACTCACAAATTTATCATTCAAATGAAAATGCTTCACATTAACTCTTTCTACAAGCCCGTTTTTCACCAGATTGTTCATTTTTCTCAAGTGAATATGCCCCATCCGTCTATGCCACATGATGGATTCTTTCTCTGTAGCTTTGGACAGAAAACACGTTACTTGACCCTGAGTTGTGATTGCCTTGCTTATGTCAAGAATGTACAGATTGTTCACTCTTGGAGCTTTAAGCATTATCCACTCTTTGGGAATAACGAAACTAGGCTTCAAGATGTAGCAAGATTTGTCATCAAAGTGTACTGAAAACTTCTTATCACAAATTTGACTGAAACTCAGCAGATTATAATCGATTTTCTTCACATAAGATATTCGTTCAAAACTCACAATCCCATTGCTAACACTTCCTTCCATTGTTATATAACCTCCTTTGTTCCCAGCGAACGCTACATACAATCCATTAATATTCTTGATATCAAAGAGTAGCGAGATGTCACCGGTCATGTGCCCAGAAGCTCCACTGTCAACAATCCAGAGACTGCTAATAGGGCCAACTGAAGCTCCTTACACCAATCATAACAAGATTAGTTTTTACGAGGGACCCAAGCCTTTGTGGTCTTGGCTCTTTGAGTGTTAACATTCAAAGATTCTTTTTCACAAACTTTCTTTTCAACTTGTTTTGAATCAATTCTTTTCTGATTGTTCAAAACTTCTTCACACTTAACTTGAACCTTAGCAGATGAAGTAGAAGCACCTGGAGAACCCTTTGGTGTCCAAGTCTGTTCCAAACGTTTAAGAATCCTAATTTGATGTTGTTTAACCTCAACAGGTTTCTTTATATCGTCCTTAAATGAAACTTTCTTGACTACCTTATCTGATTTAACAGACACAAGTCCAACTAATGACTTAACAACAGGTTTTGGATAAACCTTTTGTTTATCATGAGTTGCGTTCACCATTGGTTTCTTCAGTTTATTCTCAAAGGCAATTCGGTTACGATTATCATAAACAATCCGATGGTTTCCTTTATTTGGATAAAAACGGTTTTGGTTGTAAAATTGTTGTCTTTGAGGATAAAATTATCTTTGTGGAAAAGACTGTCTGGTTTGGTAACCATCAACCGAATTCCTCTGATTCTGCCTGCTCTCAACCTCGTGCCTTTTGTGTCGCACGTATGGGCAGTGTGCAAGTAAATGCCCCCTCTCCCCACACTTGTAACAAGCATGATACTCTTCAAATGAGTTCTTGGCATAAGGATTAGCGAATGATTTAACCAGGTGTTGATCATCAACACACTTTCGCCTTAAACTCTCAGGAGCGGACTCCATTGAGTAATCTGGTTCATAAAATCCGTTAATCTTGTCCTTTGGTTTGACAAATTCAGTGACATGAACCTTGGGTTGTTTAGAGTCACCACCATACAGTCGCTTGATTAGTTCAGGTGGAATATCATTTGTTCTTTCATGTTTAGGAAACCAAATGGTACTCTCTTGCCAAATTTTCTCGACTTTAGAATAGTTAACAAATTGTATGGGATACTCATCATCAGAAATTATCTTATCAGGTCCTTCTATCCGATAAAACACCTTCACGGGTTAGTCACTGGACTCATTCTTATCACAATGCTTAACTGATGGATTCTTTTTGGTTTCATTCTTTTGAGGATGTGGAACCTGAAAAGGTGATACACTCTCATTCGTTCGAATGTGATTTTGCAATGGAATATCATCATTCTTCTTAGGTTCCTCATCTTCAGTATCTGAATCATCAGTTACCGCAACCACTCCCTCATCATTCAACCCGAGAATCAGTCTCACGTCGGAATTCGGATCACCAACACTTGAAGTGTTTGATTCATTTTCCGATGAGGAATCCGATCTAACTGAACTCTCCGGTGTTACTGAATTAAGATTATGATTTTCAAATACCACTGGGGAAGGAACAGATTTGTAGTTAGCACTATCAGATTGAGATGGTTCCTCAACAATGTGCTCTAAAACATACGCCACAATATTATAACTTTCTAACTTCTTGTTAATCTTTTCGGTAAAACACTTGATTTTAGCCATTTCTATTTTAGTTTCCTCAATTTCATTAATGTAATTATTAATGGCTATTTTTTTTAATGAAAGAGTTTTAGTCAGTTCAGAAACATCTTTTTTATAGCTCTCAAGTGTTTTGTTGAAATCGTGCTCATCCCTACGATACGACTGAATGACAATTTTAGCAATCTCAAGCTGATGCTTAAGTTTCTTAACCTCATCATTAAGTCTATCACAAGTACCACAATATTTCTCACTAGAAGAAGAGTTAGGACTTACCGGCTTAGGAGGATCTGTCATGGCCATTAAATCGAAATGAGCTTCCTTTCCAGCAAAGAACTTAGAATAATCCACCTTCGTGAAAGCATCATCCACCATGCACGATTTCTTCCTCATCCGAAAGTCTGCTTCAGCTAGTAATTGATCAATATCATCATCAAGTGAGTTAACACTTGCCTCCGAATCAGATTCACTATCCGAATCCGAATAGACAGATTCTCGATCATCAGATACATCAGCAACAGAATCGATAATCGTCCCTGAAACCGTTTCAGTAACCGGTTCCTCAACCTTCTAAGAAACAATTTTGGAACCTCCTCCTCAATAATCTCTTCAATAACCACCTTCTCAGAAACCTTCTTTTCTTCCAAATCAACTATCACAACTCCTCTCTTTCCACTTTTTGAGCAAAGCATGCAACATTACTACTTGTGGTCTCACCAATACCAAGTTGCATGGTATTCCAGTCAAAACCTTCATCCTTTTGTATCACCAATGCTTGATTCTCATTTTGTGGTTAAGTGTTTGTTGTAGTAATAGGAACAATGGTTCTTGTTGGATTTGGTGTTGTTTGAGTGGTATTTTGGGAGGTGTTTTGTCGGTTTCGGTAATTGTTTTGGTTATGATAGTTGTTTTTGTTTTGAATTTGGAAGGTAACTTGATTTTGGGTTTGACGGTTTTGGTTGTTAGAATTGAAAGGATTTCGGTTACCTTGTTGTTTAGGTTGGGTACATTCACGAGCAAAGTGTCCTCTTGTTCCACAATTGAAGCATGTAACCTTGGCTTTGTTGAATAACAATCAGTTCCATCTCTTCCTTATCAATTTGGGCATAATCCTCATTAGTTATATTGTTGTTGCCTATCTGACTTGCTACCAGTCCATTGTAGGAAGCGACCATTGCTGAAACCAAAGCAACATGTTGTTGTGCCACTTCTATAGTCACATTATTCATGTTGAAAGTTTCCAACACAATCGGACTTTGGCTTGAGGATGCTTGATTCATGATCAGTGCAACATGTGGTTGTTGTTGTTGTAGACTACTTGTCGATGATGTGAAATAACAAGCAGTTGACATAGGAGGTTGAGTTGTTGTGTAAGAAGTTGGTGTGTAAGATGTTCCTGAAGTATAGTAACTGGTTGCACTCATTTGTGGTTCAACATTTGATACAAAATTTGTTTGAGGTGCAACACTCGCTCCTCCTGATGTATTAGAAATAGAAGAGGATGATATAGTATGATACAGCTCCGGATTTTGTGGAAACTGTGCTCTCTTTGCCTTTCTCCTTTCTTCCATCTCTTTGTTTTCCAACTTCTGTATAAATTCATTAATGGACAAATACTGATAAGCATCTTTTTCCTTCAGTACCTCAACATGTTGTCCCTAATATGGAGGCAACGAATCAGCAAACTTCTCCACAACTTCAATCATGGGAATAACAATCTCATAATTCGATAACTCTGACAACAAATGAAAGAATCTTGGAATAAGCTCCTTCAATGTTTCACTCCCACTGTAACTAAAGTTCTCAAACTCCTTTTTGATCTCTTCCATACGAATTCTCCTAGTCTTCACATTACCATCATGCCGACTCTTCAAAACGTCCCATAATTGCTTTGAAGTCACACAAGATCTAAACTGATGTAGTAAATATGTAGTTCCTGAGACAACTGAGAATACGCCTTCTTCTCTAATGCAAACTTCTTTTTCTCATCGTCTTTTATGTCTTCAAGTGCAATAGCCATATTAGTGTTCTCAACCATTGGTGCACTATAACCCTTCATGATCATCTGCCATGCTTTTCCACCTTCCAATCCCATGCCCTCAAGATGAATCTTGAATGTTCTTTTCCATTGATAATACTCAGACATGTCCAACAACTTCAGCGGACAATTTCCACTTCCAGTTGATAAGTCATTAATCAAGGTAGTAATCACATTTGTTGTCTGACTTTGAGCTACCGCTGCTGCTGCGACTCGCCAATAGTTTGGCATTTGTTGTTAAGGATGAGTAACAATCGGTTGTAATGAACTTGATATGGCATAGTAATTCGGCATCTGTGGTGGTTGTGTGTTCACTTTCTGAGCTGCAACTTCCCAAGGGTTAGTAGGTACTTGTTGTGGTTGTGTCATTGGTGGTCTCGGTGTCATCGGTAATCCCCAAATGTTGTCCATGATGTTTGGAATAAAAACACTTAGAAAATCAGAAAATATGAAATATGGTTCGACCTAAACTGAGTGATCGTGAGGTCGAATGAACAATGGAACACTGTTCGACACTTTGAATGAGTTCGAATGTGTAACAGATATGAAAGAACTTCGTTCGACCTCTCAAAGTAACAGGTTCGACCTCTCGATGGTTCGAATGAACAAAAGTAGGTTCGAATGGACACCAACACACTCTAAATGAAGAACAAACACCTGATTCGACCTAAAACACACTTGGTTTGACCTAAAAATGCTTGAATCGACCCAAAAATCAATCTCGTTCGACCTAACTCAATCTGATTCGACCTGACCCATTTGAAAATCATTTTTTCTTCAAAATCAACCAATTTGATTTGAATTATGCAAAAGTTGATGGATTTTGATGAAAATAATCAGGTTTTGGATCAGATCATATGGAGATCAAGTTTTGTGAAAGAAATTTTGATTTTATCAGTAAAAACAAGTCAAAATCAATCAATCTCAATCAATCTCCATGTTCATGCAAAATAGAAAAACTTTTCATGTTTTTGATGAAAAATCTGATTGAAAACTATCAATTTGCAGTTGTGTGATTGAGCAAAGCTCTGATACCACTTTGTAAAGGATCGTATTTGTAAAATCAACTAGTTTATCACACAAGTATAAGAAATCTAGGTGTGGAAACCCAAGATCACATGCAAAATGATAATATCCAGATCATAACACAATAATATCCATGATAAACAAGTTTTCATTAATAATCAAGTAGGGATTTATCTTACAAAGACCTTAGATTACTATGAAAACTAACTTTAGAACCTTCTAGACTCTCTCAAGAAAATACACAGTAAACACACACGAAAATGACCAAAGTTCTAACTTACAGACTCATCAAACATATATATAGACTTCTCCATTTGACCTCTACAGAGGTCGAATGAGTCTATTCGACCTATTCAAGAATCGAACCAACAAAGATATAAACAAACTAATAATCACAGAATCCATTCGACCCACTAAATCTCCATTCGACCTCACGATAGGTCGAATGAGTCTTTCCAATACTTGTAATCTTTTAAACATTCGCAATCTCGTACAATCCAATAGTGATAGCCACACATATGCATCTACAATTATAATGAGTATTGTATGTGAATCCAGTTTAACAAAAAGGCTTTCTAAACAATAAAAATCTGTGAACTCACCAACATTATGTATGTTGACCAATTTTAGCATGTTTTCTCAGGTCGCTAAGGTAGCAGGAATTGGAATAGGTGTACGAGGTCACACAGCATCCTACTGCGTCTTGTCTATCATGAACTATGTTTTCAACTTTTATCATTTGATGTTCTGAATTGTAAAACTTATAACGGCTTCCGCTAAATATGTACATGTTGGTTGGTTTTAATACGTTGGTTTTAGTCATATAGTTATCGTTTCCTATGACTGTTGACTTGGATCCTGGTGTGTCACGTGCATCGCGATAAAACCCCGCATGTGGAATTTGAGGGTGTGAAAACATATGCACGTTGTGGCATATCAACTCGAAAAATTTGGATTGAAATGTAAAGCTAAAAATCTTTTTAAGATACATGGGATAATGTTCAAAGTAAAAGGTGTATGGGTTAAATGTAAAAGATGAAATTTTTTAAGGTTAAAAGTAAAAAATAAAAGAAAAAAAACAAACTAGGGTACAACCTACAAAGGATGGTGTACAACCTTTTCATACACAAAATACTTGTTAAGCATGATGTACAACACGATGTAGCAGAAAACATTCGCAAATCAATACTATATATAATATATATTTTGTTTGGTTGATAATGGTTGTATCAGTTCTTAAAAACTTTGTAGTTCTTACATAATCAAATATATATATATATATATGTATATATATATAGGGTAGGGTTCAAATAGGAACCAACCCTTAAGTAGGAACTATAGGAACCAATCTGAGCCATCCATCTTCAATGGCATGATTGTAAATAAGTAAAACTTTAATTAATTGTTATTTTAATAAAGGGGTATTAGTGTCTTTTGTTCAATATCATTTATTAGGTAATTAATAAGAAACTCATGTATATTTGGAAACAGCAAATTAGTGTTTATGGTATACCCAAACGTATTTATTGTATATACTATTAAAATTATATCTCGGTATATATACAACAGTGTACATTGGTGTATATTCGTTTTTTCATTCATTATCATCACCAACACAAGATATACATTGGTGTATATTCGTTTTTTCATTCATCATCATTCAACATCATCAACACAGATATACATTGGTGTATATTGGTTTTTTCATTTATCATCATCAACACAGATATACATTGGTGTATATTCGTTTTTGAAGTGTACATTGGTGTATATCAGTTTTTTTCATTCATCATCATCAAACACATATATATATATAACGGTGTACATCAGTTATATATTGATGTATATCATTTTTTTCTTTATTCAACATGATCAACACAGATATACATTATGATAAGAAACTCATAACAAAACAACTATTTTGCAAATCAATAATAAACCACACTATAAGGCTAATCCAAATAGAAATCACAAAAAAAACGTGATTCTCGCACGAAAAACAATACATAAATACCTTGATTTTCAACACTATTTAGAAACAAAGCTTGTGATTGTGTTTCATGATCTTCTATCACATGAAATTGTGATTCAATGTTTTCATGTATAGAATTATTATCCATAACTTGGAAATCTGAATCGCTGGCCGATTTTAGATTCTTTTAAATCGAAAGTTTTTTCAATTCAATCAATTTAAATCTTCTGAATTCGACTGGAAGTTATTTCGATTCAATCGAATTCAATCGAACGTGTTTTTTTTATTTGGGATTAGAGATGATAATAGGTTGAGAGATTTAAGGAAAGTCAAAAAAAACTTGCATATTAATTGCAGGAAGATAATTAATTGCCATATATAAAACTTTTAATTAAATTAAAATATAATATTTAATTGTCTAATTACATAACTACCCCCTAGATCAAGATCAAAGATGAATGGCTCAGATTGGTTCCTAAGTTCCTAACTAAGCTCTTGGTTCTTATTTGATCTTTTTCATATATATATATATATATATGGTCAAGATCCTGTACAAATGGTGTTTTTTGTGAGAAGTGTAAGAAGGACTATGGTGATGACACGTGGCATTATTTTTTTTTTATATAGAATGAGGGTATTAAGGTAATATAATCAAGCATGAAATAAGGAAGTTATCATGTAATTAATCTAATGGAGTTTTTTTAGGGATTTTTCATTAACCATAATTCAGAATTCAAACATGTTTTATCAACATATAATTCTCATATGCAGTTATAAAATACCATACGGATACGCAGTGTTTTATAATCAACCTGTGGTGTTTTATATTCAAGGCAGCAGTGTTTTATAATCAACCTGTGGTGTTTTATATTCAAGGCAAACGTTTATTTTTTTTTACATAACGTTTGGTGTTTTAATTATATTTATGTAAAGGATGTTGGTCATACATGGTGTTTTATCAATCACAACATTTAACTAACTGATACAATCACCATGAAGATAAAACACAATGATATGAAAAAAAACAAAACCCCCTAAAGAACACCATAAAAAAGAACATGATGATATGAATAACTTACATTGTGTGAAAAAACATCTTCCAATAACATACTTAAAACACCATTCAAATGTGAATGTAACACAATTATTCCAAACATTAGAACACCAAATAACCAAGATGAAGATAAAACACATTGATATGAATAAAAAACCAAAACTCCAAAGAACATCATAAAAAAAGAATATACAGGTATGAATGGCTTACATCATGTGAAAAAACATCTATCAAAAACATATTTAAAACACCATTCCAGTCATGAATCATAACACAATCGTTGCAGATGTTAAAACACCATGATGCGAATGGTAACTCAAAGATTCCAGACGTTAAAACACCTTGACTCCATTCTTGTTTCTGTGAAAATCGTGATTACATAGAAGTTTAAACCTCATACTTTTTCGATTTTCCTCATCTGATTTAGAAGTTTGATGATAAATTGTTTTGATGATTTAGTTTTTGATAAGAGAGAGAGGGAGTGGGGAGAGAGTATTAATTGCAGGAGTAAATGAGTGAGAGAGAGAGATTAGTTTCTTTATCTAAAAATGACCAATTATTCATTTACCCTTCCCCTTCATGTTTTTATAAACAATATTTACAGTTTTGCCACTACTAAATTTTAACCATCCAAATAACCAATCTAATGGCCCAAAACTCTTCTTACACTTCTCACAAAACTTATCCTTTGTACAGGATCCTAAACCTACATATATATATATATGATTCGGATTATTTGAAAATCTTTGGCCTAATTGAGAACTGAAAGAATCATTTGGTACCACACATTTTCCTAAGGCAATTTTTTTGTTGCTAATTCGCCCATTTTTCTGCAAGATTTTTTTTATTTGCATCTATGCATATATGTATATACGTGGCTAAAACTACAAAAAATACTATTGTACATATATGTGCAAATGTGTAGAAATGATTTCACATACTTGTAAAAAAATGAATATTATGAGTAAAAACATGTTATTTTAATGTATATACGTGTTAGAATTTTAAAAATAAGTATCATACATATATGTTTGACAATATACACATATGTATAACTGAAAAATGATAATATGCACATATGTATAAATGCAATATACACATATGTATAAATGAAAAATCAAATTATTCTTGCAAGAAAAGCTGCATTTAGAAAAAAAAATTGTCTTAGAGAAATATGTGGTCCAAAATGGTTCTCTTAGCTCTCAATTTGCCAAATGTTATCTTAGGATCCCAACCATATATATATATATATATATATATATATATATATATATATATATATATATGTTTTTGTGTGGGGGGTGGGGGGGCTCTTGGGTTGAGAAAACCGTGAACACTCTATCGAAAATCATTTTTTTTATAAAACAACCAGGACATGTAATATATATTTGCAAGAGTTTTGAGACAAACAAAAGCACCAAAAAGCCTTGAGGGTTTTTAAAAATACAAATAAATCAATATACTTTTATATGTTACATATGTAAGGTTTTGTTTTGCCAAAAATAGAATGTGTATATTACATATTAGATTATTGTTCGTGTGGACACACGGTTCAATAAATACTAATACTTTGAATTTAAAACTTTATTGAATAAAAATAAATTTAAACATGCGTCAACAAAAAAGTTAAATATTCATATAAGAATAATAAAACATGAGCATAATCAATAATTAAAATAAAATTCATAAGTCAGAAAAAACAATATATAATTGAAATACCATTTGAAATGTTAGATAATGGTGTTCGTTCCAAGTCACCTAAAAAAAAGAAACAAATTCAATATAAGTTGAATTATTAAATTAAATATGGGTTAAAGTTTAAATTATTTTTTTACATTGATTGATTAAAGTTGTGACAACTTACCAATTAAAGTGTCACCTTTTTGATGGATGCTTAGATCATTTAAACGTATCCTGTTTATATTTTAGGAAAAAAAAAGTAAATAATCTAATTGAAAAATAAAAAATGTATGAACGATGAATGTATTAAAAGAATATAATTCAACGAAATAAACTAATCCGAGTCTAAGTCAACCACAACAAAAAAAAAAACTTGCCGAAGAAACTAAAATGACATTTTGAGTTATTAAACAAAATGCAAGTGAGCTCATTTTACTACATATGGCGTCAAAAAGAAGGTTCCTTGTAGGAAGAAGTGAGTTTCAAATCAGCTTTATATATGCAAGTTTTATGCTAATATGTTATACATCATTTTGATGGTGCACTAAGATGATAAGTTATTAGTTGTATATTATATAAAACTTACAAATCCAAGTATTATAAAAAAAGTAACCGGCTTCGATTGAAAGTTCTTAAGTTCTTATTGTATTTTAAAAGCATTTTTGTTTTTTTAAACATATATATATAGGGGAATGTTCAATTGTGAACTTATAGTTAGGGAGAGAACGCGAGAACTCTATATTACACATATGTAATATATCTTATATTTAATATTACACTTGTGTAATATATTATTATTGCATATGTTGCACATGTGCAATATATTATATGTTACACATGTGCAATATATATTACACATATGTAATACACTCAATATATCATATATTGCACATACATAATATATCATGTGTTACACATGTGCAATATATATTACATATGTGCAATATATCATATATTGCATATGTGTAATATATATTGCACATGTGTAACATATCATATGTTACACATGTGCAATATATATTACACATGTGTAACATATGATATATTACACGTGTGCAATATATACTACACATATGCAATATATGATATATTGCACATATGTAATATAAAGTTCTTGAGTTCTCTCAATAAAATGAGTTTTCTATTAAACCATCCCCAATATATATATATATATATGCATACATTCAAAGTTGTAAAGTTATACATATGTAGGTGTATTATACTCGAGTACAAACACAATAAACCTAATAAAAAATTAATTTGTTAATTACAATTGTAACTAATTTGATAAATTTATAACCAAAAATATTAATTGTTAAATTTTAAATATATTAGGATATATCTAATTTAAAGGTAATAAGTAGATTTAATTGTTACAATTATTAACTTTAATTCAAAAGTTTAAATTTTTTTAAAAGATTCATGTCATTCAAAATTGCAAATTAAATGCATTAATTAAGTTTAATTGTTACCTTTATTATTTTAAATTCAAAATTTAGAATATTTATAGTATTAACTGAATTTTAAAAATTAAAATTATAGATATTAAAGTTTGAAATTACTTAAATATATCATTTAATATTCAAATATTTTTAAAGTTAAACCGAAATCTATCATTTGAAATTCTACTATTCAAAATTTGAATTTGAATTTAAACTTGTAACTAATTTAAGACATTTATAACCAAAGTTATTATTTGTTAAATTTTAAATATATTAGAAAGTCTGTAATTTAAAGGTAATAAGTAGGTTTAATTGTTACCATTATTAACTTAAAATAAAAAATTTGATTTTTTTTTAATTATTCAAATAGTTCAACATTTTGAATTAAATATATTAGTTAATTCTAAATGGTACCGTAATTATTTTAAATTAAGTTTGAATATTTATAATATTAACCAAAATTTAAAATTTAAAAGTATAGATATTAAAATTTGAAGTTAAATACTTAAATAGAACATTTACTATTCGAATACTTTTAAGTTTAACAAAAATCTATAATCTCAAATTATAGTATTTAAAATTTTAATTTTGACTTATAACTAACTAGCTTTTATCCCGGGAGCGTCCCGGGGTTGAAATATCTAATATGACATAATAAAATATCTACTATGACAACATAATTAATGACGTGCCAATACACGATTAATGAATAATAATAATAATAATAATAATAATAATAATATTATTATTATTATTTATTTTTAACAAATCTCTGTCATAAGTCATCATATTCATATATAGAAAGAACGAATCTCTGCCTATGAAGTTATGTTTATCGTTTCTTATTCAAATATAAAAAACCCTAACTAGTGATTTATTAGTAGAGTAAAATATATTTGAAAACAAAACCCTACAAAAAATAGTCGTTTTTTTCTCAGTTTTTTATATAGCACTATGGTACTCGTTGGAAAGATAATAAAACGCTCATTAATTTGGTGTAATTTTTTTCTTTAAAAAATCTCGTATATAAAAGATATTAACGTCTAAAAGTTATGGGAGGAAACTTGAGAGAAAAAAATAATTTTATTTTAAATCCTTTTCTTTTCCTAAGGGACTCTTAACGGATCCTACATGGCACTTTCAAGGGACTCTCAAGGGAGAGAATGGCTTCTTTAAATGCCATGTAGGATATAAGCCTTTGGAATATTAATATATATATATATATATATATATATAGATATAGATTTGAAAATTTTCTAACCGAAATTATAAATTATTAGATTTTAATATATTAGGAAATATATAATTTAAAGATAATAAGTAGGTGTAATGGTTACCATTATTAATTGAAATTCAATTTTTTTAAATATTTAGTTCATTCAAAATTTTAAATTAAATTTATTAACTGTTTTAATTAAGTCTAATTTTTACTATTATCATCGTAAATTCAATTTTTTTTTTTAATATTAACCAAAATTTAAAAATTAAAATTACATGTGTTTAAACTTGAAATTAAATAGTTAAAAAGAACATTTAGTATTCGAATACTTTTATACTTTAACGGAAATCTATAAATTTAAATTACAATATTTAAAATCTGCATATTAAATTTTAAATATATTAAAAAATTTATAATTTAAGGGTAATAAGTATATATATAATTGTTACCATTAATAACTTAAATTCAAAAAAATTCAAATTAAATGTAATAAATGTATTAATTAACTATAATTGTTAACATTAGTATATTAATATTTAATTTTTATAATACTAACCAAAAATTAAAATTTAAAATTGTAGATATTAAAATTTGAAATTAAATAATTAAACAGAACATTTAGTATTCGAATATTTTTAAAGGTTAACCAAAATCTGAAATGTAAAAAAAATGGTCAAACTAAATCAAATAAATCAATTTTAAATTCGAATTTTCTAAGAAAGAATAAAAATTGGTCAAACTATATCTAAATATGAATATAATTAACTGATCATAAAAAACTCCAATAACCCGATCCAATTGTATGCATAAATCCATATACAATATACAAGTTCATGCCAGTAAATCTTAAATCAAGTCCAAACAAAAACTGTAAAGAACACAACTACAACGACATATACAACAAATCTCTACAACTTCAAATAACTAAATCTAAGTGGACAATTCCTTATTCTATGAGAAATAATCATCAAAAACTTCACTTTTAAAATTAGTAAAATCATTTTTTTTACTTAACAAACTCATATGAAGAATCAGAAACAATCTGATGCATAATCAAAAAATCATAGCCATAAAAAGAATGCAAAAAAATAGAGCAAAAGAATCATAAGTCTGATGCATAACAAAATCATAATGATAAAAAAACACTTTATAAAATCGAACACAAATCCGTGAGTTTATAATCAGAAATAGAAGACTAATGAATAAGTAGCAATCGAATTAATAATCGTATCAAAGATTAGACTTTCATAAACAAAAAAACTGAGCAATAACAAAACATAGATGCGGTGAAGGGGTTTCGTTGATTATTATTTCTGATTCAGTGAAAAAATGATGAAAGATCAGCGTATCAAGGATGAATCAGACATCAATGTTAGTACAAACAAAGAAATAAACGAAGCAAAGATTATATTTATATAAGCGAATACAGAGCAAGAAAACAATATAGGTTTAGTAAAGGGGATCGATGATTACCTTGGATGAAATAGTAGGGTTAGAGATGATGAATGATCGGTCAATGTTAATTGGGGAATATAAAGACTAAGATTGTATTAGGGTTGTGTTAAAATTAGGGGAAGATGACGATTTTATTAGAAAAGAAGAAAGATTCTAACAATCACATCCCAAAATTAGGAATGGATTGATTTTTAAAAATTAGATTTTTACTAGTAAATCCCATTAAATGTGTTTTATTTGAAAAAAAAAGGTAATATATATATATATATATATATATATATATATATATATATATATATATATATATATATATATAAAAGTGTGTAATGTGTCCTAATGAGAGGAGGCAAAAAAAAAAAAAAAGTAGGGATAATCTAGTGACACGTGATATGATTAAGTTTTGTTTATTGCTCAAAACGTTAAAACATATGTTTACTACATGCCGTAATTTTTTTAAGTTGTTATGTATATGTAGCGGATGATAAATTGAAAACCATTTTTAGTTGAGGGAAACGTGGAAACTTGTTGAAAAAAAAAACTATTTTAATGAAACAATTAAAACATGAGATATGCATGTTTTTAATCGTTTTAAGAAGAAAAAAAAATAGCTAAGCAGTTAAAAAAAGCTAAATGCGTATGATACAAATGTAACAACATCTATTACACAAATAGTATGTTGTTTACATTTTAACAACAACGTTATTTATGTTATTTTTAGAAGTACTCGGCACTTTTTAATTTTATTTTCTAAAAAACACATGTATATTACATCATATATTTTTTTTAAAGTTTTTCTTTGTTAAACATTCTCATGATTATCTTTAACTTAGGTGGATTTTCTGTTTATAATTCCTATATAGATATGTGTTTATATATATATATATAAAGGATAAAATCAAGACCTTGCGTAGGGTCACCACAAAACAATATATTTTTTTAGTCTAATTCGATATGTGGGGTTGCTTTTCCTAATCAACCCATGTGGTGGGTGAAAAAGAAAGACGTTAGTGGCTTTATAGCCTAGTTCCCCTAATGGTTTCAAATTTTATTTTCATTATGTGATACAAACATTGTACCTATTCGGCTATTCCTGCATGCTGAATGGGTTTATAATTTGTCTGTTTATATACTGCAGTTTAAAAGTAATATTTGATGTACCACCTCAAAGGCTAGTGTTTTGGATAATAGAAACAAAGCATATAATTTGGCATACTCATTATTATTATAAAATATATAAAATAACATTTGCTCGGCCTAAAATAACTCAAATCAAATTCAAATGAAGTTTTTATATATGAACTGAGCATAACTAAAATAAGAGAGTTGCTCTTGTGAAGTCTATGTCGTTTTCTTGGCTTAAATACCGCTCTAAGTTTAGTGATTTGGAGTGGAAGGATTGGTCAAAATTCCCATTGTATATGTTGTAAGTTGTTGTGGCGGGCTTCGTTTTTTGAGGTCCGGCCTTTTTTGTTAATGAAAGTTTTGTTTCAAAAAAAAAACACAAAAGCAGTGTTAATTTTATTATATATTGATGAAAACTCACAAAATAATAAAAACTAGAAAATGGTATATATATTGCATGTAAATATATGTTTCAAAAAAGAGGCACCAAAGTTCAAAGAAAAGGTCTATTCCTGCTCCATTATATTAAAACTTTATAGGGAACCTATAGGCTGTCTTTTCACTGTAGTTTCATAAATTGCATTTAGCCCCTCCTTATTTACTTTATATTGCTGAAAGTGTGTACGTGGCTATGGTAGTTGATCATTTGGCCCTTGTATGCATTTTACATTAACATCAATTTTTTTTTTGAACGGTGACTTTTTTAAGTGTGTGATAGAGATCATTACACCCGCTTTTTGGCATGCATTAATTACCCACGCGTTCAAACTATGTTGTCTGAACTAGGTCCATGTTGGTACGGTGGGGACTACGACGTTTCCCCGGAAATCGTACTGCCTCCACACGAGTTTCCTCGCTGAAGTAACAGCCGGATGAAAACCGTGTGAGCTCAGATTCAAACTTACACATGTTTTTAATAAGGGTAATAGGCACTGTTGTAGAACTTGATATATGCTAGTGGGCCGATGGAGCTGAGGACTAGTAGATCGGGATTAATTAGGATTAATCAGATTGAGATTTTTATATATAATTTCGAGTTTTTTATATATATACACACATTTTTATATGTAAATATTTTAAATAAACAGGTTTTAACCCCTCATTGACCTTTTTTAAGTATGCATGATTAATTGCTATATTCTACATCGTTTCGTTGGAAACCGGTCGGATTTTACAGGTTTTGTTAGAAGTTGCCGGAATTACATATTTTCATCGAAATCTTGTTGGAATCGTCGATTTTTGGCCAGCCGACTAGGGCCAATTAGGTCCGACTGGGTCCGACTATCGATTAACGAAAAATTAATCAGTAACCAATTGACTAACGATTAATCTCGATTTTCACAATACTGATAATAGGTAATATATGGTTGTGACAGATAGACTACTGCATTCTATAGACTACCAAAGGGATGTATTGAGGGTCAGATGGTATTTTGCTACATGTTACTCTAATCAATGGATTACGTTAATGCATTTTGGTTTATGCCACATGGTTTTGTTTTGTATATGATGCATATGTAGACATCTCTTCAGGTGTGAAACGGTGTACACTTTTGACAAGAGATGTGTCAATATAACTTGTGGGCTTTTGTTTTCCATGTGTGGAAGTACTACAACTTACTAATTACTATATGTTTTGGTAACGGTGATAATCAACTTTAGACATCATTTTTCTGAATCTATGAAATTGCACAAAGACATGCATTTAAATTATCATCCAACATGCACTTGTGGATCTTCCTGCGGGTCAGACGAGACGCCTAACGTTTTAGTTTTGTAGTGTAAATTTTACCGAAAATAACTGAAAAATTTTATATGTCTTGAGTCGGGCCTTATCAGGTTTTTCATTCAAAATCAATCATTGTCGAAATGTTTAATATAATAATATATGTAGTATATTAGATTCATAAAATTTATGTTCGTGTATCACATGAGTATTGTAAAGGTAATATATATAAGAGATCATAAAATACAGAAGAAATGTGAGAGTTGATTAGCGTTGTTATCCTAAAAAATAGTGATACATAGGACAGATTTGTAAATCTTTTGTAGTGATGTTCTTATGTTTCAATTTTCGACTTAAGGAAGAGTTTGGAAAGTAACATATAAAATTTGTATAATTAGTAAAGAAGTGACATTATGCAATTAAATACGGACTTATATTGACTTAAATAATTATAAAAGGGTGTAAAATGTAAAAGATGAGTTTAGTTTGGTTGAGTCACGACTTTGTGAATTTCTGTGGGAAATAGACAGAAGTGTAGTAAGAAGGTAGGCCCCACACCGACTTTTGTGAACCTCTCCAAAAAAGAAGGGGTTTTCAATCGTTGTCATAGCAATAATGGGGACCACAAGAAAATTAAAAGAATCTAAGTCACATCCTATTCTTATTATTTTCTATTTTATCTTTCTTATTTTCATATAAAGTCATATAAAAAATAAAAATATTGATGTAAGAAGTGATACAAGCTATATATAATATGTTTGTATTTTATTTTATATCTTGTTAACTGAAGTATAATGATGGAAACCAACAAGTTTGATGGTCACAATTTGAACAATGAACAATGAGAAATGGAGACTATGTTCAAAATATTATGAGATGTCAATAAAATATTATGATTTTTATTTCAAATGTTCAAAATAACGAACGTTGTGAAATCTTTAATAATGTTTTTTTATCTATTACAAATTACAATAAAATTATGTATATTTTACATACCTATTACTTTTCCCTTTATAAAGTTCCGGTTAAGGTGAATCGCTTATAAAGAAATTTTTATGGGGCGGAAGCGAAAATGTGAAGAAAATTCATTGGGTTGCTTAGGATCGCGTTGCGACTCCTAAGAAGGAAGGAGGGTTGGCTCTTACCAAGTTGGATATCTCTAATAAAGCTCTTATTATATAATGGTTATGGCGTAATAAAATGGAACAAAAAGCTTCATGGAAGACTATTATTGATGCTATACATGGGTCAAGTAGAGGTTGGGACGGCGAATAAAAGAGTTCAGGACCATGGAACAACATTGTGAATTGTGGCTGTAAAATTGAAGATACGAGGCTTGGGTATTGAGACTAAGATTAAAGGAATGATTGGAAATGGGAGGGATGTGCGTTTTTGGTTAGACGCATGGATTTCGGATGATCTGCTAAAGACTATGTTCCTGCATCTGTTTAGGATCGTGAAGAACAAACGTTGTAATGTGGCAGAAAGGCGTTCCAGTGTGAGGGAGAATAATACGGTGGGATGGGACTGGTTAGTGGTGCCGCATACGGAGACAGAAGTGCAGGAACTGAATCCCTGTTTGCAGTTGCTAAAGCATGTCCGATTACGTGATGCTGCAAACAGTTGGAGTTGGAATGCGAAGGCGGCTGCAGATTTCTCTATTGTTGCAGTAAAACAATGGTTAACAACTAACGTAGCTAATGAGGAGCGTTATGTTTATAAATGGTGTAAGTGGACGCCAAGTAAATGCAATATATTCTTTTGACGAGCTGAACAAGATAGACTTCCTACTAAGAAAGCGCTCAGAAGGAGGAATATCCATTTGGTGGACGACACATGTGTGCCATGCGAGGATGGGGAAGAGTATATTGATCATCTTTTAATAGCTTATGGTTTTGTTTTCGGGGTTTGGCAATTCATTTCGAAGTGGTGTGGCGTGCCTTTGGTGTACACTTTCTCGGTAAAAGATTTGGCGGAGATGAATAAATACATAAATGGGTCAGCAGTTATGAAGAAGGTTTTTAAAGGAAGTGTTACTCTAACGGTTTGGTGTATTTGGAAGGCGAGAAACGAAAGACAATTATCGAACATAAAGAAGACGGTGGTGTAAGTTACAACGGAGATTTCAAGCGATTGGCTTCTTATGGTATAAAAATAGATTTAAAACAGGTCAGGTTGTTTGGGAGAAATGGTGTAAATTTGACTTTATGTAATTGTTGGTTCGGTTCGGATTTATCTCCGCCTTAGAGATAGTTAGCCGGTTTTCCGTTTAATGAAAGGTGCTTTAAAAAAATAATAAAAAATAAAAAAACTAAGAGTTTTGAATTTTCTAGTTTCAAAACCAATGTTTATAATTATTACATGTTCGATTTTTTCAGCGGTCAAATTTTTTGGTCTAACTTTAACCATTCAACAGTCATAATTTTTCAATCTAACTATTTACCGACTCAGTTGCCAAAATTTTCTTCAAGGATTTAATTGGGTAAAAAACTAATTTAGGTTTTATTACCGGATAGAATCATGTTTATCTAGATATGAATTAGCTAAAAACTTTTAAGTAAACAAAAATTAAAAAATAAAAAAAAAAAACGCTAAAGGTAAGTATTAAACCCCTTACCTTTAATAAAAAGGAAAATGGAATTAAATAATCCTAATTTTAAAAAATTGAATGATAATAATCTCAACTTAAAAGTCGTAATCTAACAATCCTAACTTGTCTTGTATTTTATTCCATTGAACCGAAACTAACTGAAGTTAACTTAGCTAGTTAGTTGCTAACGTGGCAATATCTATCCTACTTGAAAAAAAAGGCTGGCCCACAATGAAAATATGTCTTTTTTAATCTTTATACCAAAAAAAAAAAAATTGAGTGTGGAGAGAGTGGAACACCATCGCCGGTCATCTTCTCCAGTCACCCTCCATCACCGGTGACCGGTTTCGATCATCTCCGGCAACGTCATCATGTCAACCAGATCCTTTCCCCTTCTCTGTCACCAAACTTATAACTGGAACCCACAACCATTTGTCTCCGATTCCGTTGGCTTGTTCCCGTCATCTCTTCGACAACAACAAACCATCATCTCCACTTTCTTCTCCGGTCCGGTTATCTTCTCCGGCCGGTCACCATTGGAGATGCTGAGGTTTACACACACAAATAACTAAAAACCCTATCTCTTATTTCCTTCTTCTCCACTTGCCACCCACAGCCAACAACCCACCATAACCACCACCTGTCAACACACCACCACCTACTGCTGCCACACCATCACGACCACATGCCACTGTAAAATGCCGATTATAAATTCGAACCAAGTCCTAATTTGATTGGGGAAAAAGACAGGGAAATTAGAGGAGTCGGACCCCTAATTGTTGAAGCCCTAATTATTTTTGGGGAAGAAACCCTAATTGTTTGCTTCTGGTTTAGGGTTTTGAGTGAGATGGAACGATGGTGTAGAGTGGTGGTGTTTGATGGTGCGGGTGAAAGGTTGGCGGGGTGAATGGTGGGGATGAATGGTGATCATCGGACGGGTAGTTGGTGGTGGGGGCAGGTGGTTGGTGGTGATGGTGTTGGTTGTGGTGGTGGTGGGTGGTAGAGAGAGAGAGAGAGAGAGAGAGAGAGAGAGATGAAATATTGTGTATATGTGTGTATAATATATATATATTTAAATTTTGTTTAGTATAAAGATTTAAAAAAAGACACATCTTCATTGTGGGCCCACATTTTTTTGCCAACTGTACAGATATTGCCACGTTAGACGACACGTGGACTGCCAAGTCAGCAACTAACTAAGTGAGTTAACCTCAGTTAGTTTCGGTCCAATGGAATAAAATACAAGACAAATTGAGACTGTTAGATTACAACTTTCAAGTTGAGATTATTGCCTTCCAATATCCTAAAGTTAGAATTATTTAATTCCATTTCCCCGATAAAAAACAATAAGGTTAACATCTCTACTACACATGAACTTTCATTTTGCTCTTTACGGTTATAAGTTTGACGTCCATGTAAGAAAAAGTTTAGGGTCAAGCAAATTACTAAGAGCAAATAGTAATGACTAAGGGGTTGTTTGTTTTTTGCTCAGATGCACTTCCGACCTCTTTTGTTTGCGCCGCGCAGACGCGCACAGACGTTAGGGTCTGCAGATTGTTTATTTTTTGGAAGACCTTTCACTCAAAAAGGTATTCCTGACCTCTTCTTGGTACACACTTGTTCCAAGGTTTTCAAAGATCTTCTTCTCTTCTCTTCTTCTCACCCACCACCACTACCACCACGGTCCACCACCACGGTCCACCACCACCATCCACCACTACCACGGTCCACCACCACCACCCACCGCCACTGTCCACCACCCACCACCACCACCACCACCACCGTCCATCACCACCACCCACCACCACCGTCCACCATCACCACGGTCCACCACCACCACTGTCCACCACCACCACCAATGTCCACCACCAGACTGCTATAAACAATCAGCTTATTTCAGCAGCCTGCAAACGTTAACAAACAAATAGTCTTCTTCTTGCAGACTGTAGACCTTTGGTCCACCTTTTCTCCTACAGATATCTACATATGTGGTCCATAGACTGCATACCTTTTCCTGCAGAAAAAACAAACATCACCTAAATAAACATTTTCACAATCAAAGAATGCGTTAAGCTAAAGGTGTTATAAGTTAATATGAAAAGATAAAATCAGTAAAAGAAGTTTTATTAAAATAATAAAACTATTTAATCTTAAATTAAATTGTTTGATTTTTCACCATCAATTTATAAATGGTTTAATAAACTTTAGAGTAAATTACTATTTGAGTCCCTGTGTTTTGATGGTGTTAACTGTAACACCCCAACCGATGGCGGAATCATCGAGGTGCCACGTAGTGACGATTGTTCAAAAGCACATGGTACTAAAATGTAAATATTATTGAATAATCCAAAATTGTCTTACATGAAAATGGAAAATACATTGTCTAAATGAAATGTAAATATTGAAATAACTGAAATAAAATAAAGCACTAAATGTCTCTTGTTAAAGCATTAGATCAAACTGCACCTGAAACATGTACAAAATAGATTTGGTCAACATATGAAATGTTGGTGAGCATTCCTAGTTTTGATATATATAGTAGGTTAAAAAGTTATACAATTCAAGTGCAAGCTACAATGCAATTATGTAAACTATGTATCATACAAATGAGTGAAATCAACCCTGTGACTGTATAATGTACTGTATGAACTGTAGTGTACTTATCCAATAAATGGATAAAAAGCTTAACACTGGCCACGGATTCTCCGATGAAAAAGGGGGAGAATCAATCTAGGCGGGTTGTCAATCCAAATAGCGCTATCCAATGTTAAGGTCGGCTTGTACCATGTTAATGATTTCACTAAGTACAAATGTATTCCACATGTATTGTCTAAGCATAAAGCACGTTGTAAGCAATGCACATAGTACTAGAATTGTATTGTGAAAATGTAAACTTGTATTTGAAATTTGTAATAGTGTACATGTAACACCCCAAAAATGTATAAAAGTAGAAAAAAGGGATAGGAAGTACTCACCGTTCACGTAATAACTTGAAATTGAACTTGGACAACAAAATATGTGTTGGAAATTATCCCAAAGGATTAACCTAAAGAATTTGATAACGTGTAAGGGAATTAACTCTAGGATACATGTATTTCTAGGGCTTCGAATTGGGGATAAACGTTTATTTGATTATTAAACAAATTGTTTATTAATTATGAGAAATTTAATAAATAAATAAATAAAAGTCTCTTTGTTACATTTTAAGTTGAATGTAGTCACAACATAAGGTTTTAAGTATGAAAATAATTTTTATAAAATTATTTTCTTGAAAATAGAATATTTAATCTAATTATTTCAAATTGTCAAAATATGACTTTAATATCTAAAAATATTAAAATCAAAGAATTTCTGAATTAAAAATTGTATTTCAGTTCCAAATGAATAGAAATAATTTATGTAAAATTTTGGTACAAAAATATTGTAAAATGAATTTATTATGAATTATTTATTATTAAAACTATCAAAAATTGATAAAAAAATATTAAACAAACGGTTTTTCAGAAATAAAAATTATTTCTGAAATGTATATTGTTATACAAGTTTAGGATAATTTTTGTGTAATTTTATAAAATCGTTTAGATATTTTTATGGAATTTTATAAATATAATAGAATAAAATTGATTTAATTATTATATATATTAAGTAAATTAATTTTTGAAAACTAAAAATTGTAAGTTAGGCTTTTTCATTAGATTATCTTAAAGTAATTTTTGTAGAATTATTAAAAGAGTTTTAGTATTTTAAAACGAATTTATGAAAATATAAGCAATATATATATATATAATTAATCTTAATTGTTTTTGATTAAAAAAAAAAAAAAGAGTTGCCATGGCAGGGATCGAACCCGCGTGGCTTTTGTTGAGGGGCAGCAGTCTATCCAGCTGCTCTGTATTACATTTGTGTTTATAATTGATTTCAAAATATATGTAAACAAAGCATAAATAAGTCATCTTCCCCAATTATATCATAAGAAGCCCTAGATTATCTAATTAAACGAATCGACGATCAATAACCCCTGTAATGTTGGGGTTATTACTCGTCTATGGCCGATTAGTAAAACCCACAAAGAAAAACGCACTTACAATGACAATATCGGGTATAATACTTCGGTCAACCGAAAAGTCAAAAAAACGACTCAAAAGCTTCGAATACAAATTGTTTACAGAAATTGAAGGTAGAGGGAGGATAATTGGCGAGTTGTGATGGGATTGAGGTGTTCAGTTTATAGGATAAAGGTCCGGTTGTTGATTTGGTAATCATTTGACTCGTTTAATACTTTTGACGCGATAATTGTATAAGATTGGAATGTTTTTGACCGGGTTGCCATGTATCATACGCGAAATGTGCTGTTTATACCATAATACAAGTCAATTGCCATGTTTAAGCTTGATTTGAAAGGTAAATTTTGAAGGAAAGCTGGTCACTCCTCTGGTCTCCAAGTCGCGTAACAGCAGGGAGCAAAAAGGAGATTTCAGGTATGTTTTAGAAAAGGGTTAAATATAAATAAGGTTGAGTTAATTTCAGAAATGAGCTTTGGCTCAACTGGTTTCCAGCGTGTTGGTGTTTGGTTCGGACCGGCTTCCTGCCTGGGTTCGAGTCCCGGCAGGAGCGTCCCATTTTTTTTTTAAAAAAAAAACAGAAGAGAGGGGAGAGGGGAGTTGGGCCGCTGGGTCTGCTGGGCCTGCTATCTTGGGCCGGTTCAGGCTTGGGCTGGAAGCCTACAAAAAGGGATTTGGGTTTGGGCTATGGTTTGGTTATGGTTTGGTTATGGGTTTAAGAGGGGTTGGACTAGACTAAGCTTATTACTTATTATCATTATTTTTATTATTATTATTTTCATTATTATTATTATTATTATTATTATTATTATTATTATTATTAAACAAAATATATATATATATATATATATATAATGAAAAAGTGACGAATGTCACATTAACTACTTGAATCCAAAACGAAAATGTTTAACTTTCTGAGCACCTAATTTTTCAATTTGTAACCATCTGAGTCCAATTTACTAACTTGGTTAGATTTTCTCAGTTAGTTTTCATGAAATGACTAAAATACCCTTATTTTTATATTTTATTGTTATTGTTATTATTATTATTATTATTATTATTATCATCATCATCACTGAATGTTTGCTTTGGACTCTCTCTTCTCTGTTCAACATTCCTTCTTCTTCAACGTCTCTTTCCCGGCCAACTGCTTCGACCAACGGACACAGACCACAGGTAAGTCCTCCTCACTCTCTCACACCCCCAGGTAACTCTCCACTCACACCCTCCCTCCCTTCTCCTTTTTTCCTTTGCCTTTTTCTTTTTCTTTTTCTTATGCCCCTTGTCGTCGACCTCCGGCTACACCCGAAGGAATCTTCCAACTACGAACGCCTGAATCTTCCAACATCGGAACCAATGGATCTTTGTCACTAAGACCCGAAGACATACGACCGCACTAAAACCACCACCACTGGATCGAAGTCGGTCAATTAGAACACAGACCTGTCAAATTGGGATCGAACCTGTCAAATTCGGACCACTGAAAACAGATATTCGTTTCCGGCTTTGAACGATTTTTGCGGCCACTAAAACGAAATCGATCAGGTAAGAAGCAGATCTGGGAATCTGGATACGATTTTGTTTGCTGTTTGTGAAGAATCAAATGTTGGAAGCGATCGACAGCAAGTTCCTTCGGTTGCATTGTAAGTTTTTTTTTCCATGTAAGTTCAGCCTACCAGGATTGCACTGTTGAGATGCAGAGGTTGGGGGTTGCAGGTAACGAGGGTGAATCTGGTGGAGGATGGCGACTAGGGTTTGTGGGTTATAGGTTTGGGGATTAGGGTTCATATTTGATTTTGAGGGTGGGGTAGGGCTGCTGCAGTAGTGGAGTAGTGGTGGTGAGGTGGGGCGGGGCTGCTGCGGTGGTCGAGGAATGGTGGTGTTGAGGTGGGGCTACTACGGTGGTGGAATGGTGGTGGTGAGGTGGTGGAGTAGTGGTGGTTCAGATGTGATTTTGGGTGTGGTGGTAGAGTGATTTGTTGGATGATGACTGGTATACCTATTTAGTCATTTCAGATGGTTAATAAAATAATAATAACAATAAAATATAAAAATAAGGGCATTTTAGTCAGGTGGTTAAACATTTTCATTTGGATTCAACTAGTTAAAACCAATAAAACACAGGGACGCAAATAGTAATTTACTCTAAACTTTAATATAAATTTCGTGATAAACGACCAATATAGTTTTAAATATGGGTATTTAAAATTAGACCGTGTCTAGAGTAGAAATGTGTTTCAAACTTATTACGAACAGAAATTAGAAATGGTTTTTTTACTAAAATTGCACGGCTTGCCTCATGCTATAAGTTGTCCAAAGTATTTTGACACTGTTCAGTAATTAGAATATTAAAGTAAATCCTAATTAAATCGATATTACTACGCCACCCCAATTAGGGAACACTCGAACCAATATGTCCGAAACCCATTTGTTAGTGATTACCATGCATTGGGCCTACAGTTTTAGTGAGAGGCTGACCCGCAATTCCTAACACAGTTAGGCCGGTTACGCACATTTAAAGTTGAGGGCCAATATCACTTGAAGTCATGTCAAGTGAGCGTAGTTGGAGTTAAACGTACCAATGTCTGGACTAGCTCGTCATGCTACCCCAAACCTGAGGTTAGACTGCTTATGACATGGTCAAGGAGTTGGAAGAAATGTTCCCTCGACCCAAGGATATGAATTATCATGAAGCATGGTGGGATTTTATCTCAGAATTCCATGAGAAATATCTTGCACCTGCTTGGGAGATCAGATGTTGTAAGACTGTATTGAAATTTGTCTCGCTAAGAAAATTGTCAAAAAGGTTGTTGCTGACATTTCTCTAGAGAGAATATTGGATGAGTTTACCAAAATGAGGTTGGAAAGGGAAAAGAAAGGCAAGATTGTAAAAAACAATGACAATGGGCAAATTACCAAACCGGGAGCTCAGACAGGAAGATTTCCCATAATAGCAAAAGCAAAAGAATGCAACAATGACATTCGCTTAAGGTATTATGCAATAGATAATATTTTTTACTCCATCCTTTAAGGTTCTGATCTTTTCATACAAATGGATTTTTGCAAGGATGAGGAAATTTATAGATGAAACTTGAAAGAAAAAGACTTAAAGATAATTTTATCATGAAATTCGAAGATTCAAGTTATTTTGTATTGTCATTAAATGATTATATATTGTTTGCGAAACGGTTATTTTTAGGTTTCTTATTTTGCGTGAACAAATATTTGTTTGGATAATATTTGGTACGTATTGTTATGTGTGATTTGTGTATGATTTAATTGTTGTTTTTAGTTGAGGACTCAATTGTCGACAAATATCAATGTCTTTAAATAGTTAAATTCAGTAATAAACATTACTAACAAGTTGGTTCTAATGAATATATTGTTAACATGATAGAATACATACATTAAATAAGAGATAATAAAAGTATTGAACTCAAGTTAACTACTATAGTTAGTAAAACAACTTTTACTAAATTCATGGATAGTTATCCAATAATTAGTTTGTTGCTATTATCACCAAGTGCCTTGACGAACATCATATCCTACTAGCAAACACAAGTTAAACTGATGAATAGTGGCATGAGATTATTTGGTTTGTTCAAAGAGAATAAGAAAATCTTTCGAATGTCCTGATTGTGTTAAAGATGTTATTCACATTAAAATTGGAAGTATCATTGAAGGAAATTAACTTCAATCTAACTATAGATTGGAATAATATTATTGGAATTATTCCATTTTTTTTCAAGGTTTGTGTAATAATTAATTTATTATGGTTATCTTACTACTCAAACAAAGCACGCTCATGTATGATTACTTCATCAATACAGATAATGACCAGAGAGGACTGAGTTTCAGGTATGAGACATCCGTTGAAAAGGTTACATATCATAGAAAGTCTTTGATATAATCATGCACTAATATGTTGATTCATGATCATAGAAAGTCTTTGAATCAAAGCAGTTTTGTTTGAAACTGCCATTATAAAATACTTAGTGGAAATCATAATTAAGTGATGGTCACTTAACAAAAGAGAAATTTCGAGATATAGTATGTAACTATTCAAGTCCATTTTGGATTTAAAATGCATTTTATCGACATTGAGTTGGATGAGATCAAATTACAATTGGACATGTTTAGGCTAGTGGGAGTACAATTGTCTTTCGATTATATGTGAGATACAAGGAAGGTATTTGGTAATATATAGTGTGCAGTGAAACTATGCTTAGGTCTACAGAACATATAGATCAAGAGACATGTGAGACATGAATCTCTTGAAAACATTAGGTCATAGAAATCTCCACAAGATAATGTATCTGATGAGATTCTTATATCTAACAGACCTATTCATATATGAGATAAACAATAAATATTTTGAAACAACTAATTGGCCTATATTAACATATGATAGATATAAGTTATTTGGAAGGCTTAAGCGATGCTAAAATGGGACATGTAATCTAGAAACCATGGCTAAAAAACGTTTGGTTGACATAAGTAAATTATGAAAAAGGGTTCTCATTGACTTCATCTAAGATGACATAGTCATACATCATAGATGCTCACAACCAATATTCACAAAGGGTTGTGTATAGTCATATTATAGTTTCATTGTTTCTTGACGAAGAATGAATGAAACAAACCAGTATCAAAGGGTATGAAAATTTTGGATTGCGAATTTGACAAATCAAGAAAGAGTTCGTGTGCTTAGAAATTAGGTAAATAATTCCTTAGCATGTCAAATCTGAAAAAGTCTGTGAAGGACATAGGTGTTATTGAGCTATTTGTTAGATAAATGAATACACAAGCAATTGCTTACAAAAATGTCATGGGAGTAACTGAGTGTGCATGTAGTTGTATATGAATGCATGATTGTATATTGTAAAGGACAGTAGTTATAAAGGTTGTAGAAAATCAAATCGATGGATTGGTTGATATCCCAATGAGCATTTGAAATTGTCAAATGAGAATTCTACTAAGTTTTTATTGAAGCCGATTAGTATTTTTTTTAATTATTTTATAATGCTTTAATCATGTTTAATTCATATAAAATCGTATAAAATGTATTTTGACATAAAAATTGGTAGGAACATGTTTCATTACGTTAGAATAATTTTTATGCCATTTTCCCTCTATTTTGATTTGGTTTTATATGTTATCTCATTTTTATTTGTTTAATTACTTTTAAACAAATAATATTCATATAAACTAGAATTTTATCATAAAAACTATATAAAATTTATTATGAGCCTTGTTAAGTCAATAAATTGAGTTTTCATATAAACTCTTATCTTTAAGAGCATTTAGTATTTTATTTTGAATTTATGTGGTATTAATCATATTTAAATCATATAAAATCAAAATTTAATTATTTTAACATGAAAAAATGTGCAAAAATATTTCATCATGTTAGAATCATATTCACATCAGTTTTTCTTTGTTTTATAATGTCTTTATATGATATCTCATTTTTATGAAATAAATTAACTTTTAAGCAAATAATTTCATCAAAGACTTTTATATAAATTATAAGATATTTTCTGAGTTAAATTCGTTATTTTTTTAGGCTTGAAAAATATCTAGTTTGTAAACTCAAGTATTCATTATATTTCACATCTTATTAATAATCAATATAATTATTTATATTTAATTTAATAAATACGAATAATTATAGTTTAAGATTATTAAATTTATTTCTTTCATCATGACCCTTATTATTTAACTTAGTTATATTTGTAATATGAACCTAAGTTATACTCTCGATTTACCTCATGAATTCGTGTATTGAGATTCTAATAAACTATTTAATTGTTTTGGCGTCTCATCCTTATATTAAACTTAAAACCCCCAAATTTACACTAGACATCCTAGATGCCTTAGATTAGGAACCCTAGACTCTTTTAAGCTTAAACACTTATGTTGAAAACTTGAATCTTTAGTTTGAGTCTTTGGGATTTGCCTCACATAATTCACAATGCTTAGAGAATAATTAGCTTAGCGAATGTGAGTATATATTTCCCTTTTTTCATGTTTTACTCTTTTGGGGCTACTCATGTATACTATGTCTAAAATGAAATTCTTTCACTAAATGCAATTCTCATGTGTGCTTGCTTTATGTTAGTTGCGTGTATCTATGACATGTCAAAATCATTAACCGTTTGGGCCTGTCATATCAATGAACAATGCTATGTTATATACCCCTTGTTGACTCTGTTGAGAGACCTTGGTCATTGTTATGTATGTCATTATTATTATTGTCAATAGCGCATATATAAATTTCATGTCACACTGTCTTAGGGATGGTTTTGGCCGGGATACTGCTTATTACATAATTGCAAATGGTGCCGCACATGAATTGCTAAACACTTTTTCTACTATAAGTATTCAAAACAGGGTATGCTCACCAATACATTTTTGTATTGACATATACTATTTTCGTACATGTTTCAGGTTGTTTTGAGACGCTTCTTTTAAGCTTTTGGATTTATATTTATGTTTTGACTTCGTTGTATTTTAGCTAGACTTGTCACTTTAGAACTTTGGTATCTTCAAATTTCCTTTCAATGTAATAAATTATTCAATTAAATGTATTCAAATTTACACTTTTAGTCCATGAGCTATTGAACAATCGTCACTATGTGACACCTCGATGATCCCACCATCGGTTGGGGTGTTACAACTTGATGCCTAGAGCCATAATAACGGGTGCAAGGTATGGAAATGGGTCAACGCTACCCGGTAAGTCCGTAGTTAAATGAAAGCCCTTGGACAAAGTAGTATGAGTATAGAAACCATACACATGAAGTGGGGGTGCCAAATTGGTAAGTCTTATGCTAACTACGTCTAATGCGCGCCATAACGCATAAAAAGAATAAACATTAGTGAAACTGTGAAATTGAGAAAAACTAAGTCCTTAAGGGCTTAGAAGGTTTCTAACAAATCAAATGGTTAAGGAAATGGATTTGAATCGAGTAGTGTCGCCACGGGTGGCTAAAATTGAAATATTTGTCTATAAGGGCGTTTTGGGAATTCTAAAGATCCCAAGGTTAAATCCAAAAACCGGGTCATAACAGGTAAATCAAACGATGTTTTTACTTTAACAAGTGTCAAATGGGTTATTAAAATGGTTTATATGATTATTGAATGATCAAGTGAATGCTTGTATAACCTATGGCCTTAACGGGTCGATTTGGATGAAAATCGCATAGAATTTAGTTAAGCCGAAAGGGTTTTTTAACCATGGTAAACGGGAATCTTACAAACTCAATAAATGGTACTAAACAAGTTCTTAAGTTCCCTTAGGAATGGCCTTCAATATAAGTAAAAGAACATCCAAAGGTTGGGGAAAAACAATCAAGGCAAAGGGGCTAAGTCTGAAAATCTAAAGGGAGGACAACAACTGCAGATCGTAAGCTATGGCCCTCTGGCCGTAGCTTACGGCAGAGATGTTCCCCAAAAACCTCACTTTGCTATTTAAGCTTGATCGTTCCGTTTTCGATGTGTATCGATACTTCAACTATTTTAAATGTGTTATTAACAACACAACTAACCATTTCTTGTGTAATGGTGCTAGGTAAACATTCGATGGGAGTTCCGGAGCAAGGATCGAGCCGCGAGAAAAGCCGAACACTCAAAAGCTTCCGCAACAAGAACTCTCGTTTAAAACGAAAAAACTTAGTAAATGTTTTTTGTAGTTTAAAAATGTAAAATTTGTTGGGACCAATAATGTATGGAATACATTGGGTTGGGTTTTTTCATAAATATCAAAATTTTAACCTGGGGTGAATTTTAATTAAGGCCTAATCTCGTAAGTTTAATGCTAATCACATGTTTACGGGTTAGGGACTTACACCTTCTACTGACATGCTCAAACCATCTTAATCTCCACTCTCTTATCTTATCTTATCTGATATTCTAGTCACTTTTACTCTTTTCCTAAAAAACCGCATTTCTAATCCAATCCAACCTAATGTGCCCACACATGTAGCTTAACATCCTCATCTCTGCTACCTCCAGCTTACGCATCTGTTTTTTGATGGTGGCCCAACAATCTGTTCCATATAAGATAGCAAGTCTATGTGACACTTGTAAAATTTAATCTTAAATTAGCTAGAAACCTCTTGTCACACAATACCTCAGTGACTACTCTCCAACATTGAGAAAAATAACTATAACTATCATACACAAGGACAAATAAAAAGTAAAAGAAAATGTTTACGAGTAAGATTAGGGTAAATAATTATGATTTGAGAGTGGTTTCGTTTTTTTTTTTTTTTTTTTTTGAAGATAACATTCTTTTTAACGGAGTTGTCATACACGCTTAAGTAGGCCCTAACCCTTCACTCCTCAGTCTATGTTGTCTGAACCAGGTCCACGCTGGTGGTAGTGTGGGCTGTTAACGGCTTCTAACCGGAAATCGTACTGTCCCCACACGAGCTTAGTTTTACTTTCGTACGTTGGAGTAATAGTTGGATGAAAACCGGGTCAGCTTAGGTTCGAATTCCCTCCATCGAAAAGACCAAGCTCTCTCTATCATTGCCATGCCCCTCCAAAGCGTGTGTTATGGGAATCAAACCCGGGTCTCTCGAAGAGAACCCTTGTCCGCCTACCAATCCACCACCATGTGAGTATGTTTAGTCAATCCCATTATGTGGTAAAAAACATTGAGAAAAAATATATTTTGGTAACTTGAGTATAGCCCAAACTTCAACCACCATATATCTAAAAATATAGGCATGGAGTGTTTCCATAAAAGCAACTACACGTTACACTGATGGATTCATTAGGCAACCTTCAAGCTAATTAAATCCATAACATAATGTTGAGAATAAGTTGCTCTTCTCTCAATTACGCTTATGTTTTAGATATCATCGGCATGTTCCTTGTTGTCCGTCTGCCTGTTATCCTAATGTGAATTTTCCTTCATGAAATGTTAAATTCACTTTGCTTATGCATTCTTCATCTATTTTCCGATCCAGAAAAAATCAGTGAACTATTTGCAATTCAAAGAGGATAGCGGCGCAGCTTGTTATCCGCTTATCCACCATCTAAATGTAACTTGTTTCGTCTTGGTATGAAATAAACAATTGGTTTATATTAAAAAAAAATATATATAAAAATAAAATAAAACAATGTCTTCATTTTTAACTTAACAAGTGTCCCAAATAAATCCATCTCGTCTCTTGTTCCTTTTTATCCTCCGTGCTGTCTTCCTTAATGACTTTTGAGTCGGGAAACTTTAACTTCAAGCATACTCTCCAACTCCTCTAGAATGTGTAAAATATATATATTATGTTCTTTCCGTTTCAGTATATTGTTTTCTATAGCCATAGGTGTATTTTAGTGTGATCGAAGGTTAGGAAACAAAGATCTTTTGGGGGTCTACTTCCTTCTATTTAACTTATAAATGTGTTATCTTTTAGCATTAATTTTATATTCATATCATATACATCAACATAACATATATTAAAAAAATATATATATAAATGTCTTTTTATGTTTAAAGAACGAACATCACTTTCATCTACCAAACGAATTAAATGGACTAGAACTAAGTTGCCTAACATGTTTGGTCCAAACCCTATTTTCTAGACCCGGTCCCAAGCTTTTATGAAACGAACTGTGTGGGCAAGTTGACCATTTCACCATGTAGGGTTTTACGTTTGTATCAAGCCAATAAAACATTTCTGCCATGATGGTATGATCACACGCAATGTTCCATTCACCAACGCTGATATGCTTAAAATTATACATGTTTTAATTAATTTAAATCTCAATTTTTATTGGTTTTATTGGAAATACAAATAAAATAGGCATAATTTGGTATATTTTTTATTTTCAAGACAAATCGGGCAAAAAAAAATGAACATATAAAACAAAACGAGGAAGAAAATCAAAGTCTAGTCACGTAATTGGCCAGGCACTGGTCGTGCCAACCAAGCACGCTCCCTGCCTCGTCCCAGAAACGACAAAAAATATCATGTTTGACAATTGTAGATCTTCTCGAGCCCACAAGAGTTTACTAGGCTAGGGATGAGCATAAAGCACCGAATACCGAACCGATACTGATCTCGTACCGAACCAAGGGTGTTCGGTATCGGTATCGGTATTCACATTTAGAGGTTTTCGATTTCGGTATTGGTATGGGATTGGAATGGTATCGGTATTTTAAGGTAAAATACCGATACCGTACTGTATATTTTCGGTATTGGTATTGGGTTTTGAGAGATTTCGGGATCGGTGTTTTCGAGATCGGTATCGGTTGGTCTTTTGGTCAAAAATTACCTGATAAAAATAACTTTGTATTCCAAATTAGTAAAAGTGAGGTAGAGTGCTAAATGTGTTTGCAATGTAAAAAAATCAGTTGTATCTTTAGGATGTCAATTTAAGGATATCGAAGAAAACGTTTTAGACAACTATGCTCAGGATGACAAAGGAATTGGTCAGGATGGACAGTTATATCCTGAGGATGTAACTGTCTGACAAAATGAAATAACAAGCAAAGATAAATGAATGTAAATGTAATGCAACAACAGAACAATAGTTGATATACAAGTAAAGCCCTTGATCACTTGATGATCGCCGGCACAAAACCTCAGGAGGAGTCTAGGCCCCTGTCTTGTTTGTTAATATTAATAAGGTAAAAATGAGTACAACTTTGGATGAGTGATGAACGAGCTACTAAGATTACAATGTTGTGTTTGTGTGTGTGTAGAGAGAGTATCGGTTGTTCTATAATAAGCAAGCATGTATCAAGTAAGTGTAAAGTGTCCTATACTCGTTTATCACCCCCTTTATATAGTTACAAGTGAATAATAAAAAATCCCATGAAATCCACCTTCTTTTATGAGCCTCCCGACTGTTTCAAGTCAGCTTTGAAGAGTGGTTAACCAATATAGACGATGGTTAACTGTTTCCATGATTTTCGCCCCTCATTTATGTTGGGCGGTTACACCTTTGACCTATTCTTTAGCAACAGACTTCTTTCACACGTATAGCTCTTCCATCCTCAAGTATTTTGACTTGAATAAGACCATATAGACGTTGGGGAAGAGTTACAAGCCTTAGTATTATTTAATTGTACCTGCAATTACATAACAATGAGATAATTCGTTAGTCTTTCCTCAGGATGCACATAAAACAGAACACTGTTACGTCGTGAATCCTGTTCAGTTCTTCAGTATCCTGAGGATGTCACATAGAAAATACAAGTTAGTTCTATCCTGAAGATTTCACCACCAACAATTGTCCCCAAAAATATGTTACCGTTAATATCTCAACGATAATAATATTTTTAATTCTGATACTTATCTTTTGAAGCTGATTAGACGTCTGTCAGGATGACAACGACTATTTTTAGGCTTTAATTTTGTGATGACGGTTACACATCATCACCTTCCACCGTCTATATCTAGACCTCGATCCTTTCTTTATAATCACAACAAGATTGTCAGAAAGGTAATTTCTTCTTTCATCCCTGCTTTTCTTTAATCCTTCAAACGTTTTTCAAAAAATTCTAAGGATGGGCAAAAAAGTAACAAGAGCATCTGGGAGCGTTGGAGTCCCCAAAGAATTCATCTCCCAAAACCTGCTAAAGGAGTCTGACAAAGAGGTTTTCTCTTTTACTAATAAGGACATCTAGGCCCTAAAGAACTCAGGGGCCTTCCCTAGTTCTGCTGAGATTCATCCCTATGATCATAGTGCAAAATCTGATATTGCATCCTCTGTTTGAGTCTGCTTCCTGTACCTGCCTTTCCACCTTGGCTTAAGATATTCATTCCCCAAGTTTATCAAAGATTTCTTTGATATTACTGGGATGATATATGCCCAGGCTATGCCTGAGGTTTGGAGGATCTTGATGGTCTGTAACAAGATCATCGAGATTCATGGTATTCATCTTCAGATTGGAGACTTATCTTATATATATAAGTTGAAAACACATGGGTCAAACCATTATGTTCTTCAGCTTATAAATAAAGAACCTCCTTTCCTGTTCAATGTTATTAAGTCTGATAGGTCATGGAAGTTAAAGTTCTTCTTTGTGAAGAGGGATTCCATTCCTTATGGGCATGATATCCCTATGGCATGGTTAAAAAGTGGTAAACATTTTTTAGGATAATAAAGTTTATTTTAAGAATGAAAATTTTTGTAGTTATATCCTGAGGATATTACTAACATTCTGAAAAAAATTTATGTTATAGGTACTTCTTTTGCCAAACTTGCTCCTCCTCTGACTGATTCCTTTATAAGATATAAGGAAGTTATTGACTTACCTCAGTCAGCAAGAACATTTGAAGTAGAAGAAAGCTATACCACTAGCCAAGCCACCGAGATGTCTGGTAAGTATTACCTTTTACTTCCTGATGATGCTTTCTCATGTTATATTTTATCTAAACCTGTATTTTAATATTCTCAGCAAAGAAATCTGCTTTTCTTGACTTGGATGAGATTGACAGCCAGAATGTCAAGGCTGCTAAGACCACTTCTCCATCCAGCTCCAAGATGGCCAACCCTCCTCCTGCTCCTAAGTCCAGGGCTCCAGCATCCTCTAAGAAGAGGAAAACTGCTGATGTCCCAGCCCAAGAGACTACTCCCTTTGAGGGTATCAGTTTTGAGGATGTCTTGGGCAAGATTTCCCAGTTTATTCTCTAGATACAGTGTTATCTTGAGGATGGCAACAATCATCTTTAAATAAATGTTAAGGATGCCACACTTACCTGTTTCCTTTTTTTGCAGGGACGTGAATATCTGCTGAAGTCCCTGGATGATGTTGCCAAGGAACATAATGACACCAAGGCCACACATGAGGATGTGAAGAAGATTGCCCAGGATAAGGGTAAACAACTTGAGAAGAGGTTGGCCAAGATAGATGCTGAGCTGAAGCTGGCAAAATCTGAGCAGGCTAAGATGGTGCAGGAGTATGTGAAGGAGATGGAGGAATACAGACAGGGCCTCATGAAGTCTGCCACTATTTCTGTCTAACAGGCTAGGGTGAAGATAGCCCTGCAAGCTAAGGATCCCAACTTCAACTAGGAAAAATGGGATATCAAGGCCTGGCAGGAGAAGATCAAGAGCCTGGATGGGAAAGAAGTGGTGCATGAGCATGTTCCTCCTGCAAATCCTGAGAATGCACCAGAGGAGCCCAAGGATACTGGGAAGGAGGCTGAGGTGATGGTGGCTAAGGTGGCTAAGGAGTATGTGGTGGAGCCAACAGTGGGCGATGATGGATGTGATGACTAGGCCGGAGCCCACTTTTTTAGATCTTTGTGCTTGTTTTTGTGGCAGTCTGTTGGTTGAACAATTTTGAACAATTTACTTTTATGCATGTATGAACAATCAAAGGTTTGTCGTAGAGGGATCTTGAGTTTCAAGACGAAGCCCCAAATCTTTCTTGACCTGGACCTTTAGATGTTGACCCCTGGTGGATGGGTCCTGGCTTAGGATGAAGCCAGGGTTGACATCCATTTTGACTAATAAATGAATAAGATGGTAACTTTTTGACGCTTTATCCTTGTGTTCTTTCTTTACTCTTTTGATATCCTGCAATGTTATTAAGTAACAAACGTAGAATAGAATGAAACAAGTTATAGAGTTATACCTTTATTCCCAATTCAGTAATTGGTCTTCAAAGTATTCTGATAAGTGTTTTAGAACAGCTTCAATGATAGTAACATCCTGAGGATATCCCCAGTTCCTGTTATATCCTTAGGATTTTTCCCAAGGTTTCCATCAATCATCCTTAGGATATTTCCTTAATCCTTCTTCTGTTTATCCTTAGGATATTTCCTAAGTTCTTCGTTTGTTTATCCTTAGGATATTTCCTAGGATTTCTTCTTTTTCACCCTTAGAATGGTATTCGTCATCTTCAAGATGTCCCTAGTGTTTAATCTGTTATATCTCCAAGATAGACTTAAAGATCTGTTTTCCTTTTCAATAAAGGTTTATCAATAAATTTTTGACGATAACCTGTGGAAAGGTAAATAAAGTTAACATTCTGGCGACAATGCCTTAAGGAAACTGGGGTCAAGCCCATTCTGATGTAACATCTTGAGGATAACTAGCGATATGGCCAAAGGTAAACTAGCATTATAGCCTAAGGATGACTGGCGACAAGGCCAAAGATAAACTGGTGTTACAGCCTAAGGATGACTGGCGACATGGCCAAAGATAAACTGGCGTTATAGCCTAAGGATGACTGGCAACAAGGCCAACTGGCATCTAGGCCAAATACGAGAAAGAGACATTGAAAAATGTCTAAACCTTAGGGATTCAATGTATACTCCAAAAAAATGATAAGATTGTCAGCCACTTTTACATGAACTGGTCCCACCATCCCGAAGATATACACGAATAACATGCGCTCTAGTTGGGGTTGCTAACCCAATGTGAAAGGTGAAAACCTTTAAACCTTAGGAATGTATAAGATACCTTAACGTAGAAGAGGGTGGCCAACCCCTAGTCTTCAAAGTTCCAGCTTCAGGATGGACCTGTAAAATTCCGAGGATGGACTATATACTAGACCATATTTAGTTGTGATATCATTTTGGAAAATGAAATGTAAATAAAGATAAATATTTTTCATACCTCACATGTGATAGTATTTCAGATGGATTGCATTCCAAGACCTGGGAAGAATTTCACCATCCATGGTTGAAAACCAATATGCTCCTTTGTCAGCCTCAGAATCAATCAGGTATGGTCCTTCCCATTTAGGAGTTAATTTACCATCACATGGTTCGGTAGTATTCTGAAAAGATTTTCTTAGAACCAAGTCTCCTACTTGGAACCTTCATATCCTTATAATTTTGTTATATGTTATGGCTATCCTTTGTTGATAGGTTGCCATCCTCAATTTAGCAGCATCTCTAAGTTCATCTACTGTTTCAAGATCTTTTAGCAATACTTCCGAGTTGGTAGTTGCATCCTGAAGATGTCTTCTGGCTGTAGGCATTACCATTTCTGTTGGGAGCATAGCTTCTGTTCCAAAGACCAAAGAGAAAGGTGTTTGGCCAGTTGCATTCTTGGAAGTTCTTCTGCCCATTTTCCTTTCTTTTCTCCTAGCTTCTTCTTTAGATTGTTGACGATGATCTTGTTGGAATATTCTGCTTGTCCATTAGCTTGAGGATGGACAAGTGTTGATGCTATCATCTTGATTCCCCAGCATTCACAAAAACTGGTTGTCCTTTTGCTAATGAATTGAGGTCCATTGTCAAATATAATCTCAGCTGGTATACCAAATCTTGTTAGGATATTTCTCTTGATGAAGGTTACTACTTCCTTGTCTCTAACTTGTACAAATGCTTCAGCTTCTATCCATTTCAAGAAATAATTAGTCATGACTAGCATGAACACCTTTCCACCAGGAGCTTTATGTAACTTTCCCACTATGTCCATCCCCCATTTCATGAAAGGCCATGGTGAGATAATGGGGTGCAATGGTTTAGCAGGCTGGTGTAGGATGTTGCTATGTCTTTGACATGCATCACATTTCTGAGAATGTAACATGGCATCCTTCTTCAGGGTTGGCAAATAGTATCCTGTTCTTAGAGTATTTGAGTATAAAGCTCTCCTTCCTATGTGGTTTCCACAATCTCCTTCATGGATATCTTTGAGACTTCTTTTGCTTCTTTCTTTTGGTTTCCCCACTGAAACCAACTAAGACGGATGACCTAGAAACTATCTCAGTTTCTGGGATATTCATCCTCTTGAGAGCTTCCTTTTGTATTATGTTGACTGAGCTTCCTTCGTCTACTAGTATCATGCGAACAAAATGGTTAGCAATATATAATGTAATCACCAAACCATCATGGTGAGGATCTAAGATATTTTCTCGATCATCATCTTGAAAGCTGATCACTTTTGCAGTCGTCAGCATGGTTGTCTTTGTAGGTCTTTCTCCTTTCTCGGACTTAGTTTCCCTTGCATGCCATTTCGCTGCTGAGTAGGATGTACCACATATGTCCGAACCACCTGAAATGAAATTGATAATACCAGCATCCTTAGGTGGGGATGCTGCTATTTATGGGATGCCAGTGCTATCCTAAACCTTAGGCTTCTTTATACCCAAGTTATCCTTGAGATGGCCCTTACTTAGAAGATATGCTATTTCCTTTCTCAAGGATATGCAATCCTTAGTAATGTGGCCAAAATCTTCCTAGAAGGCACGCCATTTGGACTTGTCTTTCCATCCTAATTTGCCATCTTTCCTTGACCATCTTGCTTTTTCTCCAAGATCCTTCCTAGCATACATGAGACCTGTTACATCCACAGAAAAACAATAATCTGAAAGTTTAGGACAATCCTCATCATCATCATCGTCATCCTCAACCACATTGACCTTTTTGTTGTCAGTTTTAGCATATGGTTTGTGCTTATAAGGTTCATATGTGGGAGTGGATTTTTGATTAGGATTGTTGTATCTTGAGGATGCTTTTATCCTCTCCTGTATCTTCTTGTCAACCTCAAGACGGATGAATCTTAATGCTCTGTTTCGAACTTCATCAAGATTCCTATAGGGATTCATCACCAATTCTTGATAGAAAGGTGATTCTTTTTGTAGCCCCATCTTGAAGGCTTGCATTGCTGGTGTGACATCTAAGTTTGGGATGTCAAGTGCTTCCTTCCCAAACCTTTTAATAAACCCCCTTAATGATTCTCCCTGCGGCTGTGTTACCCTGTACAAATCACTTGTCAAATGTTCAAATGTTCGACTACATGAAAATTGATTATTAAACATATTAATCAAATGAGCAAAGGAAGTAATAGAGTAAGGTGAAACACTTAGCAGCCATTTGAAGGTTGGACCAGTGAGGGTGGAACCCAATCCTTTGCATAAGCATGCTTCCTTAAGGTTGGCTGGAATAGGATTTATTTCCATCATTTCGCTGTATTGTGCTACATGCTCTTCAGGATATGTGGATCCATCATAAAGCTTCATGCTTGGAGTCTGTAATCTCTTCGGAATCTCTGCATCACATATTGGAGGTGCAAAACGAGACACCCTGTGACATGTTGAGGATACTTCAGGGATGGGTTGTACTATCCCTGGTACACTAGATACCATATCCTTAATCTTTTGAAGCTCTCTTGCTAATTGTGGGCTTATACCTGTATCCTGCAAAGAACCAACATCGTTACTAGCAAAAGTACTAGAACTTAAATTTCTACCATTGTTATATCCTCAAGATGGTTCAGTGGTATACCCTGGATCCCTGGTTGTAGTCATCCTGGGTGCTGTAGTCTCAGGAGCAGAGAATCCAGTGTTCATAGGAATGAAATCTCCATGATGAATGCCCCCAGAGATGGTGGAATTGAAATCCAAAACTCTGGGTTGTATTGGTGTCACTTCATCTTCAACCGATCTCTTTGAGGATGTTTTGAGAGACTGAATTTCTCTCATCAGAATTTGGTTGGTGTCTTTATGCTTCTTCATTTGGTCCTTTACCATTGCAAACATGGAATGGAGCTCATCATTTGATACTAAAATAGGAGAAGCAGATCCAAATGTTCCCATTCCAGATCTAGGAGTATTTTGAGGAATATGCAAGACCCTTACCCCCAAATCTAATCTTTATCATGAGTTAGTGAGAAATCGTAAAATGTACATTTCTAAGGATAATTTAAAAGTCAAACCTTTCCATTAGAACAACACAAGTTTCAAAATGACGGATAGGATCTACTGTTTAACAAACATCAAACTTAATTACAGAGTTTAACATAGTGGAAACATAATTAGTTGGACACGACATGTTCTACATCGACACTACCCAAACACTTCCAAAAAGACATGTTTCGTTTGGTTTGCTTTGCTTGATCCTTGTCCGGGAGTCCCATCATACCTACAACCTATCAAACACATAACACACAAGGTTAGTTAGCCTTGGAATACGATTTAGATCGACTACGGAAGTCCCTAAGCAACACATACTAGGTGAACGGGCCGCTCACCTTGAGTGAGCGGGGCGCTCGCCCTTTCCAGTAGCTTCTTATATGATTTCTGGACACTCTAAACGGCCGCTCACCCCTCCGAACGGCCGTTCGGATTGCCTGATCTGGTTTTGGGTCATTTTAAGTCATTCTGCTTAGCTAGGATGAGTGACTCGACCCCCGTAGACTCGTTCTAAGGTGATTTTAAAGTGTGAGTTTTAACTCGACTACTTTCGCGTGGACGGTTTTAAACCTAGGGTTCGCGACTCTTTCTTATCAAGCCTTTCTAGTTTACATTTGTTTCTCTTTAAGTCTTTCCTTTGTGTCTTGATTCGTGTCTCCCAACTCTTATATTTACTTAGACATTACTTTCACTGCAACATCCATTTTCACTTCCCCGATTGGTTATCATATTTATTTGTTCAAAACACCTTGCTCTTAATGACTTCTTCGTCAAGTACTGACCTGTTCGGTGTTTAATTTGGGTACTATGATCAGTCCCTCTATATTTGCATCACATGGAGCTTATTGATTCTCATATCACCTTCATGTTTCACCAAGAGGGTTCTTACACAATTGTTTCTTAACCTTTTTTTTATTCTTGTGTTTGTTCAAGTAAGTTCACTTACTTATGTTTTCTTTACTTAGCTTTAATGTGCATAGAGGTCCTACAGACCTCGTTTGGTTTCTTATGGAAGCATTGACTCCCCTGTAGCGATTCGCAGTCATCTATATATTAGCCTTTTACTTGTCAGTTTACAAGAACACTCCAAGTTTAGTCAGGTGTGAATCATAGTTCACGCTTACCTCGTGGACTTCTATTTTCAGTTGCTATTTTATTTAGTGTGCCGTGTAGTTCCCATTCACCCGAAGGATTTCACGGATTCTGTTATGATTTTCGTTTTTGGACTTGTCATGGCTATCCCATGATAAGCCAATATTGTTTTTCATAATCTTTACTCGTTCCCTTGAACTGAGGTTCTAGTTGGTGTCTGATCCAACTTCCGATTAGAATTCGAGTCTAAGTAAAATGAAACCTTTGAATAAGCTTCAAGTTTACTTATAGTTTAACCTTTAAACGAGGTTCGAATCTTACCTTTGTTGCACCTCTTTAGGAAGTTCATGTTTGGTATACGAGTTACCCCTCGAGCATGATTCAGATTTGCTTAGGGTTTACCCTCAAGGTTTGACTTTTATCTGCCTAGCTGTTTTAATTTGATTTACAACTTAACCATCGGTTAAGACTTAGATGTGTTAGGGTTTAACCCCTAGCTAAGGTTTGGTTGATTTCTGACAATTAACCCCCAACCGGGGCTTGTGTTTGGTTAAGAATCCACCTTTGATTAAGGTGTTAACTTGGTTATGACTTAACTTCTGATTAAAGTTTGATTCATATCACGGTTTAATATTCGCTTAAGGTTCGTGTTGATAACGACCTTACCCTTAATTGAGGTCTAAGTTCGTTTACAGTTTGTCCTCTGCTCTAGGTTCAAATGCATTTATGATTAAATCCTTTGATTAAGGTTCAATTCCGCTTACGAGTAGATTCTCGATTATTTGTCATAGGTGATTACGATTCAACCCTCGATTGTGGTTCAAATCCATTTAGGGATTTACCTTCGGTTATGATTCTGATGCACTTGTGACTTAACCTTGAATTAAGGTTCAAGTCTAGTTGTGGTTTAACTGTTGATTAAGTTTGGGTGTGTTTACGACTTAAACCTCGACTAAGGTCCAGGTCAATTTACGAACCGAATCTGTTTATGACTCAACCTTGATTAAGGTCCAAGTCTAATTCCGAACTGAATCCGTTTACGACTCAATCTTGATTAAAGTTCAAGTCTAATTCCAAACTGAATCCGTTTACGACTCAACCTTGATTAAGGTTCAAGTCTAATTTCCGAACTGAATCTGTTTACGACTCAACCTTGATTAAGGTTCAAGTCTAATTTCCTAATCCGTAACCGTTGTGGTAATACTTTTGGCTCTATGGCCCCGCGGGTCGTTTATGCATCAGTTTTACATACCCGGTCTACCGGACCTTTAGTGGTTCGGCATTACTCCCGCGTTCTATGACCCTACGAGTCATATAGTCGGAAGTTTCACATACCCTTTTCTCCCGACCTAGTCCTTGCTACATGGGATGTATGCATAAAGATCACAAAAAGCCCACCGTATCATGTGTTTAACACTTACCTGGCCAGGGTAAGCAATTCACACATGACACTGGTGATCTCGTCAAGTTCGTCATGATACTTCCCAAATAGACAATTCCTAGTCGCCTTTTTGATTTAACACTTACCTGGCCTATTCTTAACCTTCAAGTAAAGTCGTTTTCCATTGTGTCGCATTCCAATTTGAGCTTCTTCTTAAAAGCTCTCACAATATTGTTCCAACACGGATAACTACGTCTAACAACATATAACTTGGATATATAAACGAACTTAAAGTCATCGAGTGACTTGCCTTGAGCGTGCTCCAATTATCCTCAAAACCGCGGCTCCAAGTCCCCCCGAAGCCTCATTTATTTACACCTATTGGTGAATAACACTTAAGTCGTTAGGTACCTTTTCTTAAAATGATCACACAATCCTTGGTCATGCTTCTTTCTTTAATCAAGTTTCTAGGCCCGCTTATTTACGAGATTAACCATTAGCTATATGATTAAATATCTAGAATCTCACTTAGACATTTCATCGAAAACATAGTAGGCGTTATTTTCCTAGAGTTATCCTTAGGACTTGGGGACCTAGTGGATCCACCATGGTCAAGATTATTATCTCAAACAACTTAATATTATGTTTTAGTTCACAATTTCACAATTTCATACATAAAAGATGCTACCATTACACTTTAGATGTGGTCCTCGTCTTATGACAAAAACCCACCTTTCACATAATCAATAATTTCACATGAATCTCACTAATCGTGTAGGCATTAGCCTTCTTTTGACTAGATTAAACATGATTAAGGTTCCCTAATGCAAGAGCAGCCTCTAATAATCACCAAATTGACATTTACAAGACACCCAAGAAATCTCAACATGATCATACAGGAAACATTCATCAAATTAAACCAAATAATTGATACCTTTGGATGTGTTGGACCTTAGATGATCCCTTTTTGCTTAATGCACGGATTTCACCTTTGATTTTGGCTTGATTTGAGTAGAATTGGAGGTTTTAGGTTAGTGTGTGTGTTGATCGACATATGCTCTGCATATGTTGATCTTTTTTTCTATAACTCATCAAGCTACAGTTTGGCCTTAGGCCAGATTTGGTCCCTCAAATTTGGATGTGTTAATCTAACAAGTTATTAATGTCTACTCTAGGCATTTTAGCAAAACATTTAGTCCATCAGGATTTAACCTGAATAAAATACATAATTTAAATTCGACTAACCGAGTATTATGACAAAGAAAATTTTTAGGGTGTTACAGAATATTTTGGGTAACATGATCAGAACCCTTGGAAAGTGCGGGGGGGGGGGGGGGGGGGGGTAATGACACATTTTTGGCAGAGGTTGATGATGGCATGGATGAAGACACATATTTTGGGTTTGAAGACATAGTTGTCAAGAATTTTAAAATAAGTTGATTAAGAATGAATTTTAACAAAGTTTTTTTTTTTTTTTTTGTTAAAAATAGCATCACTTGCCCCACGGTGGGCACCAAATTGTTTTGGTTAAAAATTACTTGATAAAAATAACTTTGTATTCCAAATTAGTAAAAGTGAGGTAGAGTGCTAAATGTGTTTGCAATGTAAAAAAATCAGTTGTATCTTTAGGATGTCAATTTCAGGATATCGAAGAAAATGTTTTAGACAACTATGCTCAGGATGGCAAAGGAATTGGTCTGGATGGACAGTAATATCTTGAGGATGTAACTGTCTGAAAAAATGAAATATCAAGCAAAGATAAATGAATGTAAATGTAATGCAACAACAGAACAACACTTGATATATGAGGAAAGCCCTTGATCACTTGATGATCGCCGGCACAAAACCTCGGAAGGAGTCTAGGCCCCTGCCTTGTTTGTTAATATTAATAAGGTAAAAATGAGTACAACTTTGCATGAGTGATGAACGAGCTACTAAGATTACAATGTTGTGTTTGTGTCTGTGTAGAGAGAGTATCAGGTGTTCTATAATAAGCAAGCAGGTATCAAGTAAGTGTAAAGTGTCCTATACTCGGTTGTCACCCCCTTTATATAGTTACAAGTGAATAATAAAAATCCCATGACATCCGCCTTCTTTTATGAGCCTCCTGACTGTTTCAAGTCAGCTTTGTAGAGTGGTTAACCAATATAGACGTTGGTTAACTGTTTCCATGATTTTCGCCCCTCATTTATGTTGGACGGTAACACCTTTGATTTATTCTTTAGCAACAGACTTCTTTCAAACGTAGCTCTTCCATCCTCAGGTATTTTTGACTTGAATAAGACCATATAGCCGTTGGGGAAGAGTTAAAAGTCTTAGTATTATTTAATTGTACCTGCAATTACATAACAATGAGATAATTCGTTAGTTTATCCTCAAGATGCACATAAAACAGAACACTGTTACATCCTGAATCTTGTTCAGTCTTTAAGTATCCTAAGCATGTCATATAGAAAAAACCAAGTTAGTTCTATCCTGAAGATTTCACCACCAACAGTTGGTACCGATACCGTCCCGAGCTTATCCCTAAACTAGGCCCTGTGCCTTAATACCACACCCCGTGCCGGTCATTGTATGAAGATCCTGCTAGATCTTGTACCATGCATGGGTCGTGCCCGATCACTAGCCTCAACCTATGAATACCCAGATCTTTCAACCATTTCCATTGCTTAATTCTTTCCTTTCCCTTACATTACACTCTAATTCTACCTCTTTTATACTTCGGTTTTGTAATTCGAAGATTGTAAGAACAAATTTAATAAATTCTCAATCTTATGAGGATTAATATAATCCATTCAAGTTTGTTGATGAGTGGCTACAGTTCTTTTGATCACTTGGGGGAAACAACCCCTTGATGGAGACTTGACTAAACGGCTTATGGATAAATGAGGGGTGCGTGTGTGAGAATGACTTTAAGTACTATTGGACATACTGAAAGTGAGTTTTCCAAATCCTTTAGAACACATCATCACCCTTGTGTTTGTTGAGTTAAACATTCATGCTTTCTATACCTATGTGGTAATAGCATGTTAATTTCTTGAAAGAGGGTTATGGTTAGGACTCCGGGTTTGATAAACTCTTGTCTTAGCGTGATGGAAAAATTTAAGTGCTAAGGACATGATTTATATCATCATCACTACTCTTGTGGAGATAGAACCAAACCAAGAGATTTACAGTGATCACTGGAATAAATCCGTTATGACTAACTTTACTAAACCTCAATGATGGATAAAATAAGTAGTAATTTGTTTTAAACTTGTTTTTGGAGTAGCAAAATTGTGCCACGAATTGAAGATATAATCATATAAATATGATGAATGGGCCAGCAGTACTAAAATGTTGATACTAGGAAACTAATTAAAAAACAAGTGGGCTAGCGATTGGGCTGCCCACATGAGAATTAGCAAAGCCTAGTTGAATTAGTGGACTCAGGTCTTATTACATGGATGCACAAGGAACCAAAGACAAGAATTAAAATCTAACTGGGTGGCTGTTTTGGGGGTTCACACAAAACACCGCCTCTATTGTGGCAATCAGGTTCAAGAATATATATTCTAAAGACGGGACGAGAAAAGTAAGTAATTTATTTTTTAATATGGAATTTTACGGTGACACTGTTTGATTCTTTATGATTGGCTAGTTTTTAAGTGACACAATCGAGTATACAGGGTTAGGCTATAAGACTATTCGTTTTGGTTAAAGGGGCAATTACATATATCCCCCTTCAAACTTCATAAATTACATATATACCCAAGTCAAAATTTTATTTACATATTTCCCCTTCCCATACTTCATAAATTACATATATGCCCAAATCAAAAAATTTATTTACATATTTCCCCTTCTCAAAAACTAAAAATATCAAATATACCCATTCTATTATTAAGCACCTCATATCATTACATGTTATGATGAATGTAATGATATGAGGGCTTAGTAATGCTTATGTAAAAGTGTTAGAACACTCGTTTTGGTAAAAGTGTTAGAACATACCCATTCTATTATTAAGCACCCTCATATCATTACATGTTATGATGAATGTAATGATATGAGGGCTTAGTAATGATTATATAAAAGTGTTAGAACACTCGTTTTGGTGAAAATCAAGTTGTAGGATGCATGAAAACATTTTGCATGTTACATGTTCTAGGTGTTCATAACTTACTAAGGTGGAAAGATGTATGATGCAAAGAATGTGTTGTATGACTTGTCGTGAATATAGTTTAGTAAAAGAATTGGGGTAAAATAGTTATTTTCCTATGAATGTTTAATAGAATGGGTATTTATGTAATTTATAAAGTTTTGTAGGGGGATATATGTAATTTAAATTTTAGGTTGGGTATATATGTAATTATAGTTGAAAATAGGGGGATATATGTAATTAATCCTAAGAGGGACAACTTGATCCTATAATATTGAGCCAAGTAAGCGTCCACGTGTCACTGGCTCGCGACTACAAACTGCTCACTTGATCCCGTTGTGGCTCAAGGAGAGCGATAACTTTATCCATTTCTTTAACATTAATAAAAAATATAAAAAGTATTATATTATATAAAATAAAGAATATACTCAGTAAAAAAAAGAATAGGATGTATTATATTATATTATATAAAATAAAGAATATACTCAGTAAAAAAAGAATAGGTTGTATTATAATAAATTATATTTCACTCACCGAACTTTGACTAAAAGTTTTTATTTTTGAATTAAAAAAAAAACATAGTATGTCGTTGTCTTCTTCACTTAACATGCAAGTCAACAAAGAAAAACAGAAACCTGCAAGTGCAACAACCACACTTGAATCACCGGAAAAAATAGAAAAATTACAAAGACACACATAATCCCCACTACCACACGCGAGTGTGGTAGCTTGGGCTCACTCGCGGGACCTTTCGAGTGGGGGTGTTGTGGTACCGGCGATCCATGTGGCTGGCGAGCTCGTTCGCGCAGATCCGGTCGCGCACCACTATGGATAGTCTAAGGTATGAATACATGAAAAAGTTCATGTCTTCATGCCACCTAGATTGCCACCTTCATTTTTTTCTTGGTTGGGACATGAGTGGGGTGTGGAGACACCAAAACTCAATGTCTCTTGCATTTAGTAGTTAATTTATTTTTTTATTATTAATTTTAACTAGTAGTTAACCCCCGCGTTGCGGGGGTGTGGTCGCACAAGTCGCTGGAGATTGATCGGAACCTTGAGGAATCCTAGTTGCCATCGTCAGAGGCGACTATTAGGTGCTCAAACGCCCTCAATGATCTCCTTGCAACCATTGAATCCGTCGATGGTGCTTGCCATCTACGTCAGATACTTTTTTGAAGTTGACCATACGTGTGTATATATGTGTAATAATATTTACAAGAGTAAAGTGAGGGTTAAAAAGTTGTATAAACAAACGACATCCATGGGTTTATACATACAATTATGGTAAAGAAAAGAAATGGCATTAGACAAAATTTGAAACCTGCTCAACAAACCTAGAAACAACCCTTTAAAACCCTAACCACATCACAAATATTTAAAAGAAAAGCAAGGTAAATACATGTTGATGAAGATGAGGGCATGCTTCCAAGCTGATGGCGACGGGGGATATGGATGGTGACGAATCGGGTATGGCTAATCTCATACCAATAGCCGGTAGTAAAATCTCATACCATACCATACATGTCCTATTACTCGTCGAGTATAGAGTATACCCACAAATATCGGGTATACCCGTTAGAATTTACATCTATATATATATTTATCTTTCTTTTTTATTAATGTTTCAAATGTAAACAATAGTTTTAGCCTAAGTAAAGCAATAATAAATAAAATAAACCCAACCCTACCCATTATGATTTTAAAGTTATGTTCAAATACACAACCCATGACTATTTGGTTTTCTTTTCTTACTGGGATGATGTCACGCTGGAAGCCCAATATAGCCAACCTCTATCTAGCAATTTAGTAAAAAAAAATATATAGACTCTAGTGCTCTAGTCCCTAGCAGTTTTTACAGATTTCAAGACACTTCAAAGTTAAAACCAGTAAACCAAAGTAAATTTTTTATCAATCAAATTACCTAAATTATCTCCCCTCTCTCTCTCTAGCAGAACTTCCCCATCGTCTTCACAGCACCATCACGCTATTGCACTATAACCATTAACCAACCAGTTGTCGCCACCACAACACCACCTAACCGCCCCTATCTCTACCTCTCCATCCCCCTCCTACCACACTGTCTTAGCCACTGCCATTTTCGTAACCACTTACACGGCGTCACTATAAGCAACCGTTTTCTCCGGATTGCCATACCCTACTTTATCGTTGCAATGATCTCCATAGTAGGTTCAGAAGAAACATGAAGACAACCTAAGGAGGGGCCAAAGTGAATAACCTTCAAAAGTTAAATTGTGGTTGTCACAAGGCCCGAGCCAACATCGTTGCATGCCACCGATCTACACTTAAGTGGCTTTGAATAGTCGGAAGCAACCATAATCCCCTCCCGACGTCTGCATCGTCTCCGGCTGAAATCCAGACCATATTCCTCCCTAGTCAGACGATAGGGGTGGTAGCAAAGATGTGACTATACAGTCATGGTCACGGCGATGGGTGCGTGTGAGCAGATCACAAGAAGAAATATTGTCACAACTCACAACGGTGGTCTGGTGATGCCTATGTTAAAGCTGGAAGGTCGAATTGTAATTTCGTCGTGCCGTCGTTTCCATCACCATTAATTTACTGTTTTCATGACTGGAAGGTCAAAATTGTAATTTCGTCGTGCTGCCGTTAAGTCACTGTTCCGTCACCGTTAATTTACTGTTGCGCCGACAGTTACAAATTAATATATATAGTAATTAGATGGGGAAATACCATAAAAAACACTAAACTTTCTGTTTTTTCTTACTAAAGTCACTCAACAATTTTTTGCACATAAAAAGCACTACACTTTCAGTTTGTTCTTACAAAAGTCACTCAACATTTCTTTGCACCTAAAAAACATTATACTTTCTGTTTTTTCTCATAAAAGTCACCGAACATTTCTTTTTCGCACAAAACCTCTTAAAATGTCAATTTCGAACAAAATTTTGATGTTTTTGTTTTAAATAACCTGGAACCAGAACTCTTAGTAGTGTTTGATTACGTGTTGCATAGGTGGTCTATATATTTTCTATCCTTAAAAATCTCAAACTGATGAAGTTGATTAAGAAAGTAAAGTATTTCACGCATCTTATATCAATTAAAAAACAATGTTAATTTGTTATATAATTTTTTTCTTTGTACTTAAGAATTGTATGGCTATTTAAATTAGCAGAACTAATATTACTTTGATTGCAACTAGAGATTTTTTTGTCATATAATTTGTTACAAAACTAAATATATAATTACAAAATATCTTAAAAACTACAAAAAAAAAGCCACATGACAAAAAAAAAATAATAATGTTGGGTGACTTTTATGAGAAAAGACAGAAAGTATAACGTTTTTTAAGTACAAAAAAAATATCATAAAAAACATTAAACTTTCAGTTTTTTCTCATTTAAGTCACTCAACAATTTTTTGCATATAAAAGTAACAAATAAACAAAATAATGTTAAAATAAATACTAGATTTAAAAAAAAAAATTACAAACCATCCTAAAATTAAAAAAACAAATTACAAACCGAAAAAAAAAAAGATAAGATTTCCTAAAATTTTAAAAAACTACTTTCACTTTTGATGAATTTTGTCTTGCATTTTCTTCAACACGGCGCATTGTTTTTCAGGATAAGTAGAGATGTCAGTAGACATAATTTTCCACTCTTCCACCGCTTTCGCTTCCTCTATCAACCTAAGTTTTTCCTTCTTGATTTTTATTTTTTCTGCATTATCTTGGTTGAAAGCGTCCATTTGTGCCGATAAAGTGTCAAACCTTGAAGCGCTCCTGCTCATGCTACCTGATGCCATTTTCATTCCCGCCGCCGCTTCCTTTTGAGCTTTATCCCGACCTAGATTTAGTACTTGTAATATTTATATGTTAGAAACAAAACGTAAACAATTATGTAAAAAAAAAATTCTATAAATTGGTGTGGCTCCTCCTCAAAGGGCGGTAGGTCGAACTCGGCCTCCTCGTTCATAAAATCAATATCAATTGGAACGGACGGACCACCTTTTTGAACTTTTTTTCCTCGTTTTGCCCGTTGAGCCTCGTTTGGCACCGTCGTCCATTCTTGTTCATTTTTCAAAACCGACCAAGATCTAATCATCGAGAAAGCTTTGTGATATTCATTTTTATACTTGCGAAAAGCCTCCTCCAAAATATTTTGCTCATTCCAACCACTAGGCGGGTTTGATTTAATTTGGTTATCAATACCATTAAATCGACCACATTCCGTGTTGATCTTTCTCCACTTCGAGCTACAAGCATCTTGTAGTCGATACGGCTCGGCTTGCATAAACATATGAAAGTTTTCGACAACTTTGAGCCATAACACTTCTTGTGTTTGGTTGGTACCTACGATTAAAAAAATGAATTAAAATATTTAAACAATATATATATATATATACACACACATATATATTCCGAAAGGTATGAAAGAAAGGAAAAAATTATTACCAACTGCGGCGCGTTTTGACGTAGCAACCCACGCCTTAGCTAACGCCTCCTCTTCAATATTGGACCATGGCTTGGCTACTCCATCTTTCGGATTAGCACGTCCCGTACCTTTTTCTCTAGCTTTACCTTTGTGTTTGCCTTTAGCTTTTTCGGTGGGTGGCGATGCTTGAGTTTCGGGAATTATTTCTTCATCGTCATCCTCCACGTCTACGGGTTGTGGAGAAATTTGTTGGCTAGTTTGAAACAATTGCTGCATTTGGTTAAAGTGTTGCATTTGCATGTATTGCATTGGGTTGAATTGAGAGAAAGCTGTCGGGTTTTGTTGGATCACCGTTAAATGAGGTACTTGTTGCGAGAGTGGTGGATCCATTACCGGGGTGTAACACATACGTGGATCCGGGCTATTTGGGTTGATTTGGTTGAATGGGTTGAATGAATCCATGATATTTTTTTTTTATAAAAATAGGAGTATTTATAAAAATATTAGAGAGAAAAGGGATGAAGAGATTGTATTTGGTATAAAAAATGAGTTAAATGGTATGATTTTATATTGGAAAAAAAAAACTTTTTCTTTAAATCTGACCGTTTCAAACGGTCAAGAGGGTATGCAACCGTCCAAAAGTTTAATGCCTTCTCCTCATTGGCTCGTCCCGTGCGTCCTTTTGGAAACATGGGAGACGGAGACACAACCAGGAGGCTGTGTTGAGACGGGGGACGGGGAAAAAAGTGAGGGACATAGCTCTTCTTGTGTCCATACCGAGCAGCCTTAGTGCTATTACATGTATGAAGTTAATCTTAGTTAATTGTTGTCTACTATTTTGTATTAAAGAAAAATTTGTCTATGTTGAATTTATTAACAACTATTAGTTTTTAGTAAGTGTGTATTTGAAAATGTAGGTCTATGAATAAGACCAAGGAAGTAAAGAGACAACCGGTTAGAAGAGCCGAACCTCTAAACGTTGTGAATAAAAATGAGGGTTTGAAAGTACGATGTGCTCATAGGCTTTTCAGTGGGTTTATCGTGGGAGAAAAGATGCCAATAAAAGGAGAAGAGACTTCTCCTTTTATAGCACCTTGACTTCCAACTCTCTCAACCCGTCCTCTACTCTTGATAGGGCCCGGCCCAGGTAGAGGAGTCTCTTAGTCTCCGGCCCAAATTCATAAGCCCAATTTGGTGCAAGTGGTTTGTGTGAAAAGTGGGAAAAGGAGATGTTACCGTCCTGTCAAAAGTCCACGTGGCGTCCATTGAGCGGACGCAGAGGGTCGGTGGACACGTGGCGTCCACCTGTTGGCTTTTTGGGGCGGTGAGTAATCATCTCTTCTTCTAGAATCTGGAGACAAGTGGGGTTGATAAAGTCTTCTATCAGAGATGTCTTGGCTGGGAGCTGCCACGTCGTCGTCCTTTCTGGTAGCCAGACCAGGCGCAGCCTTTGGTTGGTCGCAAACTCTGATGGGCAGCCTTTTACGTCAGGAACAGTTGCCCAGGGCATGTCTACCCTGGGGTGTGTGTCTCGATGCTGCCCTGAAAGGTATCTTTCAGTTGTGTCGATAAACCTTCTATGTGTCGTGTCAAGGAAGCTCGTTTGTGTCAGGCTTGGCGCTGACATAGAACGGGCGGGTTGACTGGCGTCATTGTCGCAGACACAGGTTGCTCCACTGACGTAAAACAGGCGGAAGGGCCAGCGTCAGCATCTCTGATGTGGGTCCTCATCATCGACATAGAACGGGCGGGAGAAGTTGCATCATGCTTTTATGGACACAACCTTTTGTTGATGTTCAATTGATCTTTCTTCTTTCTCCTTATGTCTTGACTTCTTGCAGTATGAGAGAATGAGTTGCGTTTATTGATATGGTATTGTTGTTTTGGCACTAAAGGAATGAGGGAGTGATGGACTTTGTTGATTTACGAAGTATGCGAACTTCATCTGTACCTTGAGTCACATCCAGTCGTCACTAGATTTTCATGTGTTTATCATGGTGTACATATAGTTAAATGACGTTGTCAACTGCTGCGCGTACATGGATCAATCTGTATAGCGTATGAAGAAATTTTCATCATTACTGTGCATGCGGGACACCTGAGAAGGCGTCTGGCATGTTTGCGCGTGGCAGTGATGTAAATGATGGAAAAAAGGAAGCATTTTTCCATTTATGTGCGTTCCCTAGGTTCCTTTAGCTATTAGGAAGAGGGAAACCCATTATTTCCATAGGTTCCTTTAACTTTAGGAACAAAGGGGAGTCCTTTTTTTGTTTCTGCGCCTGTAGGAGACTGACATGCTGTCGTGGTACACGCAAATTTAATCCAAATTAGTAGTAAACAGGTATCGAACACAGGGAGTTTGTGGAAAATGTGTTGAATCCATAGTTTTGCAAATTAACTACAATTAATCTAATGTGCAGAAATTAAAGATCAAAAGTTTGAGTTGTTTGATTAAAATTAAACTATCAAGTAATTACTAATCAAGATTGGATTTTTAATTCGGATTATGAGAACAATGGCCATCCTAGGTTTCGGTTTCTTCAACACTTGTGCAAAATTCCAACTAGAAAGAATTACATGGACATAACTCATGCATAAACATTTGTTGTGATAAAAGGGAACAAAGTACTCGGATTATATCAATGCGAGGTTGTTTCCCGATGATCAATCAATCAATATCCAACCCCAATCTTTCCCGTGATTTCTCAATTGTCGACAACATCAAGAACGTATGTTGGGATCAGTTTGCTCTTTTTGCTAAGTAAGAACTTGCTATCTTGACACTTAAGTGTTTAGCAAGTCCTAGTATATCAGATTATAAGCACAGCGGAATGTATAAGTTAAAGCAACACTTTTTATACAAAGGAAGAGTTATTACTCCCCCTTGATGATTGAAACTAATAAATGACAAGTATTTATTATGAATCCAAGCAGTAAATGAGAATTAGATACTTGGACAGATTCACAATAAATACAGAAATGGAATAGAACAGTTGAGAGTGTTTGAAGGATTTTTCTATTAAAATCAATGTCTAAAATAGAAGGTTGAAGCCTCCTATTTATAGACGTTTACATACATGTATCTTGCCAAAAAGCAAGTACAGAAACAACAGAAACAAGTTGCACAAGTTGCAACATTGAAACTAACAAATACAGCTAAAAGTAATAATAAACAATAAACTACTGATGCAAAAAGGCGGTGGAAAATATCTGATGCTAAGTGCTGATGAATGACAAACTACTGATGAGTAGTTTGTCTTCAGTACTTCTGAAGTGAACTTGTCTGGTTTGGACTTCAGAACTTCTGATGAAGTTTCTTCTTCAGCACTTCTCTTATCTTCTCTTCAGCAGTTCTTTGTTTTCTTTTCAGTACTTCTATACTTAGCCAAAATGACAGAAGTGAATTAGACTAAGGTTTCCAAAAGTGGTTTCACCAATCCTCTTTGTCCTAACAATCTCCCCCTGGATTGATGAAGCCAAAACCTTACTAATTCCTTATGTTTTTCTTCTGTCTTGAACAATCTTCCATATCTCTTTGTACATGGTGTTCTTGAGCTGGTTTAACTGACCATCAGATAGAGATCCTCTCTGTGGTTCCAGATGTTGAATTGTGAGCAGGTCTTGTGTTGACAGTTTCTTCAGATCACTGATCTTCTTGTAAGCCCTGCTTGAGAGGTCTCTTCTTGTCAACAATACTGAGTTGTTATCAGTAAGTGACCATCTGATGATAGGTATCTTTGACTTGTTAAAGTCAGAAGAATAGGGAACCAGACTTGTCCCTTGGGTTGATGGTCCTGAGTGCTGGATGCTTTCAGTTTCAGTTAGCCTCAGGTGGGAGTCTCTTCCTTGTTGTTGTTGCATATCAGGCATCTGAACAGTTGGGAGATGGTGTTCAGTCACTACTCTGGTATGCAGCTTTTCTTTGATGGTCTTTTGTATTTGGTAGGCAAAAGTGGAAGGATCCCTGAATTGTGTTAACAGAGGTTTCTCCTCAATGTCAAAATCTGAATGGACTATTGAACTTCCTTCAAGTAGTACCATTTTGAAGTCAGTTTTGACATTGTCCTCTGCCTTCTTTCTCTGAGTAGCAGTTCTTCTTCTTGATACACCAGAAGTTCTAACTACTGATCTTGAAGGATCAGTAGTTTGAAACTTCTCTGGATTTGCAGCCTTGGCAGCCAAGTATTTCTTGTAAGTATCCATTAGTCTATCTTCTTTCCATCTGGATACTGAGGCTTTTGAACCATAGCCCTCTGCTACTAACTCTTCTATTATCTGGGCTCTCTTGGCCTTTCCTTCTTTGCTAGTGGCCAATTTATCTGCAAGCAGTTGTGCCCTTCTTGTCAGCTCTTGCACAGAGAGTCCTTTGAGTGTATAGGCTTTAGTCTTGCTGTTCTTGGTAATGTAAGACATCAGTTGTTGTCTTTTGTCTTCTTCAGCAACATAGTCTTTTTCAGCCTGTCTCTCCAGTTCAGCTTGATAGGCCTGGAGCTTCTCTTCAAACTCTAGATCATCCCTTTGTTCCAGACTTTTCCAAATCTGGTCTTCCTTGGCCTTTTGTTGAACTGCCTTTAACCTCTGCTCAAGAAGTTCAGTTGATTGAGAGATTGGAGCAGGTGTTAGGACAGTCATGGTAGTGGTTGTTGTAGGCCTTGGAGGAGCAGAAGTTGGTTTGATTTGTTCAGTGGATCTGGAAGGTTCAGTGGTTTGAGGTTTGGAAGTGTTAACCTCTGATGGGTTGACAACAGCTGATGGTTTGTCAACTACTGAAGGATTGTCTTCAGTACTTTCTGATTCTTCATCAGAACTTTTGCCATCAGAAGTTTCTTCATTGTGCCTTAGGGATTCTTTAGAGGTTTGGGTCTCATCTTCTTTCTCTGTGGCTTCAATTTCTTCCACTGAGACACCAAACTGTTTGGCCAGTTTTTCTTTCCTGGCCTGATCTTTTTGATCTCTTTCAAGGATGGCCACTCTTGCCCTTATCCTGGCTTGGAATGACTCCTTAGGTTCCCTGATCTTCTCCCCCTTTTTGGATTCATCAAGTTTAACTTTTGAAGTTGAGGGTTGGGAGAATTGTCCTTGAAGATGAGCAATCTGTTTGCTGTTGAAGTCTATTTTGTTGAACAGATCATTCATCTTGGTCTTGATCACTCCAAATTGATTCTTGATAGACAGCTCCAAGTTAGCTGTGTATGTTTGGAAGTGATTTCTAATGAGAGTATTCATCATATGGTACAGGGGACCCTCTGGGCTGCATAGCTGGTTCAGGTCTATGCTTGTTTGCCCAGGGAATTGGGTAGGCATTTGTTGTGAAGGGGGTGTTTTTGGGAGATCCTCATGTTGTACAGAGGATGCCACTCTAGGGGTTTTAGGGATTGAGTGGGCTTTAACCTGTGCAGGGGTGACTGGCTTCTTGAGCCTGGATACCCCTGAAACAGGACCTTCAGAAAGTGTCGTCAATTCAGTAGTTTGTGTTTTTGAAACATCATCCAAATTAATGGAATCATCTGAATCCCTGATGTTGCCCTCAATGAGGACTGTCTCAGTTAAATCATGAGCTGAGCCCAACTCAGTTCTCTCATGAACCTCTTGTTCTTGGTTCTGAGGATTTCCTACTTCAGGCATTAAGCCTTCATCAGTAGTTGCCACATCTGAGGTCTTAGCTATGTTACTTCTATCCTCAGATCCACCACTGGGTGGTAACTGAGTAGTAGCAGCCTCAGATGCCCCAAGAGTCTCTAAAATTGGGCTTAAAGACTCTGGTCCACCCTCATCTCTTGGGATAGGGCTAGAGATGTCCACATCCATGTCTGATGTTGTAGTTATGTCCCCTGTTTGTTGTGGTTGTAGGGGACTGACATGATCAGATGGGACCTTCTCTTTTAGCCCAGAGAGAAGTTTGGCAATTTCTATTGCCTCTTGTTCAGAAATTTGTGGGGTTGGTTCAGTAGTTTGGGCAATAGGTGAAAGTTGTTGTTCAGCAGTTTCAAAAGAAGAGTGTGTTTCATATGTTTTTCTAAGTCTTTTTCTTTTGAATAAAATGGTTATGGGTGCTCTTGGTGGGGTTTGAGATGGATGAGACTGAGAGGGTGTTTCAGTCTCACCTATTTGAAGAGCAGACTGCTCATGAGCATGTTCAGGCATCTCAACCTCCTGAACAGCTTTTCTTTTGGGTTGGTGGGTTTTTGTCTTTGTTGGCTTGGGCTTTTTGGCTTTTGGTGGTGTGAGTTTGGAAGATGTGGGCTTCAGGGGGACTTGTTGTTGTTCTCCCTGATCATCTTCTGGCCAGGCAGCCGGTTTGTTATGCCTTGAGTATGCTTGTGATGTTAAAGGATTTAAAGTTGAAATTTTTCCCACAAGCACCTCATTACCCAGTTCCCCTATTATGAATTGCATAATGAACCTTGGGTACAACAAAAACTTTTTCTTGGTATTATTGTGATGTAACACCAACTCATTGAAAAATAGTTTTGATGCCCTGAATTTAGTTTCATTCACAATAGAATGAAATATTGGTTGAAAAGTGGAGGGCATCTGGTCATAAGACCCTGTTTTAGGACTCAAACACATAATAATATAATGAAACAAAAGCTTGTATTTTGGTTCAAAATATTTTTTGAAGATTGTAGCATGGGAGAGAGTACCTTGATAACCACACTCAGTCATGGTTAGGTGAATATCAGAATTAGCAACATGGTCAGGGGCAGTTACATCATCCAGACCCAGTCTTGTTGCCAGTGTGGCCGGTGTGATGGTCAGTGGTTTCCCTTTTATTCTTGAGTTGAGGGAAATGACCTCATCATCCGTTGTCACCGTCTCAGCATTTGCCCAGAACTCATTCAGAGTTTCAGTGTGAATTGGTGGGTTTATTGTGAGAGCAGTAAAATATTGGGATTTTACGACAAGATCAATGATCTCATCGTATTGGGACCAGCCTTCTTGTTTTTCAAGAAAGGCCCTTTGATTGTGTCCCTGCTTTAGAACTAGAGCCATGTGGTTTGGGTTTTGATCGAACAGTTGATTTGCAGGTTTAGGTTATTGAGAGAGTTTTTTGAGAGAGAAGGGGGGATATTTTGAGTTTGAAAGGATAAGTGTGGAGAAAAAGGTATTTATCAGAAGTTTTAACCGCTTGAATCTTCTTTATTAGAAGTTTTTAAACCGCCTTAGGTTAAAAATCTTTTTATCAGAGGTTTTAAACTGATTAGGTCAAACCTCTGATGATGGGAAAAGTCAGATTTGCCCTTTTGACTTAAACTGCTGATGAAGGATTACTTCATCAGTAGTTCCCATTTCCTCTTCAGTAGTTTTAACAGCTGATGAGAAATGTTTTTATAAATACTTTTATTCATAACTTCTGAAGGTTATTTTATCAGAAGTTACACACTTTTCAGAAAATTATCCCCATACTGATGTTTGTTCATCAGTAGTTTCTCTCTTTTCAGAAGTTTTGGTTCAGACTTTTTGTCTGTTTTGTAAGTGAAAAATGAAAAATTACAAAATAAGAAAATAAACACTTACAAATTTAGCATCCCAAGCATGGATACTAACTTCTGAAATGTTGATGTGTCAAGGGGTTTTGTGAAGATGTCAGCTATTTGATTAGCTGTTGCTACATGCTTCACCTCAATCTTGCCTTTTTCATAGCAATCTCTTATGAAATGGTACCTGATCTCAATGTGTTTGGTTTTTGAGAACTGTACCGGATTTTGAATTATGCTAATGGCAGATTTGCTGTCTACAAACAAAGGTGTCTTGGTCTCTTTGATTCCATAATCAAGAAGTTGATATTGGAGCCATTGTATCTGTGATGTACAACTTGCAGCTGCAATGTATTCAGCTTCAGCAGTTGAAGTTGCAACAGATGTTTGCTTCTTTGATTGCCATGACACTAGACAGTTACCCAGGAATTGACAACCACCAGATGTTGACTTTCTTGTCATCTTACACCCTGCATAGTCACTATCTGAAAAAGCTGATAACTTGGTATTGCTTGAAGCAGGATACCAAATTCCAAGTGTTGGAGTTCCTTTCAGATATCTGAAAATTCTTTTGACTGCTATAAGGTGTGATTCCCTTGGTGCTGATTGATATCTAGCACAGACACATGTTGAAAACATAATATCCGGTCTAGAAGCAGTTAAGTATAAAAGGGAACCTATCATGCATCTGTACATGGTTTGATCAACCTGTTTTCCTTGATCATCAGGTTCAACTTGTGTGATTGGTGTCATGGGAGTGGAACATGATTTACAGTCTTTTAAAGAAAATTTGTTCAATAATTCTTTAACATATTTTGATTGATGTATAAAAGTTCCATTTTTTTGTTGCTTGATCTGCAGTCCTAGAAAGTACTGCAGTTCTCCCATGGTACTCATCTCAAATTTTGATTGCATGAGTTTCTTAAAATCATCACACAGTTTTGTGTTTGTTGAACCAAAAATGATATCATCAACATAAATTTGAACAAGTAAGACATGATTTCCAACATGTTTAATGAAAAGAGTTTTATCAATGGCACCTCTTGTAAAGTTATTTTTGAGTAAAAAGGTGGAGAGTGTATCATACCAGGCTCTTGGAGCCTGTTTGAGCCCATAAAGAGCTTTGTCCAGTCTGTACACCCACTCAGGATGAGAAGGATCCTCAAACCCAGGTGGCTGACAGACATACACCTCCTCTTTTATTTTTCCATACAAAAATGCACTTTTCACATCCATTTGATAAACTTTAATTTTGTTGGAAATGGCATAGGCCAGAAATAACCTGATGGCCTCAAGCCTTGCAACTGGAGCAAAGGTTTCATCATAGTCAATTCCCTCTTCTTGAGAGTACCCTTGAACTACCAGTCTTGCCTTGTTCTTGATTATCATACCAGCTTCATCTTGTTTGTTCCTGAAAACCCATCTTGTGCCAATTGGTTGCTTGTTTGGAGGTAAGGGACAGATTTCCCAGACCTGTTGCTTGTTGAACTGAAGCAGTTCATCTTGCATAGCTTGCACCCAATTATTATCTTTGAGGGCTTCCATGTACTTCTTTGGTTCCAACTGTGAAATAAAGGCTGAAAATAGGCAAAAGTTGGAGAGCTGGTTTCTGGTAAGAACACCTGAAGCTATATCACCCATGACTTGATCAAGTGGATGATCTCTGTGTTCAATCAGTTGTTGTAAACCACTGACAGGTGTAGGTGGCTCTTGTTCTTCAAACAAACTACTGAGGTCTATAATATCTGGTTCAGCAGTTTTAGCTTCTTCAGTAGTTGCAGGTGCTGAAGCAGATGTTTGAGTTTGGCCTTCAGTATTTGTTGGATCAGAAGTTTGTGAAACTTCTGATGGTGTTGAAGTTGACTTAATGACTGTTTGAGGAGTCCATGGTGTAGGATCTTCATCTTCAAACCTTTGATCACCATAATAAGTAGGTTTGGAAGGAGTAACAGTCTTTTCAGGTCCAAAGTGAAAGTTGTCAAGGTCAAAGAGTTCAGCAGGATGTGCTGGAATAAGAGTGTGTTTTGACTCATTGAACTTGACATTCAATGTTTCTTCTACTATCCTGGTGTGAGAATTAAAAACCTTGTAGGCTTTTCTAGTTGAAGAGTAACCAAGAAAGTAACCTGAGTCAACTTTGGCAGCAAACTTTGAAATAGATTCCTTGATGTTCAAGATGAAACATTGACACCCAAAAGCCCTGAAAAAGGAGATAAGGGGCTTCATGCCATGAAGAACTTCATAGGCAGTCTTGGAATGTCTCTTGACCACAAGAACTCTATTCTGAACATAACATGATGTGTTAATTGCTTCTGCCCAAAAGTACAGGGGCAGTCCAGAATCAGCTAACATTGTTCTTGCTCCTTCTATCAATGTTCTGTTCTTCCTTTCTACTACACCATTTTGTTCAGGAGTTCTGGGAACACTGTATTGTCTAATAATCCCTTTAGACAAACAGAATTCATCCAGAGTTTTGTTCCTGAACTCTGTCCCATTGTCACTTCTAATGGTTTTGACAGATAGAGAATATTGTTTCTCTACTTGTAGAATAAAGAACTTGATGATTTCAGCAGCCTCATCCTTGGAGAATAAGAAGAATACCCATGTGAATCTTGAGTAGTCATCAATGATGACTAAGCAGTACTTCTTCTTACCAAGGCTCATAATCTTGACAGGTCCAAATAAGTCCATATGGAGTAGTTGAAGACATGCAGTTGTTTTTGATTCTTCAATAGACTTATAGGAGGACTTATGCTGTTTTCCCTTTAAACAGGATACACAGTGTTCTTGACACTGGTATACTTTCAAAGGTAGACCTCTGACCAAGCCCATTTTTGTGACTTTATTTATGGTTTTAAAGTTCACATGGCCAAGTCTCCTGTGCCAGAGATCTGTTTCTGAAGTTGATGCCCTTGAGAAGAAACAGGCAGTGTTGTTCAATACTTTGTCTTTCTCAATGTCCACTGCATAGACATTGCCACATCTTTTGGCAATCAGCAAATTATGATCTTCAATAATCTTCTCTATCAACTTCTGGCCTTCTGGTGAGATGATCTTGCATGCTGTCTTTGTGAAAAAGGAAGAATATCCTTTATCACACATTTGTGACACACTCAGCAAGTTGTATTCAAGGTTTTCCACCAGATTGACCTTGTCAAACTGTATTTTGCCAGAGGAGACATTGCCATGTCCGAGCACATATCCCTTAGCATTGTTCCCAAAGGATACAGATCCTTCTCTTTGGCTGATAAAGTTGTTTATCAGGTATCTGCATCCAGTCATGTGCATAGAGCCTCCACTATCAACATACCATATGCTGTTTAAGCCCCTGGAAACTCTCTGCACATAAAAGCAAATTAGTTAGATCTAGGAACCCAAGCCTGTTTGGCTTTGGGTTTGCTCTTGAGAACAGTTACAGTTTGTTCTTGACCAGGTTGAGAAATCCATGTCTTTTTGGCAATGGATTTTTCATTTAGAACCATGGTGGTATCCTTTTCAGGACCACCATCAACCTTGGTCATCAGTAGTTGTACCATGTTCATTAGATTTTGTATCTCAGCAGTTTGTGAAACTGCTGATGATTCTGGTCTAACTACTGACAAAGAATTTTGAGAAAAAGTTTTTGGTTGAGATCTTATCTTTTTCTGAGAAAAGGTGTTTTCAGGTTGTTGTTTCTTGGGTTTAAAGATTCTTTCATAATCATTTCTGATTTGATTTCCCACAACCTGTTGTTTAATTTTTTGATTGAACTGAATTCCTTTTCTGTATCTACAAAATTCAGTTTTGTGGTTGAACAGACCACAAATTTCACACTCTTTTGCCTTTTGTTTTTGATCTAAAGGCAAATTTCTGACATTAGTGTAAAGATTTTGCTCATCAGTAGTTTTCAGGGTCTCAACTCCTGATGTAGATGAAACTACTGATGGCTCATTGTCAGATTTTGTTAACACTTCTGAAGTACTTTCTTTAAAAATGCCAGGATTTCTGTTTAGAAAGTTTTCATGGAAAGATGTGCAGTCTTTCCCTTCAGAAGTTTCATTTGAAACAATTCTTCTCCCATCTTCAGTAGTTTTGGGAGAGAAATCTGTTGGTGTTTCAACATGATGGTATCCTATGCCAAACTTAACATTTGAAGCACTTTGTTTGTTTAGTAGTAATTGATACCCCTTACAAGATTCCACCCATTTTTCACATGTGATCCTGGTGTCAGCAAGCTCTTGTCTGACATCTCCCAGGTCATTTAGCATGATTTTAATTTGTGCTTGGGTTTCAATAGCTGAGTCAGTTAATTTAGAAACTTCTTTTGTTTTAGCACACAGTTTTCTTTCTAAATCACATTTTATCTGTGTGTATTTTCTTTCTAAATCATTGGCTTTACCATGTAAGTGCAGATTTGTCTCTCTTATGAGAGCAAAAGTTTCTTTGCAAGAATTTGAGCAAAGTTTTGTCAAAGATTCTTTTGATACCTGTGACAGTGCAGATTTTGAAGTACAGCCTTCAAATGCCATTAAGGCAAAGTTCTTTCTGCCATTGTCTGGTTCTCCCCAGTTGATGTCAAACACTTTGTTGTCTGCATCAGGATTGCACTCTGTGGTGTCAAAAGGGAGACTGTTCCAGTCAACATACCCTGAGGTGAAAAGACTTTGTTGAGAGGGTTGTTGAGGCTGTGGAGGATGTTGAGCAGCTGATAAGGGAGGGATTGATTGTTGGCTCTGCATCTGTTGAGCAGGCACTTGAACATATTGTACTTGTGGCATGTATTGCTGTTGAGGAGCTTGTGCCTGTACGAAATGAGCACTCCCTTGAGTTCCATTATTCCTATTATAATTGGGGTTATAGTTATTTCCAGATTGTGATTGGTTAAAGCTAGAGCTTCTACACTCTCTAGCAAAGTGTCCCAACTTCTGACACTTGTGACATCTTAATTTAGATTTGTCAAAACCAATTTTTGTATTACTGGTCAATCCTGGAAATTTCCTTCCTGACCTTTTATAAAACTTGTTAGTTTTAATGCTTAGCATGGCCAGTTGGTGTAATATGTCCATTTCTTCTAAGTCATCACTGCTAAAAATTTTCAAATCATCTATGATAAAACATAGATTATCAGCAGTTTGACTTTGGTCATTATTGTCATAACCTGGGAAAGATCTTTCTGATGAGATCCCAGTTGTTATGTCAATATTGTCATAAGATCCATAGGAACAAGTTGGTGAATCTTGTCCCAACAGTGCTGTACTACCTGGTAGGTAGTCATCAGCAGTTTTACCAGATGATTGTAATTTCTTCTTTTGATCAATTTCTCTCTCAAAAGTAAGTAATCTCCCATGGAGTTTTGTAAGAGTGATGGAGCTAAAATCTGGTGAGGATCTTAAAACAATGGAGTATGTTTCCCATTTGTCCGGTAAAGACCTTAAAAATCTATGTAGCATAGACACTGTTGTATAGGTCTGACCATTTAACTTTAGCTCAGATATTAATGAGGAGAATCTTTCAAATTGTTGAGTTAAAGTTTCCCCATTAATATGAGCAAATGTTTCATATTGTTGAGCTAAAATCTCTCTGGTGTTGGCAATCACCTCTTCAGTTCCTCCAAACTGTTCTTTAAGACAATCCCAGAGTTCTTTGGCACTTTCACAATGTAAAAGGCCAGAGTATATCTCATTTGGGAGAGCCATTGCCAACATAGAGAATGCTTTTGCATCTAGCTCAAGTTTTAGGAAATCATCATCTGTATATTCTTTAGGGTCCTTAGGGACCTTAACATTAGTTTCAAGATTAACATTTACTGGTTTGTGAGGACCATATATCACAGATCTCCAACAACCTGTGTTGGTTTGTGACAAGGTATGTGCCATTCTCTTTTGCCATATGTTGTACTCATTTCTCACAAGCATGGCAGGTTTAGTGGCAGAACCAGTATTATGTGGATCCATTTTAAAGAGTATAGATTTGTCAGATGACTCTTTTAAATGATGGATGTTGATAAAAAGTGAACTTTTGATCTTTTTATTGAGTATCAATAAGAGCTTTGTGTCTGATTCTCAATTTGTTAGATTGATATGTGATCAGATAAACCAATGCTCTGATACCAATTATTGGGATCAGTTTGCTCTTTTTGCTAAGTAAGAACTTGCTATCTTGACACTTAAGTGTTTAGCAAGTCCTAGTATATCAGATTATAAGCACAGCGGAATGTATAAGTTAAAGCAACACTTTTTATACAAAGGAAGAGTTATTACTCCCCCTTGATGATTGAAACTAATAAATGACAAGTATTTATTATGAATCCAAGCAGTAAATGAGAATTAGATACTTGGACAGATTCACAATAAATACAGAAATGGAATAGAACAGTTGAGAGTGTTTGAAGGATTTTTCTATTAAAATCAATGTCTAAAATAGAAGGTTGAAGCCTCCTATTTATAGACGTTTACATACATGTATCTTGCCAAAAAGCAAGTACAGAAACAACAGAAACAAGTTGCACAAGTTGCAACATTGAAACTAACAAATACAGCTAAAAGTAATAATAAACAATAAACTACTGATGCAAAAAGGCGGTGGAAAATATCTGATGCTAAGTGCTGATGAATGACAAACTACTGATGAGTAGTTTGTCTTCAGTACTTCTGAAGTGAACTTGTCTGGTTTGGACTTCAGAACTTCTGATGAAGTTTCTTCTTCAGCACTTCTCTTATCTTCTCTTCAGCAGTTCTTTGTTTTCTTTTCAGTACTTCTATACTTAGCCAAAATGACAGAAGTGAATTAGACTAAGGTTTCCAAAAGTGGTTTCACCAATCCTCTTTGTCCTAACAACGTACGATTAGAATTAGAATTGAAAGATTAATTGACATGCTACAATCAAATATTCAAACATCATAATAACAAAGTAAACATACCAAGTCATCATTCTAGAAATTAAAGGAAAAACACACAAGAGTTGTAGGAAAGCCTTCACCTAAGATGATCACCACAAGTTTAGCCGAACATCGTTCGATGAATCATCATAACATCAAAGTTAAAGTTCATACGAATCAAAAACCAAATTAATGTGTTAGAAATTGTTCACAAATGATTTCCCAAGCTAAAAGTCGCCCCCAAGGTGCAAATAAACGTCTCCAATCAAGAATAATGTGAAAAGACCCATGAAAACTGTGACACACGGCAAATTCTGGTTAACAACGCTGTCTAGATTAAAGTCTACCTTAGCGAGTCACGCGTATATTATACTTAACTGGGATGGTTGAGTCGTGTTACGGTTCGGGAACTGTTAGTTTGGTATAGAGGATCATTAGATGTTAGTCTAGAGGCTCATTAGATGTCGGTCCTTAACCAAGTGTATACAGGGTGACGATTCGTAGAATCGTCAGAACATAGGGAACATACAAGTCTCGAGTCCCGGGAATTGGTGAACGAGTGTGAATATGTTTGTTTGCAAGTATTATGTGTTTACAATCATTATGTGACTTGTCGGTATATGAAAATGTGTTAACATATGTTAAAACGGGGTTTAACGCGCAAAATACACGGAACCAACCCCTATAGGCGAATAGGGAGTCCTAATCGCCTATAGGGGGCGAATAGGAGGAACAATGGGGCGAATAGAGTGCTAATCGCCCCTACTATAGGCGATTAGCATCCCTATTCGCCTGATGATGCTGCGTAATCGCCTATAACGTGCTGGACGACTAAAAACGCCTATAAATACAATACTTGACCTCCTAAACTTCATTATATCAACCCTAGTCGTCCCACAACTCGTCCCAACACACACACAACCTCTGGAACACGATTTTGGATCAAAACACAAGATTTCAAGCCTATTTTATCAATCTATTACAAATCTAAGGTGTGGTTTTCATTCATGCAATCTTTAATAACGTTTTTATTAAATCCCTAATGGTCCAGACCTGTTTATAAACGTAAATGTCTTCTGAAATTCGTTATTAATAATTTTTAATTGGATTCTAACTACTATGCATGTTGTATGTGGGTTTATGATTAAAAGATAGGATTTTTATGATTCAAGAAGGATTAGTAACATGATATTAAGATAGTTACAGATTAGTGATGATAGCATGTTGATGAAATCTGAGTAATTGTTCATTAGGGTTAGGGTTATGCATGTTAATGTGATGTTTCATGCTATATGTGTTGTTTTTGGGATACATGGTTGCATGCAGGGCTGATAGAACAAGGTTAAACGAAGGATTTTGATTGATATATGTTTGATATAGTTATTTGATTGATAATTGATGTTTACACACGTTCTGGATTCGATTTGGAGTGTTAAACGCGCGAAAAACCGGAACAGCTGTGCTATAGGCGAATAGGAACCCTAATCCCCTATACTATAGGCGATTAGGAGGCTATTCGCCTGAAGGGGAGCCCTAATCGCCTATAGTATAGGCGAATAGGATCCTATTCCCCTTTACTTCATGCATTTACGATCCTAAATGCTATTTAAGTCCTGAATTGCATGCTTTACGACGTAATCGCCTATAAACTCATAAATTGCATGTGAGATAGCCCTAATCGCCTATAGTATAGGCGATTAGCATTCCTAAATGCCTGTTGACCCACGTAATCACTAGTTGACTTTTCCTAATCGCCTGTACTGCTGCTGTAAGTGTAATTTAGCATTTCGGGACCCGATTTGACACCTAGGAACATGCTAGGAACCCCGTAACATACCTAGTAACTTGGTAACATGTGTTCGGACTTAATTATGTGATACTTGAACTACGTGCTATAACTTGTTGAACTTTAACGTATGTTAAGTGTGGATTGCATGATTGTATGTTTGTGAGTGCAAGCATAACACGGGGAGTCTCGGGTCACCAATGGGATGTCGAGTCTTGTACTTTGGGTTAATTTAACAGTCACGGTGTTTTCAAACGAACTTGGTTATGGTCTGGACATCTAGGGACTAACTAACCTACGGGTTATTAGTCTAAGTACTTGTAACTGTCATATGTTAGATCGCCGCTTTACGGGGCTAGCATAGCTTGCTGATATTATTCGTGTTTCGAAGTAACGCAACCTAAGGTGAGTTTACGGCCCCTCTTTTAACTGGTTTCACTTTTTGCGGGAGAAAACATGTGTTAAACTTATGTTTTGGTAACAACTGTCATACTATGGGTTTCTATGGTTTACTATACGATCTTGGAAGTCCCAGGGGAAACCATGAATGTGCGGGTTAGCACAACGGGGAAATGTGAATAGATCTATTGGGAATGGCCAACCCCGCTCGTCGGCTTGGAGGGCCGGGCGAGTGCATATTGTCTCAAACAGGAACAGGTTTACTATTCGGGCACGACATCTGGTTTACGAGTTAGTAATGGTTTTCCAATCGTAGACGTAACAAAACATACGCCTAGCTAGCGTACTTTGGTTTGCAAATTGTTATAGTATGGACAGGTTGAATTTGGTACTTTGATTACAAAACCTGTAAACTCACCAGCATTTTTGTGCTGACGTAAACTCTTACATGTTTTCTCAGGTCGCTAAGGTAGCACTATGGAACTAGGGCGCACGCGTCTGCACGGCGTCTAGTTAGGATTGCATGGTTTTCAAACATTAAATAATGTGGTTTACTTTTGGATTATGTTTTGAGAATAAGCTTCCGCTGTAACTGGAGATTTAAACAATGTTTTTGAAATTGCATATGTTAATTTAGACTTGTTTATTGTGATCGTTGGTTTGGATCCTGGTTTGTCATGCGCCTCGCGGTAAAACTCCGCAAGTGGATTTTGAGGGTGTGACAGATTGGTATCAGAGCCAATGGTTATAGTGAACTAGGACTGCATGTAGAGTCTAGACTATAGCCGAGTCGCACACACTAGACGATCACTTAGTACTGAACATTATGGTGGATTACGTATGGGCTTGTCGGGGTGTCTCTAAATCATCTGACCTTCCCATGTTACATCATCCGTTCTATCTTAGTCGGGTTACTTGCTTTCTAGGCAGTGGGGTATATTGGGGTAAATCGTGTACTCTTGAGATTTGTCCAAGGCTCGGACATCTCCCTTTCATACTCCAATAGAAACACTTGCCATAAACTACCGTAGCATTACGGTGTATAGCTAAGAGTCTATGTTCGGTGATTTGAACTTTGAACTAGGAGAACACTTGGAGGACCATGTAGAGCGGTTTATCATTTTGGGTGCACACAAAATCATAAACCGAAATGCATGAAAGCCCTAGTGAGCTCTGGGTTTGAATGGATAGTCCTGAGTTGGATCTAGCTTTGATCTTGTGAATGCTAGTGGTTACCATTAGCTGCGAAACTAAATTTTCTCGTTCTTTCTGTCAGAATCATGTCTGGAGTACGAGGAGGACGTGGAGGTGGTCGCAATGGTGGGCGTGGTGGTGGTCGCGGTGGTGGTGGTGGTCGTGGAGGTGTAAACCTATCACAGGAAGATCTGAACAACTTGCTACAAGCTGCCTTTCAGTTAGGGCACAATGGTGGTGGTAAGTTGATTTATCCACTTTTGCCTCATTAGTGAACCTTGTTTACGTTCTTCGTGGTTTCTCATGCGTTTCAATTCAGGTGGTCCTGTTAACCCACCCCCACCCATGTGTACCTACAAGATGTTTCGGGACTGTAAGCCCCAGGAATTCTCTGGAACTGAGGGTGCGGTGAGCTTGCTCAGGTGGCTGGAAAAGGTGGAGTCAGTGTTTCTGATGTGCAACTGTCTCCCAGAGGATCGGGTCAAGTATGCTGCTGCGTTATTCCAGGATGTTGCTTTGACCTGGTGGAACAACATCACCCAGAATATGGGTATAGGGGAGGCGTATGCTATGCCTTGGGAAAATTTTGTGCAACTGATGAAGCGAGAGTACTGTCCAAGGGAAGAAGTGCAGAAGTTAGAGCACGAGGTGTGGAACCTCAAGATGACTGGGTCCGAAATTGAAAAGTATACGGTAAGGCGTAATGAGTTGGCAGTGCTGTGTCCTGATCTGCATGTGCCAGAGTACAGGAGGATCGAACACTATATCTCGGGGCTAGTACCAGAGATCGCAGGGTTAGTAGCTGCGGGAAATCATCCTACATACTCAGAGGTGGTCCGATCGGCTCACAGGATGACAAACTTGAAGGTGAATGAGGGTATTTTGCCTGCTAAGGGTTCGACTGTCAAAGCCTCGGAGAATAACAAGCGTAAGTGGGATGACGAAGGGAAAGGATCTGTGCCAGCACAGCAGGGTAAGAGGTTCGATAGCGGAGGTTCTTCTTCTACTGGTAACAAACAGGGTGGTTATGCGGGGAAATTACCTAAATGTAACAAGTGTGGGCGTCATCATCAGGGGGACTGCGACCGTAATCGTTGTCATCATTGTCAGCGACTGGGGCATTTTGCTAAAGACTGTCGGGCGACACTTCCATCGACCCAGGCCCCAACTACAAACTCGGCTCCTACTACTCAAGGAAATATGGGAAGACAGGGTTGTTACAACTGTGGGGAGACTGGGCATTACAAGAAGGATTGCCCGAAACTGAAGCAGGGCGGGAACAACGGTAACGGGAACAACGGGGGCGGCGGCAGGAATGCACGTGCCTTCGTCATTGGAGCCGCTGAGGCTAGACAGGATCCTGACACAGTTACCGGTACGTTCCTTCTCAATAATCGCTCTGTTAGTGTTTTATTTGATTCCGGTGCCGATAAAAGTTTTATATCTATGGAAGTTAGTCGACTGCTAGATGTAGTACCTGTACCATTAGAGGCTAAGTATATAATTGAGTTGGCTGACGATAAAAAGATTGAAGCTACTTGTATCCTTCGGGAGTGTCAACTAGAGTTGTCGGGTTTGTCGTTCCCCATCGACCTTATGCCGGTACCTTTGGGTAGTTTTGACGTTGTGGTAGGCATGGATTGGTTGTCTTTGTATCGCGCGGAGATCGTTTGTTACGACAAGATTATTCGGATTCCTCTCCCTGATGGAGAATTCCTTTCTGTGTACGGTATCAAGGGCGGTGTTCCGCTAAATCTCATCTCCAGCATGAAAGCCCTTAAGTATCTTCGAAAGGGTTACTCGGCCGTTTTGGCACTTTTATCTGTTTCCTCTACCGATGAGAAGAAGATTGACGATATTCCTGTTGTACGCGAGTTTCCTGATGTATTTCCCGATGATTTATCTGGTCTTCCTCCCCATCGTCAGGTTGAGTTCGGTATTGATCTTGTACCAGGGGCTGCTCCTATTGCTCGGGCCCCCTACCGTCTTGCACCTCCTGAGATGCAGGAATTGTCTAGTCAGTTACAGAAACTCTTGGACAAGGGTTTCATCAGACCAAGTTCTTCCCCTTGGGGAGCTCCGATTCTGTTCGTTAAGAAGAAGGATGGAAGTTTCCGATTGTGTGTGGATTACAGAGAATTGAACAAATTGACCATCAAGAACCGTTATCCTCTTCCACGTATTGATGATCTATTCAACCAACTCCAGGGTTCTAGCTATTACTCTAAGATTGATTTGAGGTCCGGTTATCACCAGTTGCGCGTAAGGGAAGCTGACGTTGCAAAGACTGCCTTTCGTACACGTTATGGCCATTTTGAATTCTTGGTCATGCCTTTCGGTCTCACTAACGCACCGGCGGTTTTCATGGATTTGATGAACCGCGTTTGCAAACCATATCTTGACAAGTTCGTCATTGTGTTTATTGATGACATCCTGATTTACTCCAAGAACAAGACCGAACACGAGGAACACCTGCGTTTGGTTTTGGAACTTTTGCGACGGGAACAACTTTACGCTAAGTTCTCAAAGTGTGACTTTTGGTTACGCGAAGTCCAATTCCTAGGACATGTGGTTAATGAACTGGGAATTCATGTCGATCCAGCTAAGATCGAAGCGATCAAGGACTGGGGAGCACCAAAGACGCCAACTGAGGTGCGGCAATTTCTAGGCCTTGCGGGCTATTATCGTCGTTTCATTATGGGGTTCTCGAAGATCGCTCAACCCCTCACCACTCTTACCCAGAAGGATAGAAAATTCGACTGGGGTGAACCACAAGAGTGGGCATTTCAAGAACTGAAGTCCAAACTTTGTTCTGCTCCTATTTTGTCCTTGCCTGAAGGCCCTGATGATTTCGTTGTTTACTGTGATGCTTCTATTCATGGTCTCGGTTGCGTGTTGATGCAACGCGAGAAAGTGATTGCGTATGCTTCTCGTCAACTCAAGGTGCACGAGAAGAACTACACCACCCATGACTTAGAGTTGGGTGCAGTGGTTTTCGCGTTGAAAATTTGGAGACATTACTTGTACGGTACCAAATGCACCATCTACACCGATCACAAAAGTCTTCAACATATTTTCGACCAACAACATTTGAACATACGACAACGTCGATGGATTGAACTACTGAACGACTATGATTGCGCTATTAAGTACCATCCTGGCAAGGCGAATGTAGTAGCAGACGCCTTGAGCAGGAAGGAATCAATTAAACCTCGTCGCGTTCGGGCGTTGCAACTCACCATTCATTCCTCTCTACCTGACCAACTCCGTTCTGCCCAGTTAGAAGCTTTGAAGGAAGAAAACCTTAAAGCTGAGACTATGCACGGTGCCGACAAACACCTCGAGCGAAGACCTGATGGCCTGCACTACTTCGCAGAACGCATATGGGTTCCTTTATTCGGGGGACTTCGGGAGCTTGTTTTAGATGAGGCTCACAAGTCCCGGTATTCTATTCATCCTGGTTCGGATAAGATGTACCAAGATCTGAAGGTGCTTTACTGGTGGCCAAACATGAGGTCGGATATAGCCTCATACATGAGCAAATGCTTGACCTGTGCTAAGGTCAAGGTGGAATACCAGAAACCGTCGGGTCTCTTGCAACAACCTGAGATTCCGGAGTGGAAGTGGGAACGGATTACAATGGATTTTGTCACGCAACTACCTAAGTCACCGAGCGGGAATGATAAGATATGGGTGATTGTTGATCGATTGACGAAATCAGCCCATTTTCTCGCTATTAAGGAGACCGACACCATGGATCGTCTGGCTCGTCTTTATCTGAAGGAAGTTGTTTCTAAGCACGGGGTGCCGGTTTCTATTATTTCAGATCGTGACTCCCACTTTACTTCTCACTTCTGGAAATCTTTGCACAAGGCTTTGGGTACCCAGCTGGACATGAGTACAGCTTATCACCCATAGACTGACGGTCAGAGTGAACGCACGATTCAAACCTTAGAAGACATGCTGCGAGCATGTGTGATCGATTTTGGCAAGGGTTGGGAAGCTCACCTACCGTTAGTAGAATTCTCCTACAACAACAGTTACCACACGAGCATCAAGGCAGCTCCGTTCGAGGCACTGTACGGGCGGAAATGCCGGTCTCCTCTTTGTTGGGCTGAGGTGGGTGAGAGTCAACTCACTGGGCCTGAGCTAGTGTACGAAACTTCGGAAAAGATCGTACAGATTCGTAACCGGTTGGCAGCGGCACGGGATCGGCAAAAGAGTTATGCTGATCAACTATGAACAGAAGTTAATAAGCCATTGGAATTCCAAGTTGATGACAAGGTACTTCTGAAAGTTTCACCGTGGAAGGGCGTCATACGCTTTGGGAAGCGTGGCAAACTCAACCCTCGGTATGTCGGTCCATTTACAATCCTGGAACGGATTGGACCGGTGGCATATCGTCTTGATTTACCGACGGAGCTCGGCAACGTACATAACGTCTTCCATGTGTCCAACTTAAAGAAGTGTCTGGCTGACGAGTCTCTTATTGTTCCACAGGAGGAGATCAAGGTTGATGATCGTCTTCGGATTGTGGAGGAACCTGTTGAGATTCTTGATTACAAGATTCGTAGCCTACGTCATAGCAAGATTCGCATTGTTAAGGTTCGCTGGAACTCGAACCGGGGACCAGAGTACACTTGGGAACGGGAGGATCAGATGAAGTCTAAGTATCCTCATCTCTTTCCTAAGGAAGCGTTCGAATCGAGATATGTTACCACTGCTGCTGAATGAATCTCAGGGCGAGATTCCTTTTTAACGTGGGGATGATGTGACAACTCGGGTAAATCTCTCTCTTGGTTTCTATCTTTTGTCTGTTTCTTTTGTTATTCCTATTGGTACTTGTGCAATTTTCAGGACGAAAATTCTTTTAACGTGGGGATGATGTGAAACCCGGCAAATTCTGGTTAACAACGCTGTCTAGATTAAAGTCTACCTTAGCGAGTCACGCGTATATTATACTTAACTGGGATGGTTGAGTCGTGTTACGGTTCGGGAACTGTTAGTTTGGTATAGAGGATCATTAGATGTTAGTCTAGAGGCTCATTAGATGTCGATCCTTAACCAAGTGTACAAAGGGTGACGATTCGTAGAATCGTCAGAACATAGGGAACATACAAGTCTCGAGTCCCGGGAATTGGTGAACGAGTGTGAATATGTTTGTTTGCAAGTATTATGTGTTTACAATCATTATGTGACTTGTCGGTATATGAAAATGTGTTAACATATGTTAAAACGGGGTTTAACGCGCAAAATACATGGAACCAACCCCTATAGGCGAATAGGGAGTCCTAATCGCCTATAGGGGGCGAATAGGAGGAACAATGGGGCGAATAGAGTGCTAATCGCCCCTACTATAGGCGATTAGCATCCCTATTCGCCTGATGATGCTGCGTAATCGCCTATAACGTGCTGGACGACTAAAAACGCCTATAAATACAATACTTGACCTCCTAAACTTCATTATATCAACCCTAGTCGTCCCACAACTCGTCCCAACACACACACAACCTCTGGAACACGATTTTGGATCAAAACACAAGATTTCAAGCCTATTACATCAATCTATTACAAATCTAAGGTGTGGTTTTCATTCATGCAATCTTTAATAACGTTTTAATTAAATCCCTAATGGTCCAGACCTGTTTATAAACGTAAATGTCTTCTGAAATTCGTTATTAATCATTTTTAATTGGATTCTAACTACTATGCATGTTGTATGTGGGTTTATGATTAAAAGATAGGATTTTTATGATTCAAGAAGGATTAGTAACATGATATTAAGATAGTTACAGATTAGTAATGATAGCATGTTGATGAAATCTGAGTAATTGTTCATTAGGGTTAGGGTTATGCATGTTAATGTGATGTTTCATGCTATATGTGTTGTTTTTGGGATACATGGTTGCATGCATGGCTGATAGAACAAGGTTAAACGAAGGATTTTGATTGATATATGATTGATATAGTTATTTGATTGATAATTGATGTTTACACACGTTCTGGATTCGATTTGGAGTGTTAAACGCACGAAAAACCGGAACAGCTGTGCTATAGGCGAATAGGAACCCTAATCCCCTATACTATAGGCGATTAGGAGGCTATTCGCCTGAAGGGGAGCCCTAATCGCCTATAGTATAGGCGAATAGGATCCTATTCCCCTTTACTTCATGCATTTACGATCCTAAATGCTAGTTAAGTCCTGAATTGCATGCTTTACGACGTAATCGCCTATAAACTCATAAATTGCATGTGAGATAGCCCTAATCGCCTATAGTATAGGCGATTAGCATTCCTAAATGCCTGTTGACCCACGCAATCACTAGTTGACTTTTCCTAATCGCCTGTACTGCTGCTGTAAGTGTAATTTAGCATTTCGGGACCCGATTTGACACCTAGGAACATGCTAGGAACCCCGTAACATACCTAGTAACTTGGTAACATGTGTTCGGACTTAATTATTTGATACTTGAACTACGTGCTATAACTTGTTGAACTTTAACGTATGTTAAGTGTGGATTGCATGATTGTATGTTTGTGAGTGCAAGCATAACACGGGGAGTCTCGGGTCACCAATGGGATGTCGAGTCTTGTACTTTGGGTTAATTTAACAGTCACGGTGTTTTCAAACGAACTTGGTTATGGTCTGGACATCTAGGGACTAACTAACCTACGGGTTATTAGTCTAAGTACTTGTAACTGTCATATGTTAGGTCGCCGCTTTACGGGGCTAGCATAGCTTGCTGATATTATTCGTGTTTCGAAGTAACGCAACCTAAGGTGAGTTTACGGCCCCTCTTTTAACTGGTTTCACTTTTTGGGTAGAAAACATATGTTAAACTTATGTTTTGGTAACAACTGTCATACTATGGGTTTCTATGGTTTACTATACGATCTTGGAAGTCCCGGGGGAAACCATGAATGTGCGGGTTAGCACAACGGGGAAATGTGAATAGATCTATTGGGAATGACCAACCCCGCTCGTCGGCTTGGAGGGCCGGGCGAGTGCATATTGTCTCAAACAGGAACAGGTTTACTATTTGGGCACGACATCTGGTTTACGAGTTAGTAATGGTTTTCCAATCGTAGACGTAACAAAACATACGCCTAGCTAGCGTACTTTGGTTTGCAAATTGTTATAGTATGGACAGGTTGAATTTGGTACTTTGATTACAAAACTGTAAACTCACCAGCATTTTTGTGCTGACGTAAACTCTTACATGTTTTCTCAGGTCGCTAAGGTAGCACTATGGAACTAGGGCGCACGCATCTGCACGGCGTCTAGTTAGGATTGCATGGTTTTCAAACATTAAATAATGTGGTTTACTTTTGGATTATGTTTTGAGAATAAGCTTCCGCTGTAACTGGAGATTTAAACAATGTTTTTGAAATTGCATATGTTAATTTAGACTTGTTTATTGTGATCGTTGGTTTGGATCCTGGTTTGTCATGCGCCTCGCGGTAAAACTCCGCAAGTGGATTTTGAGGGTGTGACAAAAACGGTTTAAATGGTGCAGGTACACAATTTTCGCAGCCTCCACCGTAACTTATGGTATCCACTGTAAGTTACGGTGGCCTTCAAAGTAGTCTGGTGAGAATACACTGGCCTACAGTGGAGATTTGGGACCAGGGGCCACTGTAAATTATGGTGCCACCGTAGGTTACGGTGGACCCCTGAAATTCTTCCTTTGTTTCTTCTTTCCATCCTCGCGTGATCCATCTCACTCCAGTCTGTTCCAAGCAGCGTTTCATCCACTTCTAACACCAACACGTACCTGAGACATAAACAACTGTAGTCATCTAATTCAACATAATTACACAATCAAATGCGGGATTGATACATCTTTTATCATCATAAAGGGTTGTTCTATGGACCACCCGTCACATCCCAACACTTAACCGTTTCTTGTCCCAAGAAATGCATCAAAACCATTTTCAATTCACAAGCGATCCTTTTAAATCAAGCATTAACATGTTATCCTTTTACTAACCCTTTCTTAACAGCCAAAACAACACACCGCTCACTATATCTCTCCTCTCGGTAACAAGTAAGCACTAGCAATTATGAGCTAGTCACACATAAGGCAAACGGGCAGTTGCACAACTATAGGCTTGTACTTAAATCGGCCCTCCTCTTACAAGTGCCAAAAATGAATGCAAATCAAAGGGACTTAAAGGTTGTAACTTGGCTAGGTGAATAGGTAGGAAATGGAATATATGTAGTAGCGAATGACTTTACCCGGTCTTTTATTACACAATGAGCACAAACACACACAAAAAACATAACTACTATATACACCACAATCACACTTCTTCCTCTTCTTTCTTTTTATTTTCTTTTTCTTTCTTTTTATCAATCAATTTTTTTTTCTTTTTCTCTTCATTTTTCTCTCTCTGTTTTTTTTTTTCAAATAAAGTAAACGTACCTCATAAATGTACCAAATACATATTCAACAAAACATCATAATGCAACATCAAAACAAAATTACTAAAACACTATAAACACTAAAAACACTAAAAGACCGGTTCAAGTCGGGTGTATATTTGGGAAACTAGTTAAGGGGTTAACAAACGATAGGCTTTAGGCACAAAATGGGCAACTGAATGTCCAAACCCCCGCCCCTCTCACTACCAAGCTCATATATGTAATTTATGAGGTCCAACCCCCTAAATCCCACACTCACATTCATCAAGACGAAGCTACCTAAATGCCCTTTATCCTTTCTACACTCATGTTCAACTAAAGACTCAAACCGCATTCAAGCACAAGTTCTAATGCACCCCCACCCATTGCCACTCTCAACAAAGAAAGGTATTATTTATCTACAAGTGTGGCTTCAACTCTCACCAAGAACAAAATGGTATTAAGGGTTGCCGATGTGTCACTTGGGGTTAGTCCAAAGTGTTCAAATTCTCAAACGTTTAGCTTGACTTAAAAAATTTTAAGAACTTCAAAATTCCCCCATCCCCACATTTGGGAAACATTGACCCCAATGTATGATTTTGGGAGGATTTCATCGCTCAAATTCTTGAACATCAATCCAAAGTTCATCATCTCAAATCACAAATTTCTTTTTGGTATTTTTCATTTTACATTTTTTTTAGATTTTATAGTTTTAGATTACCACACCACCACTAGCACAACCCAAAACATAACATAACATACTAAACACCACCCATCCACCCATCTAAAAACATAACAATGAAACGCCTATTTACAACTATACAAGAAAAAGTACAACCTGACTAATAATGGCGTGGTTGAGAAGGACCGAAAATAGATATCATCATATCGTTCCATTCTCCAAAGTCATATGCACCGCCGCCACTTCCGCTTTGTTGTGGAGCTTCTTGTTGTTGATGTTGACGTGGGTCTATCCATTGTGAATGATGGAGCGGTGGGGTCGGGTGTGTTATACTACCATCATAAGGTGGTAGAGACACATAATCCACCGGAGATGGATCCACAACCACGGGCCGCCCCGCATTCCAATCCGCATGCATCATCCGACCTTGGCCAACATTTTAGCGGTTGTTTATCTCCAATTCATGAGAGTAGGCATGTGCACGGTTCCAAGCTTCAGTTCGATCAAAGTTTTGTTTTAAAGTTGTCTTTATACTTGCACTCATCATAGTTTGATGATCAAAGATGGTGAGATCTAAACCCGACCATGTGTCAAAAACTGAGGATGGAGGACGTTGGTTCTCAATAACTTGTTGCATAGTACCCTCATATGCCCAATTCGGCTTGAAGGAATGCTCCGTATAATCAAAGAACGAACTACCACATGCCCTACTTAAGCCCCCTTGGCCCACATCTACATTCTCGCCATGAGGCTCCTCCGCATAATCCTCTTCCTCACTTTGGGGTTCATTCTCACTCTCCGGTTCATCTTCTTCCCCTGGTAAGAGTACTCTTGCATCCACCTTCAAAGCTCTCCATCTTCGACCTTCCTACTTTAGCTTATGATATCATTCCGATTGACATCCCATACCCATATTTTGTAATTCAAAAGGCTTGTACCTTTTCAATGCTCCTACATCCTCCGAGGTGATTGCTTTAAATTGCTTCAACAAACCCATAATGATTCGGCAATACGGGATGATTCTCCTTCCCACTTTGTTATGGCACATCCAAACATGATTCATAATCAAGTACCGTATCGGAAAATGAGGAGTAATGTACCAATCTTTAAAGAATGGGTATCTCCGGATATCTCACCTCTTGCTTGTCGGCTCTTCTTGGGAGAACATTCAATATGCAAATAGCTAACAACAACTTTGCCTCAATCTTTAAATTTCTTCGAAGTAATGTACCATGGTAAGTACCCGATAAGAATAAGGCCGCTAGCATATCATTCCACCTCGGATGCCTCTCCGGTTTAATCAACAAATCATCTAAACTAGGGATCATATAATCACGAGCAGGTAGACTGACATATTTCGCTAACTTCCTCAATGTTTCAAATGACATTTCCACCTTGATCCCATTAACTTCACCCGTCAACTTCATCTGTGATGGCTTGTCATACCTATTTCATTTCACTGTAGCCATCCATTCTTGAATCTCATCCATAAACAAATTTTTGTTGTCTTTGTCATAGCAACTAAGCGCCGCCTCCCATCCTAGCGCACGAAACCGGGCAAACACATTGAATGGCTCAAACTCAACTTCTCGAACCTCCCTCTCACAAAGAAATGCAGCACCTCTGCCTTTTAAATGTCTCATTTGATCATGGAATAATGTGGGTTGCCTCTCTTCCGGTTGCTCGTACAATGTACCCGCTTCCTACTTTGGTTTGTTAGCCGGGTTCAATGGCACCATATCTTCATCATTTCTTTCGCTATCATCAGCTCTTCCCAAATATTTCCTCTTCTTTGGTTGTTGTTCCGGCTGCTTGCCTTTGCTTTTTGAAGAAGAACTAGCTCTCAATGGTTCACTAGTCCTTACCATTTTCCTACACACATCACAAAACAAGAAACACAACCAAACACACGACAAAAATTAGTCCCTTTTTCTCCATAAATCCCCACACTTGCTTGTTACTATAGTAGTAGATGTTAATGAACAACATTTTTATCCTTATATTTTTACAAAAATCGGACATGGTGTCTCTTTAATGTATAGATTTCCAAAAGTTCATAACTTAAAATCAACCTTACATCTACTACTATAATCATATTCAAGTAACCATTTTTCATGATAAAAACTAACAAAAAGCAAGTGTGTATGAACAAATAATAACAATAACCTTAATCTTCACAATGCATCATCAAAAGTAACAAAATAACATTACATACCTTTGATTGAATATGCTAGAACCCAAGAAAAACAAAAACTTCAAAAACCCCCAAAAATATCGGACCTAGGGTTTGGCAATCGACCAACAAAACGATTTTTCCTTGCAAATTTTCCTTAAAATCAAAAAGTATGTGAAATTCTAGTCAATATAGACCCAAAAATCACTCGATTTGGCCAAGTATTGAAGAAGTTATGAAAGATTTAAGGTTGAAGGGTTAAGGTGTTTATGAGAGATCTTGTGGGGTTTGATGAAGGAGATGGGTGATGATATGTGGAAGTGTGAAAGAAAAGGAAAAGGGCAGGGAGAGGTCACGTGAGATTTGGAATCTTTTTTTTTTTATAAATGCCAATAATTGACCAGATTGCAGACCCAGAGACGGTGGCCACCGTAAGTTACAGTGGAGCCTGGCACCAAAATCCCACCGTAAGTCAGTGGGTTTCGAGCGTAAAGCCCAACTTTTCTCGAAGCTACCGTTAGCTACGGTACCCACTGTAACTTACGGTAGGTCCTGTTCATCAGTTTTTTTTAACAAAACATGAAATTTCAAAAACATGGAAATTACCCTACCCCCTCGAAAAATCTTGTGTTGTCCTCAACACAATGCTATAACTATTCGTAACCCGAACGTCCCTACACTTGTTTCAAACACAGATTTCGAACGAAAACAAAAATTGTGCAACCAAAAGAAAACCAAATAAACAAAAACTAACAATGTACACTACCAAACCTGGGCCTCTCATAGTTGTTCGTCATCCACCAGACGTAATATGTAGCCCGCTTTGTCAATCTCCAAGTTGTTGATGTCGTTTCGTTCCAAGTATGGATTTAATCGATGTCCATTCACTGTTTGTTGCTTGTTGGTTTGCTCATCTTGGATATCCACATCACCAAATCTTCCAACTCGCCGAATAACATATGGGCCCATCCATTTGCTCTTCAATTTGCCCGCAAACAATTTCAACCGCGAGTTGTACAACCATACGTTTTGACCCACTTCAAAGGTCTTCTTTCTCAACTTTGCATCATGAATCTTTTTGAGCTTGTCTTTGTAAGCCGATGCACACTCATACGCTTCGTCTCTAATCTCTTCTATTTCACTCAATTGCAACTTTCTCATCTTTCCTGCCTCATCATAGTCCGCATTCACCGTTGTAATTGCCCAATGTGTCCGATGTGCTAACTCCATTGGCAAGTGACAACCCTTTCCATACACCATCCGGTAAGGTGTTGTGCCAATTGGAGTTTTGTAGGCCGTCCGATATGCCCACAATGCATCATCCAATTTGCTTGACCAATCCTTCCTATCCGTTTGAACCGTCTTCATGAGAATTTCTTTAATTTGACGGTTGGACACTTTGACTTGTCCACTCGTTTGAGGATGGTAAGGTGTAGCAATCCAGTGATTCACGCTATACCGCTTCAACAATTTCCCAAAATTAAAGTTCATGAAATACGAGCCACCATCACTTATGATAACTCTTGGAATACCAAACCGGGCAAATATGTTAGATTGGACAAACTTACAAACAACCGAATGATCATTTGTTCTTGTTGGAATAGCTTCAATCCACTTCGAGACGCAGTCAACTGCCACCAAAATGTATAAGAAACCATTAGAATTTGGAAAGGGACCCATAAAGTCAATGCCCCATACATCAAATATTTCTACAACCAAAATTGGTTGCATTGCCATCTCATCCATCTTTGATATGTTTCCCATCTTTTGACAATTCACACAATTCCTTGCAAACTCGCATGCATCTTTGAAAATTGTAGACCAATAAAACCCACACGAAAGGACCCAGTAACCTGTTTTATGCCCGCTAAAATGCCCTCCACAAGAGGATGAGTGGACATGAGTTAAGATCTCTAACACCTCTGTTTCGGGCACACACCTCTTAATGACTTGATCGGGCAAAATCTTGAAAAGGTATGGTTCATCCCAAATATATTGCTTCCTTGGACCATAAATTGTTGTTTTCGCTTCTTGGTCCAATGATCCGGGATGGCACCCGTGGCTAAGTAGTTGACATAATGAACCTACAACGGTGCAACAAAAGTGGACACGGCCAATAATTGCTCATCGGGAAATTGTTCATTTATCTCACCCAAATCATCAATCTCTCCCACCGGAATTCGAGACAAGTGATCCGCCACTACGTGCTTACTTTCCTTTTTTGTCTCGAATCTCTAGATCAAATGAACAACAACACCCACCGGATTAAACGTGGCTTTGCATACTTTTTCTCCATCAAATACCGAACCGCACTACGATCCGAATATACAACCACTTTGCTCCCCCAAATGTACGAACGAAACTTATCCAAAGCATACACCACCGCTAATAGCTCCTTTTCGGTTGTGGTATAATTCAGTTGAGCTTCGGATAAAGTTTTGCTTGCATAGTAAATCACCACCGGCTTTTTATCAACTCGTAGACCCAAAACTGTACCAATTGTAGTTTCACTTGCATCACACATGATTTCGAACGGTTTTGATCAATCCGGAGGTTGCAAGATGGGAGCTTTGACCAAGTGTTCCTTCAAAACATTAAATGCTTGCAAACATTCATTAGTAAAATCAAATGGAACATCTTTTAATAATAGATTACATAAAGGTTTGGTGATAACACTAAAACCTTTAATGAAACGTCTATAATACCCCGCATGGCCCAAAAATGACCTTACATCCTTAACATTTTTCGGTCGTGGCAAAGTTGATATTACCCGTATTTTTGCTTTATCCACCTCCATACCTCTTTCGGAAATCACATGGCCTAACACAATTCCCTCTTGCACCATGAAATGGCTTTTCTCCCAACTAAGCACTAATTTTTTCTCAACACATCTTTTTAAAACTTTTTGTAATTCGTTGAGACATGATTCAAAACTAGTGCCAAAAATCAAAAAAATCATCCATAAACACTTCAAGCGACTCTCCAACCATATCAGAGAAGATACTCACCATACATCGTTGGAAATTTTCCGGTGCATTACACAAGCCAAATGGCATTCGCCTAAAGGCAAAGGTACCATGTGGACAAGTGAAGGTGGTCTTGTGTTGATCATCCGGGTGTATTGCTATTTGATTATAACCCGAATACCCATCTAGGAAACATTAGTATTTTTTACCCGACAATTTTTCAATGATTTGGTCAATGAAGGGTCACTGGAAATGGTCCTTAGAAGTGGCGGCATTCAATTTGCGGTAGTCAATACACACACACCACCCGGTGACCGGTCGGGTGGCTATTTGTTCACCACTTTCATCTTTGACTACTTGAATGCCGGCCTTCTTAGGTACAACTTGGGTAGGACTTACCCAAGCACTATCCGAAATTGGATAGATAATTCCCGCATCCAACCATTTAATTACCTCTTTCTTTACTACCTCCCTTAGGTTCGGATTCAACCGTCTTTGAGCTTGGCTTTGCATCTTCGGTGGTGATGATCTTGTGCATGACGATTGATGGACTAATTCCTTTGAGATCGGTGATCGTCCATCCAATAGCTCCCTTATTCTCTTTCAAGATTTCCAATAAAGCTTGTTCTTGTGCCATCTCTAAATTAGAGGCAATAATGACCGGTAATGTATCATTATCCCCTAGAAAAGCAAACTTCAAATGGCTTGGCAAGTCTTTGAGCTCCAACTTTGGTGGTTCTTCTAATGATGGTTTAGTACCCGAGCTTATTTCCACCGGAAAACTTTCAAATTGGTGGGTCCATGGCGATCGACCTTCCTTCAATGCCATAGCATCTTGTTTCTCCTCTTCAACCCTTAATGCACAAGCATGTACCTGTTCAGAAAAATCACAAATACGCATATCTACTCCATCCTCCTCATACTCGTGCTGTCGTGGTGCACGTAAATTTAATCTAAATTACAACTAATAATTAGTAGGTTTATAATAAAAGTTACAAAATTATCCGTGCTAGTAAGTCGCGTAATGTGACTATTAGTTTTTGTAGAAACGTTTGATTAAATAAACTAAAACCTTAAATCTCTGCTGACCTGTGATTAAATCCCCACTACTTTACTAACAAAACTCAAACCAACATGTGACTAAATAAGCTAAAACCTTAAACCAATGTTGACCTTTTACTGGTGAACACAACGATTAACCCAACATCAGTGTGATAGGGAAGCCAGCACATAGGTAAATGATTTTCGGCTGTCCTACACAAATTACCAAACCAGTGATGAAAAGTTTAGCCATATGCATGCACGGAATAGTTTTATATCAACTTTGGGACTGTTCTTTTTGGTGCAACACATGCATGTATGAGTGATATATTTTCAAATGGATTACACATTTTGTTGCAAAAAATAAAGTGCAAGGGGACTTTTATAACGCCTAGAACATAAAGAGGCAAGAAGCCTATAAGCAAAAAATTTAGATAAGAAAAAACAAATCATTTAAAACATATGTGCATCCAATAATATCCTAAATGAGCCTCACTACTCAATAGCTACTTACCGCTTGATTTAGATTGCCCGTCCAAAGCTTCACATCCCCAAACTTTACTAAATTAACAAGGTATTCCAGAAAATTAAATACAAATGTAAGCACCAAACAAATTTTAAAATAGCACCCGGTTAGGAATTGAGATCTTGAAATTAACATGCTAATATGCAATGGAAAGTTGAAATTTAATCACATTAATTGATAGTTCAATTGTGTTCATAAATTCGTCAGTTATGGTTTCACCAAGAGTCTAGGAGAAGATGCCATAATATCATTTAGAGAGAAGGTGATGCATCATAATATCATTTAAGGAGAAATTGATGCATATCGCGTCTTAATCTCGCCTTCATATCGCGTCTTAATCTCGCATGGAAATGACACTTTTATTCTAAAGAGATTAACAAGGTATTCTATAAAATTAAATAAAAATGTAAGCACCAAACAAATTTTAAAATAGCACCCGGTTAGGAATTGAGATACATGGGAAGAAATGAATTTGGTATTTCGTTTATTGGTATGCAAGAGACTATGTCGAATGATGTAAAGAAGGTGTTGTGTCTAATTATTGGGATGGGTTGGGTTTTGATTATGAGGTCGTTAAGGCGAATGGTCACTCGGGAGGTTTGGTTTGTATGTGGGAGCCGAAAATTTTCAGTAAAGACAAAGTTGTGAAAGATGAAATTTTTTTACACATATCTGGGATGGTGACCGACGGGTCATTTAGACTAAGTTTCATTAACATGTACGCTCCTCAAAATAATGTGGAAAAAAGAAACTTGTGGTTTCGTATTTGTCAAGTTATGCAACAAGGGCAGGGGTGGTGGATTGTGTTTGGGGATTTTAATGCGGTTAGATACCCGGAGGAAAGAAAAAATTCTAACTTTGACAGGGTATGTGCTAATGATTTTAATGATTTCATTGATGAAGAGGGCCTTCTTGAGTACAATTTAAAAGGGTTGAAATATACGTTTTTGACAAATAGAGGGGGGAGTGCAAGATGAGTAGAATAGACAGGGTGCTCCTTTGTCCGAACGTGCTTAATAAATGGCCGAATGCGTGTGTTAGGGCTTTAAATAGGGAGTATTCGGATCACTCGCCTTTGGTGTTATCTATGATAGACACAAATTTTGGTCCGCAACCTTTTCGATGGTTCGACTCTTGGTTAGATAGAGTTAGGTGTGAAGAGATTGTCAAAGAGGGTTTGGGAGTTATGGTTTTTGATGAGCATTCAGATCTAGCTTTGCTTAGGAAATTAAAAAATCCTTCGCAACACTTTGATAAATTGGTATAAACAATGTAAAAAACTATAAGATGAAATAGAGGAAAGAATGAGAACCGAAAAAGAAGATTTAGAATGTTTGATGGAAGAGAAAGAGTTGGAGGAACCGTAATTATGGGTTTGGTCTGAATGCAAGAAAAATTTGGAGGAGTTTGAATTTCATAAAGCTCGTGATATCAGACAAAAATCCCGTATTAAAAGGGCGGCTCTTGGTGATGAAAACACGCCCTTTTTTCATAGTGTGGTAAACGGTAGAAAGGCTATGAACGCTATTCATGGCCTCGAAGTTAATGGAGCATGGGTTTCCAAACCGACCTTAGTAAAAAAAGAGGTGTTGAGGTATTTTCGAAATCACTTTAAAGAACAGTGTTATAATCGACCAGCTTTAGAATGTTTAGGCATCAAGAAAATTAATGAAGAGGATAGAGGATTCTTGGCTGATCATTTTTCTAAAAAAGAAATTAAAGACGCAGTTTTCGAATGTGGTTCTGATAAGGCTCCGGGGCCTGACGGTTTTAACTTCCGTTTTGTGAAGCGTTTTTGGGAATTTTTGGAGGAGAATTTTTATCGGATCTTGGCTGAATTTTATGTTACGGGTCGCTTAAGTCCGGGTTGCGTCTCCTCTTTTATCACTTTGATTCCGAAGGTTAAAACTCCCCTGGGGTTTAGAGATTACAGGCCTATAACTCTAATTGGGATGATTAGTAAAGTTATCTCGAAAGTACTTGCTAATCATCTTAAGAAGGTTTTAGGTAGTGTGATTTATGAATCCCAATCGGCGTTCTTGTCCGATTGTTTTATTCTGGACGGCCCCTTGTGGTTAATGAATTGACGGAATGGCTTAAAAGAAAAAAAAAAGAAAGGCGTTTTTGTTAAAAATAGATTTTGAAAAAGCCTACGATAATGTCAACTGGAATTTTTTTAATCTCTATTATGTTGCAGATGGGTTTTCCACAGCTATGGTGTGATTGGATTAGAGGGATTCTTGTGTCAACTCGTGCGGCGGTCTTAGTGAATGGCTTCCCAACTTTTGAATTTAATTGCGAGAAGGGTCTATGTCAAGGTGATCCTCTTTCCCCATTCCTATTCTTGATTGTTATGGAGGCCTTGTCGTGTATTTTAGATAAGGCGAAAGAGATTGGAGAATTCAAATGCATAAGTTTCAAAGATAATGGGGTCGATATTTCTCATCTTTTTTACGCGGATGATGCGATCATTTTGGGTGATTGGTCCCGTGAAAATCTTGAGAACACGACAAGGATATTGCGGGTGTTTTACTTATGGTCGGGTTTACAGATTAATATCCATAAATCTAATTTAATTGGGGTTGTTACTGAAGATGCGGAAGTGGACAATATGATGGAAATTTTGGATTGCAAGAAAGAAGCATTTTCTTTTGTTTATTTAGGTATCAAGGTGGGAGCTAACATGTCTCGGATTAACAATTGGAATTCGGTTATTGATGTGGTTAAGGCTAGATTGGCTTCTTGGAAAGCAAAGACATTATCGATAGGAGGTAGATTAATTCTTATCAAAGCGGTGCTCGAAAATCTACCTATCTATTACTTCTCGCTCTATAGGGCTCCTATGGCGGTTATTAATGTTATTGAAGCCATTATGAGACGTTTTTTGTGGGCGGGTTCTTCGGAGGAGAAAAAATATCCCTTGGGTTGCTTGGGAGACTATAACAAAATCTAAGAAGGAGGGGGGATTAGGATTGAACCGTTTGCAAGATAGAAATGAAGCGATCCTTCTCAAATGGACGTGGCGTTTCAAAAAAGAAGGCAATAGCTTATGGAAAAGGGTGGTGGTTGGGTGTTATGGTTCAAGTAGAACATAGACAATGTTACCATGTAGTACATCGGCGAGTAGTTGTTAGAAACGGATTGTTAAAGTTGGCGAGAAGAAATTGTTTAATGGTAGAGACTTAAATAGTTACTTTGTGGGAGTGGTGGGCAATGGGTCTATTATCAACTTCTGGATGGATAATTGGCTTGGTAATGGTGCGCTTCGAATAAGATTTCCACACTTATTTCCGTTAGAAAAATCCAAATGGGTAACGATTGATTCGAGAATGCGGATGAGTAATGGAGTCAAAGTTTTAAGCTGGGATTGGCGAAGGAATCCAGCTACAGTCGAAGAGGTTCAGGAGCTGTTTACTTTGCTTTCTGAGCTGCACGGCGTTAAAAATAAACCAAGCCGAAGACTGCTGGAAATGGGACGCCGATAACGATGGTATTTACTCTGTTTGTAAGGCTAGAAGATTGTTAGTGTAACACCCCGTTTTATGATCAAGTAAAATAGAAATGTTTATGGAATTTATATTGTGGAATAATGAATAGCACACCTATTTGAGATATAAAGTTCTAGTCGAACCGTTGGTATTATAAGAGACCGTTTAGTTATACTAATAAAATATATTATATTTGAACCCTACTCCGTTTCTAACGAAACTTAGGTTGAATCATAGATAAAAATTAGCTCGTCTTAAGAGTATACTTTAAAGTTCGTAAACCATCATACTTTGAAAGTTATACGAGAAAAACAAGTGAACCAGCTGAAATAATTATAATAGTATAAAAACTTAACAACTCACAATTGTGAATGTGGTATACGTGAGTAAAGAAGCCAGAAGGCGAGAATGATAATTGATCCCAAAGAAAAGGAAACATTTAGGTGGTTGTATGCTAGTTGACTTCAGTCCTACATCGAAAGTAAGAATAAATTAGAAGGTGTCTATGAATTACGCAGGCTGGACACTTTAGTCCCACGTCGACCCAGTAAGGAAATATCACCGTCCATTTACTTCTATAAATAGAAATTTATGTGTTCTTATTTACTACACCAAAAATTTTGGGAACGCTCTAGTATAAGAGAATCCCTAGTATACGATATCTCGTTGGGTGTTGTTATTAGTTGTTTTGTAGTACGAGTAGGAGCAAGAGTAGGAAGACTCTTCGTCAACGTGCTGTAGATAGTTAGAGGTATGTTCTCAAAGTTAAGTTTTGTCAATTAATTATTTTATTGGTGTTTTTAGTAGTAGTTTAGTGTTAGTATTAGTATTATTATTATTTTTAGGTATTAGGATTATTATTAGGGGTGGGTATTGGGTAAGCCTAGCCTTAGTTAGGCATGGACTGATCACCCATGCTTAAACAAGGCAGCGTTAACCAATATCCAACCATAATAATAATAACTAATTAGGTGTCCCGTTGCCTAACCTAGGATTTATGTAATTGTATCCGAACCCTGAGATAGTACCTGATCGGAATAGCAAGTGTTAAACAACTGTTGAACAGGTGAGTTCTATGAATGTTTTCAAATGTGAGCATGCTTGTCCAAACTGGTAATTGTTAATATTGCACTCGTGACTGTTAGTACGCATGTATATAATCTGAATTTGAGCATTCATACACATGATATTTGTGGAACCCTTATACGTGCCACTACGGTGGGATTTGTCGGTATTACACCTGTGTGTAATAGGCATTTACTTGTATGAGATGCTAGTCACAGGCCCGGTGAGGGAGGCATCCAGTAAGAGTGTGGAGTGACTGTCACAGGCCCGGTGAGGGAGGCACCCAGTGAGGGTGTGGAGTGACTGTCACAGGCCCGGTGAGGGAGGCACTCAGTGAGGGTGTGGAGTGACTGTCATAGGCCCGGTGAGGGAGACACCCAGTGAGGGTGTGGAGTGACATTGGGTTATGACATGGGTGGGTACAAGTCATGAATGATAAATGAATGTGTTTTGTAAATTGTGTATATTCATGAACTCACCGGCATGGTCTGACGTCATTTTAAGCATGTGTCACAGGTAGTGATGACTAGTTCTTGTGCATGCTATTTAGCTTGAAGCTATGTGACCAGTGGAATAGGATATGCTAGTTCGTGTGATTCAATGGAAAAGTATATCTCTGGCTAAGAATAGTTGATCAAGCTTTGTCCTTTTTAAGTTTCCAACCTTTGTATCCACTTTATGTTAATAAAGTAAGCATTCCCCTTGTAAGTTGGTATCAATAGTGTATGGTGCATCCTTATCTGGGTGTGGTTGTCACAATTGGTATCAGAGCCAAAGGTTTTAGCGAATTAGGTATTCGGTAGGAATATCTAGGCTTCAACCTTTAATATTAGGCCTGCCTTAAGTAGGATATACACTGAAGTAAGTTACTGCAGATAAGGATACCTGATATATAAAGGACCTGATTTTATATGTAAGCATGATATAAATAACCTTTTGATATATGAGTGATCATTGAGTTTGAATAGGAACCTATTGAGGATGTAGAGTTGTTTGGAAATAAAGATGGTGACAACTGTAGTATATAAACCACAGGGATTCCATAAGTGTAGTACTCCTCGTGAGATAGTAGGTTTACTGGTTGAGACTTAGAGGACAAGAACCATCAAGGTTAACTGAGGTAAAAGCTGAAAATTGGACATTATTAAATGTAGAAGTCATAAATAAGATCCCTTAGCAAGTATAAGCTGGGGTTAATGCCCGGAAGGGTGCCAGATTGACGTAATATAAGTCATGGACCCGGTGAGGGTGCCAGATTGACATAAGGTGTCATGGACCCGGTGAGGGCAATAAACTTGTTAGTCTATGTGCTTGCTATAATTGAAAACGTGTTACACTATGCATGTTACATGAAGTAGTTATTGTAGTTGCTTGTATATGAGTAAAATACTGAAGTAGTATTTTCTTGAAAACCTAGAAATATTGACTAAACCATCTATTAATAGTAATTGTTATCTTTGTCTACCTGTTGACCCCGCTTGTCATGCCAAACTAGTAAAATTAGGCGATAACTTGATCAATCGAATAGTCATCTGAGTCGTGAAATCCTTCCCAACATATAGAGGCAAAAACTTTAGAATACAAGATGATCAGTTGTATTCGATGGGAACACCTAATTTACATGTCATCACATGAAGAATCATAATAAGAAGAGAATGCAGAGAATTCTAATCCAATTAAATCTAAGAAATGAAAATCTTCTGACTATAATCACAAGACCTTCATCTTGTAACCCTCATACTTTTGATAGGAAGAAAGGTGCCATCAACTCCCATGTATAGTTAAGTAAAGTGGAAACTATTTTGGAAATAAGTATATTGCCTTGAATTGTACAAAGTTATGTTTGTTATTCATGTATTTAAAGTTGGGACAATCATCAGAAGAATAGGAGAACTACTTATAGTGATTTTAAGAGGCAATGTGGACCCCACCTCAATGTCTGATATGTAGAAAAGAACATTTCGATCCATGTACCGAGTTAGTAAGTACAAATTATAAGACCCTGGACACTCTCATAATGACTACAGAAAGCCTCGCAAGTGTTTTGAATGTGGAGAAAGACATGACTTTTTAAGGATGACTACCCTAAGAAACAATGGAAGGAATGACTTAATAGAGTAAGACGGAAAGCTTTTTCCATATCAACTAAAGAGGTCGTAGGAACCCCGACATGATAATGGGTACATTCCTCCTAAAATCTTATATGCTAATACTAGTGCAGATAGAAGTTTTGTATCTGAGCAATTTAGAGTTTTGATTAACCAGATTCTCTATATGTTAGATAAACCCGTTATAGTAGAGCTAGCAAAGGAATGGAAGAAGAAATTGGAAATGTTATTAACGATGGCATTATACTGGTTAGTAATACCTCGGTACCCATAGACTTGTTAACAATGAAACTTAGAGAATTCGATGTAGTAATAGGAATGGATTGGTTATCTAAGTTCCAAGCTCAGATATTGCGTGATAAGAAGCAGATGCTCATTGAAGACCCCCAGGGGAAATCTTTGCTAATTCATGGGGAAAATCATCGTAAACCCATAAGTTTTGTCACTAGTCTAAAAGCATTTGAGTGTATTTAGAAGGGCCATCTGGCCTATCTAGTGTATGCCTTGGAAACTAAGGAAGAAATGAAACTCGAAGAGATACTTATAGTATCTGAATTTCCTGAAACATTCCCTAAAGATTTTCCTGGACTCCCATCTGCTAGGAAAATTGAATATAGAACTAAATTGATTTCTGGAGCAACCCTATCGCTAAAGCCCCATATCGCCTTGCCTCGACTGAGATGAAAGAGTTGAGAAACCAATTACAAGAATTATTGGATAAAGGGTTTATACGTCCTAGCACGTCGCAATGGGGAGCACCTATTCTCTGTTAAAAGAAAGATGGATAGGTGAGAATGTGGATTAATTATAGAGATCTAAACAAGATCCTAATTAAGAATCGATACCCACTCCTAAGGATTGATGATATGTTTGATCAGTCACAAGGTGCAAGTTACTTCTATAAGTCGGAGATAGACTTAATTAGTTGAAGGTGAAATAGGAAGACTGCTCACTTCTTCTCAATGCAGGGAGATTAATATATCCTAACATTTCACCTTGTTTCGCACCTATTCAGCTTGTTAATGATAAGGGCATGATATTACGCGTATGCATCGATTATAGAGACTTGAAGATAGTCACTTTAAGGAATAAGTACCTGTCACCAAGGATCAATGAGCTCTTTGATTAGCTACCAGGGGTCGAGTTATGTTGCTAAGATGGACTTACTATCTGATTATCACTAAGTAAGAATGGCATCAAAAGACGTACTTGAAACAACTTTGAGAATAAGGTATCATCACTAAGAGTTCTTAGTACTACCACTTGGATAAGCCAACACACCTATAACATACATGGATCTCGTGAACTGGGTTTTGAAAAGAACATGTAGTTGCGGATGCACTCAATATAAAATAAAGAACCCAACGAATAAGAATCTGCACAGTTAGATTTGGCATTAAGATACACCTCTTAAACCTATTGTAGAATGCAGAATGAGAAGCCTTGATAGCAAGCAACCTTACGAAGGAAAGGATGGTAGGAAGACAAAATACTATTAAGGCCTTGGAATGATGAGATATTAAGATTCAACAATCGAATGTGGATTTCTAGTTATTACGGATTATAAGATAGGATACTAGACGAAGCCAAAATACTAAGTACATATTACACCATAGTAGCAATATAATGTATACGAATTTAAGAAATGATTATTGATGGTCGATGATGAAAAGATCTATAGCAAAACATATGGATAAATGTCTTACCTGCCTAAAAGCCAAGGCATAGTACCAGAAGCAATTGGGAATCTACAATGACTTGAGATCCCTGTGTGAGAGTGGGAGATGATAACTATGGACTTCACCCCTAAACTCCCGTGAACTAAGAATTGGCATGAACTATTTGGGTAAGTGTAGATGGATTAACTAAGTCTGCGTATTTCCAGACAATATGAAAACATTTTAAGATGGATAATTTAGCAACATTATCTTAAGGAAATCATTAGTCATCATAGGGTACCCATCCCTATCATTTTAGAGTGTGGTGGTTGGTTATATCTGGATTCTGAAAAAGTTTGATGTAGTCGTTAGGAACCAAGGAAAATTTATGCATGGTTCATCACCCACAAACATATAGCCAAAGTAAAAAGGACCATACCAGCACTAGAAAAGATGCTTAGGCTATGTGCTATAGACTCCGGTGGCAGTTGGAATGAACAATTGCCCTTGATAGAATCTGTTTATAACACCAGTTATCATTTAAGTATGAAGGCCACCCATATTATGGCATTATATGGTGGATGATTTCAATTATCCGCTTGTTGGTCAGAGATCGGTAGCAACCCCTTAGCAAGTCCCGAGATTATTAAGGTAACTACAAATAAGATCATACAAATATGAGAATAGATAAAAGTTGCGAGAGATAGAGAAAAACATTATGGTGACAAAAGAATGTACGATTAGAATTCCATGTAAGTAATACGGTACTAATTAAGATCTCGCCTTGAAAGGGCATCATTCGATTTAAGAAGAAAGGAAAAATTGAGTCCACGGTATATTGGACCATTTTAGATAATTAAAAGAATTGGCCCAGTAGCATATAAGTTAAAACTACTAGAGAAGTTACAAGGAATACATGACGTGTTTCATGTGTCCAACTTAGGAAAATGTCTGGCGGACGACTCACTTAAGATACCATGGCACGAGGTCCAGATTAGCGATAAGTTGAATTTCACGGAACATCCTATCTAAATTGTAGATTGGCGAGTAAAGAAGTTAAGAAATAGAGGGTTTCCGCTAGTACGAGTTAAGTGTGATGCAAGGAGAGAACCTGAAGAAACATGGAAAACGAGGATGAGAGGGAACAAGAAGTTATATGTGTAAGTTGGTATAGAAATACCCATACCTCTTCACCAAAATTTCGCGGACGAAATTTCTATAAGGTGGGGAGAGTTGTAACACCCCGTTTTATGATCAAGTAAAATAGAAATGCTTATGGAATTTATATTGTGGAATAATGAATAGCACGCCTATTTGAGATATAAAGTTCTAGTCGGGCCGTTAGTATTATAAGAGACCGTTTAGTTATACTAATAAAATATATTATATTTGAACCCTACTTCGTTTCTAACGAAACTTAGGTTGAATCATAGATAAAAATTAGCTCGTCTTAAGAGTATATTTGAAAGTTCGTAAACCATCATACTTTGAAAGTTATACGAGAAAAACAAGTGAAGCAACTGAAATAATTATAATAGTATAAAAACTTAACAACTCACAATTGTGAATATGTGGTATACGTGAGTAAAGAAGCCAGAAGGAAAGAATGATAATTGATCCCAAAGAAAAGGAAACATTTAGGTGGCTGTATGCTAGTTGACTTCAGTCCTACATCGAAAGTAAGGATAAATTAGAAGGTGTCTATGAATTATAAATAGAAGGCAAGCAAGCAGGCTGGACACTTTAGTCCCACGTCGACTCAGTAAGGAAATATCACCGTCCATTTACTTCTATAAATTGAAATTTATGTGGTCTTATTTACTACACCAAAAATTTTGGGAACGCTCTAGTATAAGAGAATCCCTAGTATACGATATCTCGTTGGGTGTTATTATTAGTTGTTTTGTAGTACGAGTAGGAGCAAGAGTAGGAAGACTCTTCATCAACGTGCTGTAGATAGTTAGAGGTATGTTCTCAAAGTTAAGCTTTGTCAATTAATTATTTTATTGGTGTTTTTAGTAGTAGTTTAGTGTTAGTATTAGTATTTTTATTATTTTTAGGTATTAGGATTATTATTAGGGGTGGGTATTGGGTAAGCCTAGCCTTAGTTAGGCATGGACTGATCACCCATGCTTAAACAAGGCAGCGTTAACCAATATCCAACCATAATAATAATAACTAGTTAGGTGTCCCGTTGCCTAACCTAGGATTTATGTAATTGTATCAGAACCCTGAGATAGTACCTGATCGGAATAGCAAGTGTTAAACAACTGTTGAACAGGTGAGTTCTATTAATGTTTTCAAATGTGAGCATGCTTGTCCAAACTGGTAATTGTTAATATTGCACTCGTGACTGTTAGTACGCATGTATATAATCTGAATTTGAGCATTCATACACATGATATTTGTGGAACCCTTATACGTGCCACTACGGTGGGATTTGTCGGTATTACACCTGTGAGTAATGGGCATTTACTTGTATGAGATGCTAGTCACAGGCCCGGTGAGGGAGGCATCCAGTCAGAGTGTGGAGTGACTGTCACAGGCCCGGTGAGGGAGGCACCCAGTGAGGGTGTAGAGTGACTGTCACAGGCCCGGTGAGGGAGACACCCAGTGAGGGTGTGGAGTGACATTGGGTTATGACATGGGTGGGTACAAGTCATGAATGATAAATGAATGTGTTTTGTAAATTGTGTATATTCATGAACTCACCAGCATTGTCTGACGTCATTTTAAGCATGTGTCACAGGTAGTGATGACTAGTTCTTGTGCATGCTATTTTGCTTGAAGCTATGTGACCAGTGGAATAGGATATGCTAGTTCGTGTGATTCAATGGAAAAGTATATCTCCGGCTAAGAATAGTTGATCAAGCTTTGTCCTTTTTAAGTTTCCAACCTTTGTATCCACTTTATGTTAATAAAGTAAGCATTCCCCTTGTAAGTTGGTATCAATAGTGTATGGTGCATCCTTATCTGGGTGGGTGTGGTTGTCACAGTTAGCGCAAAGGTCAGACACAGTTGGAAATACTATGATAAAATGGAAAGGATGGACCCCGTTGAAGTGTAAAATAATGGTGTGGCGTGCTTACCTAAATAGACTCTCGACAAAGGAAGAATTGTTTAAACGTGGGATTCATTTAGCTGGTCGTGATTGTACATTGTGTGAAGAAGCTACAGAAACATCGCTGCACTTGTTTACAGGCTGCTCATTTTCAGCCGAGGTTTGGTTTCGAATCGGAAGTTGGTGCAAGATTACTCCAGTATATGCTCTTGAGGTGAAGGATCTTTTGATTCTGCCAGATACTTATACGAATTCAAGTCAATAGAAGCAAATTTTAAGAGGAATAATTTAAACGACCATGTGGTCTATTTGGATAGAAAGGAACGCGCGCATCTTCAACAATAAGGTCCGAAGACCTGTCGAAGTGGTAGAGAACATAAAGTCGTTATCGTTTTTTTGGATTAGACATAGATCTAGATTGAAAGGTGTTCATTGATTTGGTTGGTGTAATAATCCGTTGAACTCTATGTAATGTCGTTTTCGTTTGCCCTCGCCAGCCCTTGCTTTGAGGACCGTGTGTGGTGGCGTTTTTTATTGAAATTTACCTTTAAAAAAAGGAATTGAGATCTTGAAATTATCATGTTAATATGCAATGGAAAGTTGAATTTAATCACATTAATTGATAGTTTAATTGTGTTCATAAATTTCGTCAATTATGATTTCACCAAGAGTCTAGGAGAAGAGGTCATAATATCATTTAGAGAGAAGGTGATGCATCATAATATCATTTAAGAAGAAATTGATGCATATCGCGTCTTAATCTCGCATGGAAATGACACTTTTATTCTAAAGAGATACATTTTAATATAGTATATATATATATATAAGCATAGATATAGATATAGATATAGATTTAACAAATTATAAGATATTTTTTTTTAAATTAAGTGCCACCCATCTATACAACTAATATATGAAACTCAATGTGGACACTTGTCAATCCCACATTGAGCCTCCAATTACATAGCCAATCAACTAATGCCAAGTGTCTCATTGTGAGATTTTATAAAATTTTTCTTTTTATAAAAAAAAACAGATAATATATAAACCTAATAAAGAAAAGAAAAACAACATTATTAACATAAACACAATCGTCTCTCTCATTCAAGCAAACCCTAGCATACAACCGATCGGCGAAATCACTCCATCAAGCGTCTTCTTCTTCATCTCATATTCAAGGTACTATCTCTTCTATCATTATCTCAGTCAATTTTCCTTTGTATGTCTCTGTTTTCACGAATTTTTTGGCCTTTCTTACTGATTTCGCTGTGTATTTGATTTTTTTGATTTGTGTTTTGTTTGATTTTAATTATTGAGTTATTTTTTCGATTATTATTCTTCATTCTTATTAATGGTTTTGTTTTTGATAGATGATTTAGGGTTGATGTTTTTAGGTTACGATTTATGATTTAGGTATCGATTTAGGGTTTTTTTTCTTCAATTGTTGTTTTAAGGTTTGATTTATTAGCACTGATTATTGGTGTAAGTCATATATTTCGAATTAGGGTTCATATATTTCGAATTAGGGTTCATGTTTAACATTACGATTTAAGGGTAAATCAAACATTTAAGAAAACTGCCAATGGATTCTTATGGTAATATGTTTCAATTTAGGGCTTTATGTTTTAGGCCATTTGGATTCAGTGATTTTTAGATGCAACTGATGTTTTAAGGGTTGGTTTATCAATAGTGATTAGTGGTATGAGTTTTAGATTTAGAATTAGGGGTAATGTTTAAGTTTAGCATTTCTGGTTACATTTATGTTTTAAGAAATCTACCAATGGATTGTTATGGTTTTAGGTTTCAATTTAGGGCTTAATGATTTAGGTATGGATTTAGTTATTGTAAGAGTCAATCGATGTTTTAAGGTTTGGTTTATTAAGACTGATGATGATTAGTGGTTTAAGTTTATGATTTATGGTTAAATTCATGTTTTAAGAAAGCTAACAATGGATTCTTATGCTTTTAGGTTTCAATTTAGTGGTTTATCATTTAGTTATCGATTTAGGGATTTTTAGGGTAAATTGATTTTTTAAGGTTTGAGTGATTCTTCTTTAATTTTCATTTATTATTATTATTATTCATATTGATTAATGTTTTATGTTTTAGGTTACAACTTAGTGTTTGTGTTTTAGGTTTCAACATGTATTTCGAAATGTTTTTTCAAGCTTTTATTTAAACAGTGTGGATATTTTTTCAAATTAGTTTGATCTATGCTTACAGTTTTAATTTTTGTATATGAAACAGTGACACAATGGTGTATGGGTTTTGGTTATATATGGAGGATAACGACGTCGCTGCTTTGGTAAGATATCTAACATGTTTTACTGTGTTGCCATAATATATGTTTTAAAGTATAATATGTTTTCAATATTTTAAATTTTGTGTATTTTTTGATTCAGCCGTTACCTTCTGATTATGGTGAATGGAACAACAAATATAATTATCCCACTGGTGTTACCAAGGTCTGCATATTAACCTCTGAGGTGTTTGACGTTACTGTAACAAGCATCAATGGAAGCTGGTACTTTTACGACGGCCGGAGAACCATGATCAATGAATTAGGGTACCCACCTGAATGTAACTTCGTATTTCAATATGAAGAAAATCTTCATTCATTCCGGATCATCAGTTTCCATCAGGATGCAGTATCGGCACCTGGCAATTTTTTTTACTGCAGTTTGAAGGATCATAAATCAACGCAAAAACGTCTTGTAAGTTTAATCAATTGTGTTTCAATTAAATTATGTAAATATTTTTTTTACAGACATTTATTAATGTTTTATAAATAATTATTTTTGCTTCTTAGCATATTAGTCCCTTTGTTGCACATGGATTACTAAATAAAAAGCTTCCGGTAAATCCAGTAGATTGCAGATCTGTTCGTCGTTCATGCTTTGAGTTAGAGATTGTGCGTGAAGATGGTCATTTTTATGTTACTAGAGGATGGCCTTGGGTGCAGGATACTCTTGGAATAACCAAGGAGCATTTAATTGTTTTTGAAATCGTTAAGCTGGTATTATTTTCTTCATTACACACATGTTTTTTCTATTTTTAAAAATTATTTTACTGGCATTATTCTAATGCGTTTTAATTTTTCATTGTTTTGGATACAAAAATGTTGGGTCTGCTGACCTGGAGAAGAATAGATGATTAGAAAGCCAAAATATGCTAACAGTTTGATCCTTTGAATAAACAGTCTTTACAACTTACTTCTCCCAAAAGACTGTTGACTCTAACAACTGTTCTATCCAAACAACTGCTTAACAACTGCTGATACAAAGGACTGCTGAATAAACAACTGATGAAGAACAACTACTGACCAAAGGTCTGATGAAGAACAACTGCTGATTCAAGTACTGCAGACCAAAGCACTGCTGGAACCAACAGCACTTAGGCTCCAGCAGTGGATACAAGACCATCAGAGTTTTCCTACAACAGCTGTTTACTATCAGTGCTTTCAATGTAACAGTAGTTTGTATTAGGCAGATGTTTATGTTTGTTATTCTGTTAGAGGTCACTGTCTTAGGTGACGTCAGCTTAGGTCATCAGTGTTTTGAGTCTGTCTATAAATAGAACAGTGCCTGTACTGTTCTATTGCATCACACACACAAACATTCTCTCAGACAAACACTGTGTGATCAGGCTGAGGGGGAGTAATTGTACGATTGTAATCTTTTAGATAAATGAAAGCATTCGATCTGAAAACATTTACTCTCTTGTTTTGATTAACAGTTTATTATTCCGCTGCAACTTCATTCTATTTTCGTTTCACTATTATCATATTTAGTTAAACAATCAAAACAATCAAACTCAGATCCTAACAATTGGTATCAAAGCTTGGTCAATTAAATTCGATCTAACAAATCAATTTAATAATCAGCTCACAATTATTGATATCGTTTGTCTGTTGGATTGAAAACAGAGTAATAGTTTAATTTCGTTTCAACCGTTTTTAAACAGACTTTGTTTTTAAAAAAAAAATCAGAGAATGGCTTCAATCAATCACGATCCACATAACACTGGCACGAACAACAAGCCACCGATGCTTGTCAGATCTGAATACAATATCTGGCAACGTCGGATGAGCCATGTTCTAGCTCAACAAAACACTGGGTGTTGGAAGTCGGTTATCTTCGGACCACATGTTCCGACTGTGCCGAGTACTGAAGATCCCAAGGTGTTTGAGCCAAAGAAACTTGAAAACTACTCCGACCAGGATTTTCAAAAAATTGAGCTAGATGCTAAGGCCTTCAGTATTGTGGCCATGGCTCTACCCAATGATATATATGCTGGGTTGTTACACTGTAACAGTGCAAAGGAGTTGTGGGATGCACTGAAAGAACAGTTGGGTGGGACTGAGGAGGTTATTGAAAACAATCGTGAAATACTTAACCAACAATATGAAACATTCAGTCATGTCAAAGGAGAGTCATTAACTCAACAGTTTGAGAGGTTTAATTGCTTAATTAGTGAACTAAAATTGGTTGGTCTTACTTACCCTCATTCAACCTTGAACCATAGGTTTTTAAGATCATTACCAGACAAATGGGACACTATTGCTATTGTGATGAGAAACTCAATTGGATTTAAAGACCTATCACTGACCCAGCTTCATGGTAAGCTCTTGACCTATGAGAGAGAGCTTAACCAGAAAAAGAAGCTCCAGGACTCTGGAAAAGTGTCTGATGACTATGTATTTGGGAATACAGCACTTTTGGGTCATGATGAAGTGCCTGGAAACACTAAGGATCAGAGTTATGATCATTTCATTGACATAACTTCAGGTTTTAACTCTGATTCTTATTCACCAAACTATGCTTTCACAGCAAGTGGTGGTGATATCCAGGCATCTGATAATATATCCTTTGAGTATGATGACCTGAAATACTTTGACCCTGATGATTTGGAAGAAATGGACATTATGCACCAATTGGCCCTTCTCAGTGTAAGAACTAATAATTTTTACAAGAAAACTGGGAGAAGGTTTCCAGGGTTAACTGGCAGATCTAAGGTTGGGTTGGATAAATCAAAGATAAAGTGTTACAAATGTCATAGACTTGGTCATTTTGCTAGGGAATGTAGGGGTCAACATGGTACACCTATGATAACCTATCCAAATCAAAGACCACAGACCAACACTTATCAGAATTCCTATAATGCCCCTGGACCAAATGTGCAAAACACTGCTCATTTTGCACAGTCCTCAAACACTGTTCTTGTCCAGTATGTCCAAACCACTGTTCCTCAGATCCACTATGTGCAAACACCTGTTGCTCAAGCACCTGTGCAAACGACTGTTGCTTTATCCTCTGCCCCTGCAGAGACCAGTCAACAGAGCTTCTTTACACAAGGCTTTGTTGATTGGAGCAGTCTACCTGATGAGCTAACAGATGAAAATTTTGCACTAGTTGCCAAAACTGAAAATGAACCAGAAAATTTTTGTTTCATGGCCATGGTGGATGAGATTGAATCTGAGGAGGTGGTAACTGAATCTGATGTTGTGACTGATGATGTTGTTAGTGAAGATGTTACAGGTGAAAAACCTGAAGAAGAGGTTGTGAATCTCTCAGATCCCTGGGGTGCATCTGATGACTGTGAGTGCAAGTGTGATTGTGCATTGATGGCTGCTGCTAAGGTATCTCCTCAAATTCTTAAAGAGTTGTGTTCTGACAAATGTGTAATAGCATTTGCTAACATCAAAGAGGTGAATGAAAACCTTAGAAAGAAAATTTTGGATGATGAAGTTAAATTTGAAAAACTTACAAAAGATTTAAAAACAAGTTTAACTGCAAAAGAGTCTGAAATAAGCAACTTAAAACATGAAGCAACCATAACCAAAGACCAGCTCCAAACTATGATAGCAAAATATCAAAGTTGTAAAAGTGAGCTTGAGTCCACCCAAGTTGAATGTGAGAAATGGGTGGAATCATGTAGAGGTTTTGAAATGTTACTCAACAAACAAACTAAAAGTCATGTGAAGTTTGGCTTTGGTTTTGAAACCACTGCTCCAGCTTTTGAAAACACTAACAAAAAGAGTCAAAAGTCTGTTGAGGTAGTACCAACAAACCTGCAGGGTCAAGAGATTAAAATCACTGAACCAAATGGTAAGAAAATTGTTCTTGAAAAACCAGAAGGTTCCTCATCTTTTACTGAACTTGAAAAGTATGAATTTAAACCTACTTGGTCTGATGAGTGTGATACTCTTGAGAATTTTAAACCTGTTGATTTCAAAACACCTGAGGGAAAGACAGCTCCTCAAGCAAAAGTCATTCCCCTGGCAAAATTCATTCCCCTGAAAAATCTTCCAGCAGATGCTCAAACATCTGCTGAAAAGAAGGCTGAAAAGGGGAAGAAGAAAGAAAAGACTGTCAACTTGTTCTGTGATTTCTGTGAAAAGAAGAATCATGTCACTAAAAACTGTTTTCTTCTAAAAGCATATGACATTAACAAAGGAACAAGTGAATGTGATTCCAAAGCCACATGCTCAATATGTGGGAAAAAGAATCACAAGACCAAAGAGTGCTTGTATCTCAAAAATTTTGATGTAAAAATACAAGAATACAAAGCTAAAACTCTTGCAAACCCTGTGGTTAGTACTTCAAAAGGAAAGCCCAAATAGACCTTCACCCCTGTCCAAACACCTATTACAAAAAGGCTTGAAACATCTGCTTCTAGAGATGTCCAAGTAACAGATGCTCCACCCACAAGCAAATACCCAAGAGGTTATGGTCAACCTCCATGTCACAGTCTGCCACATGTTTATAAGGAGCCAAAAAGACCCTCTAAACCAAGAGTGAACAGAAATCCATATGGGTATTATCATCTGTCAGGAAGTGATCAAACAACTGCTGCACCAAGTGTTGACATTCAAGCACTGGCAAATGGTCAGCAGCAGTTGTTGAACTTAATTCAGAAATTGGTCCAAACCACTGATCACCTTCCAAAGCTTGAGTCTGAAAGGTCTGAGGACCCATCCAAAGCCAAACTGGCTTTGGACACTCACCAAAACTAATCATTTACTGATGTGCAGGGAGCTTCTGCTTGTTTAGATAGTCTTTGGTATGTAGATAGTGGAGGCTCCAGGCACATGACAGGATGTAGAGCCCTTCTTCTGGACTTCTTGGCTCATGGAGGGGGTGATATATCCTTTGGAAATGATTCAAAAGGTAAGGTGTTGGGTTCAGGGACTGTACAAGCTGGAAAACTCAAGTTTGAAAATGTCAATCTTATTGATAATCTCAAGTTTAATCTTCTGAGTGTTTCACAAATGAGTGACAAAGGTTATGGCTCATTTTTCACAAAGAAAACTTGTAAGATTATTGGGCCAGAAGTGGTGAAAAAGATTGATACCATTATTGCTGAGAGCAAAGCACAACTTGTTGCTCATAGAAGTGGCAATGTGTATGTTGTTGATATGTTAAAGGACAATCCTATGGCAAATGTCTGTCTATTTTCTGCTGCCTCCACTAAGGAGACAGAATTGTGGCATAGGAGATTGGGTCATACCAACCTTAATACTATCAACACACTCTCCAAACAAAGCCTTGTCAGAGGTTTACCATCAAAAGAATTTAAATGTGATGAGCATTGTGTTTCTTGCTTAAAAGGGAAACAACATAAAAGCTCTTACAAATCCATTGATGAGTCCAAAACTAGTCAGTGTCTACAATTGTTGCACATGGACTTGTTTGGCCCTGTTAAAATCATGAGTCTAAGAAGAAAGAGATTTTGTCTTGTCATAGTTGATGATTTTTCTAGGTTTACATGGACTTACTTTTTACATTCTAAGGATGAGACTGCAGGTATATTGAAGGACTTTGTCACCAAAGTTGAAAAACAATATGACTTACCAGTAAAAGTCTTCAGGAGTGACAATGGAACAGAGTTTAAAAATAAGGAGTTGGATGACTTCTGTGTGTCAAAAGGGATTGTGAGGCAGTTTAGCATCCCAAGAACACCAGAACAAAATGGGGTGGTTGAGAGAAAAAATAGAACTCTTATAGAAGCTGCAAGAACCATGCTAGCAGATTTTGGTTTGCCACTGTCCTTTTGGGCAGAAGCTGTAAACACTGCTTGCTATGTTCAAAACAGAGTTTTGATCAACCCCAGACATCAAAAAACTGCTTATGAAATTTTGTTCAAAATCAAACCATTAATTTCATTCTTCAAAATCTTTGGCTGCCCATGTTTCATTTTAAATCTCAAAGATTCCATTTCAAAATTTGCAGCCAAAGTAGACTGTGGTTATTTTCTGGGATATTCTTCTACTGCTAAGGCCTATAAAGTGTTTAACACAAGGACTAAGACAATAGAAGAAACTCTGAATGTAAAGTTCAATGAACTTTCATCTCTAAAAATCCCTGCAAACCCTGCTGAACTATTTGATTTAGATAAATTCAAATTTGAAGATATCACTGTTAAAGCTAACAATGCAGGTATTCCACAGTCTCCACAACAAGATTACAGAACAGATGTTGTGATCCCTAGTCACTACAAAATCTATTCTGCCTCAGAGGAAGCAGCTGTTCAAAACAATTGTCAAAACTCTGCCACAGCTGTGTCAACCATTGTTGGCCAGTCTTACCCTCAAACCACTGCTTCACCCCTCACAATCACTGACCTATCATCTGTTGACAAAAGTCAATCATCTGTTGACAAAAGTCAGTCAAGTTTCACACTACTTGGACCCATTCCTCCATTACCATTCCAAACATCTGATGGCACTACAGAAGTACCAACAGATGTTACACCAACAGAGTCACCAAACCTCTGTCCATCACCTCAAAATGCCATTGTTCCATATCAGGGAGATCTTATTTACTTAAGAGCTCATCTACCAGACCAGATCATTGGCAACATCAGAGAGGGTGTGCCCACAAGAAGCCAATCCTCCAATATCTGTCTTTTTGCAGGTTTCTTATCCCTCACACAACCTGTCAAGTACCAAGAGGCACTGAAAGACAACAGTTGGGTAGAAGCCATGCAAGAAGAACTCCTTCAATTCAAAAGACAACAAGTATGGGAGCTTGTACCACTTCCTAAGGATGTTTGTCCTATAGGAACAAAGTGGGTCTTCAAAAACAAGACTGATGAAAGGGGTATTGTTGTCAAGAATAAAGCCAGGCTTGTGGTTCAACGCTTCAGACAAGAAGAAGGAATAGATTATGATGAGACTTTTGCTCCTGTAGCAAGACTAGAAGCCATCAGACTCTTCTTAGCCTTTGCTATCAACCACAACATAAAGGTGTATCAGATGGACATCAAATGTGCTTTCCTTTATGGCAAAATTCAGGAGGAGGTCTATGTATGTCAGCCACCTTGTTTTGAAGACACTTTCCATCCTGACTATGTCTACAAGCTCAACAAAGCTTTGTATGGACTCAAACAAGCACCAAGGGCCTGGTATGAAACTCTTTCCACATTTCTCTTATCCATTGGCTTCACAAGAGGTAAAATAGACAAAACTTTATTTCTTAAATGGAAAGGGAAACACTTAATGATTGTTCAAATATATGTGGATGACATCATTTTTGGATCCACATGTAACCAAATGTGTGAAGAGTTCAGAAAACTCATGACAGCAGAGTTTGAGATGAGTGCCATGGGTGAGCTTCAGTGTTTCCTTGGTCTACAAGTGAAACAACTGCAAAATGGCACATTCATTCACCAAAACAAATATGTAAAGAATTTATTAACCAGATTTGAGATGAATGGTTGTAAGCCATGTAGTACACCCATGAGTACAGTCAAGCTGCTCACTATTGATGACAAGGATGAACTGGTTGATCAAACACATTATAGATGCATGATTGGGTCTTTACTGTACTTAACTGCATCTAGGCCAGACATTATGTTTGCTACCTGTGTCTGTGCCAGATCCCAGGCTTCACCCAGAAAGTCAAATCTTATTGCTGTGAAAAGGATATTCAGATACCTCAAAGGTGCTCCCACACTTGGTATCTGGTATCCTGCTAATGGAAACATTGAGCTTTCAGGTTATTCAGATAGTGACTTTGCTGGCTGTCACACCACAAGAAAATCCACATCAGGAGGGTGCCAATTTCTAGGGAATGCCTTAGTTTCATGGCAAAGCAAAAAGCAGGCAGTTGTTTCAACCTCAACAGCTGAAGCTGAATACATTGCTGCTGCAAGCTGTACAGCCCAACTCATGTGGCTTCAAAATCAACTACTGGATTTTGGGATAACTGCACTTTAGACTCCACTCATGTTGGACAGTCAAGCTGCTGAAAATATCATCAAGAATCCAGTCTCTCATTCCACTACCAAACACATTGACATAAGACATCATTTTGTCAGAGACAGCTATGAAAAAGGTTTGATTTCTCTGCACCATGTTCCAACAGAGGATCAGTTGGCAGATGTGTTAACAAAAGCTTTAGACACATCTATCTTTACAAATCTGATTTCCAGAATTTGTATGTTAAACATGGATTAAACAAATAAATTTTCAATAAATCATAATAAAATGTTTCAGAAAATCAAATTTTTTTTTTTTCAAATAGCTGTTTGGTTGAAAAATCTGTTTATAACATCTGATCAGATAAAACAACCACTGTTTCATTCATATCCATTGTTGGTTGAAAAATCTATTTCAAAACATCTGATCAGATAAAACAACTGTTTCCTTATATATTTATACTATATCTATACAATACAAAAAAAAAACGGTTGGTTCCATCAGCTGTTTGTATCAGTTGTTTGCTAAAAACAGTTGTTCTCCACCAGATGTTTCATCCATCAGATGATTGCCACGTCTGCTCATATAAGCAGAGGTTTGGCCACATCAGCGGTTTCATTGAGCCTATAAAAACCCTGTTTTACCACAACAGACGTTACACTGTCTCATTGTATTCAAAATACTGAAAACCGCCTTCTTCATTCTCAAACCCTCCATCAAATTTCAATCATCTTCACCTTCGAAATCCATTATAATGGATCTTCAAGCTAAAGCCACCCACAATTGTCTCCCCTATCTGATTAAAATAGATGACAACGTTTCATTCCATTCCACCATCGACATTTTTTCTAAACTCCAAATACTTACCCATCTTAACCGCTAACGCCCCCATTTATCTCGATACTCTTCAAGAATTCTGGTTGAATGCTGAGTTTCTACTCCAAGACAAAAAGCCTACTTCCATTATTTCCAAAATTGGAGAAACCAGTATCGTAATTACCCCTGAAACGATATCCACAACCTTCACACTAAATGACCTGGCAGGTAAGGACTCTTTTACTAAAACAGAGCTTCACACTGAATTCCAGGAAAGAGGGTATGAGGGTCAGATGACTGGATCAACTCTTTTCAAAAAGTTTTTCCCTCCAGTCATGAAATTTTTCTTCCATACTCTTCTTCTATGTGTCTCTGCTAAGTCCACATCCTTTAATGAAATTCCATTAAGGATGCAATATCTGGGTTATGCCATGTTGTCAAACTCTGACTTCAATCTTTCCCAGGGATTGTTCATGGACTTAGTATCAAATGTGAAAGCAGTCAAGTCTGGGTCTAACAATGCTTTTCTTATTTACCCAAGAATTCTTAGTGTAATCTTACAAAAAGTCTTACCAGAAAAAGTTTTCAAAAAGGGTGAGGAAATGCAAATGAAAAGCTTAACTTATGAAACTTTCACTAGAATGCTGGGTGGAAGCACCTAAGAAAAAGTGTCTAAAGGGTCAAAAGTTTCTAAAACACAAACAAAGAGGACAAAGACAACAACTGTTGTCAAAACCTCTGTTGTTGAGCCCACTGCTCCTAGTGATCATGGCACTACATCCAGTGCTGTGAAACCCACACCAGCCACTTCCAAAAGGAAACATCCATCCACAAAAACCACCACTCAACCACAAATGAGGCTTCTGGATGTTGAGGTACCAGAAGAAACCTCTGTTGCACCACAAAAGCAACCTGAAACCACTGTTGTTACTTCCTCACAACAGCTGGATATACCTCCACCTGACCAAACTCCTCATGAATCCTCCCAAAAGGATCATGTTGTAAGCCAAGGGGACACACATCATGATACATTTGAGTCACTTAGCCAAATGTTCACAAGCCCCTCTCCCAGGGCTAATTCTCTTGTTACTCCTCCACCCTCACCATCACATCATGTCCCACAAACCATGCAACCTCTGTTTGAGGCAATTGACAAATCTCAGGAAGATCCCAGTTCCTCTCTTCCACCTGTCACTGAGAGTATACTCCCACAAGTGACTGGTCCTGAGAATATTCAATCTGCTATCCAACAAACAGAAGAGGAGGTTACACCACCTGAGTTTAATGCAACTCTAGGTGAGTTTTCAAGTGGAGCAGCCACTACTGATGTAGAGACCACTGTCTCACATCAGGACAGTGATTACATTGCTAAGACTCCCTTGAAGGCAACAACTGTTGAAGCCACTATAGTGTCTCCAAAAACAGTTGGAAGTCCCCAGTACCAAGAAAAAGGGGCATCTGATTCACCTATTAGGACTGAATCAGGTAGAACTACCACTGGTAGGGACTCAGATGATCCTATTAACTTAGGAGATGGGTCAAAATACCAAGAATTGACGGACAGAGTTTCTGTAATTGAAACCTCTGTAGCTGACATCAAATCTGATGTCAAGCTTATACTGGCCTCCATTGCAGACCTTTCCAAGAGTCAACCATCAACTGCTGATATAGCCAGTGAGCTATGGAAATCCGTTTCCCCCATTATCATAGCTCACAGAAAACTGGCTGATCAGACACATGAGACTTATATGGCTGAGATCAGAAATATGGTCGATGCAAGGTACAAAGATACCCATGCTGATATTAAAGCCATCAAGGACCACCTGCTCAAGACTACTGGCTCTGCCCCTACCACCATCCTCAGGGATGAAAATGATGATGCTTTCACGGCTGATGATGCCAAAAAGGGGGAGAGTGGCAGAGATAGGCTACCAAAGCTAGATCCCTTTGGTTGTCCTCCTTCTCAAAAAGGCCAAGCCAAGTCTGCCAACAAACCAGAGTCTACTAAAACAGCTCCTCCACAACAACAACAACAACAACAAGCAACAGCACCACAACAAACCACTGACAAGAACAAAGCAGTTGATGACTCTGCAAACATAGAAGCTGAAAAGGCTGCTCAAGAAAAACAGAAAAGAGCTGACACCTTGGAAGTTAAAGTAGAGTCATTAGTAGAACTCAAGAAGAAACAACAACAGGAAATTGAAGATGTGGGATCCTCTAAAAGGATGAAAAGGCCTGCTAAGCATGTCAGAAAACCACCATCCAAGTTAAACACCTCTGTTGACAAAACCACTGCTACTGAAACCACTGCCACCCAAAACACTGAAACCACCCAAAACACTGCTTCCCAAACCACTGTACCCAAACCAACATACACACCTGAACAAACAACCACCAAACCTACATCACCAGCCAAATCCCCAACATCTGCTGGTTCTACTAAAAGGCCAACAGATGTTAATCCAACCACTGCTACCAAATCACCATCCCCTAAAATCATGTACACAAGGAAGAGAAAATCAACCTTTGTTGTACATGATGAAAACATACACACATCACCAAATACCACCTCAACTGCACAATCCACTCCTCCTATCACAGCTATACCAATCACATCATTCTCACCACACACATCCAAATTCAGATCCCATAGACCACCACCAACCATTAAACCATTGGTTGTTCAGTATCCCCTTTAACTTGATCTACTCAAGGGGGAATTACAATCCTTCTACAATACTGAACAGCCATCAGACAGATCCTTCCCATCTCTCCCAAACTTCCCTGTTCCCCTCAACATTGATACTTATCTGAAATACAAGGGTGAACAGGTGGATGCCATCATTAGGGAGAAATGCAAAGGGAAGGATGACATGACTGCTCAGGGCATCCATTCAGCAGAGCTTAGCAAACTCAGAAGGATTGAAGACTTTGCTAAGACCCTGAGCAACTCCATGTCCTCCATGCCTCTCAGTGGTGACTTGGAAAAGGAGGTAAGGGAATCTCTTCTGGAACAGATTATGGCAACCAAGCCTTACAAAGCAACCAAGAAGCAGTTCAATGGTTGGACCACACATGCCTTGAGAGAAGAACTTCTCAGAATTGAAGAAATGACCAAAGACCCCAAAGCTAAAGTTTCTACTCCTAATTTTGGCAAAGGCAGAGACCCAGTCAGAGCCTTAAAGTTTAAAAGGATGAGGCAAGAGATTGTAGCTGCCAACTATGGGGAAATGAGGTCAGTCTCTAGATGGTCTGAGCTAAGGTTGGTTGAGACATACAAAAGTCTGGAAGAAAACAGAAAGAAGGATCCCAGCCTACCAAGAAAACCAGTTTACACAGATGAGCCAATGATGAAGAGACCCCAACAGACCTTTACCTTGGACAGCTTACTTGACACCTCTGATCTAACAACTGCTGCAAGAAGACAGTTCAAGAAACAGAAGGAAATGTCAGAGGAAGATCAGAGGAAGTTTGCTGATACATTCATCAAGGAAGGGCTCTTCAATCAAGTACACTTTTTCTCTGATCCTACAACAGAGAAACTCAGAGAACTCATTGGAAGACCTCCATCACCCAACTCATCTAGAATAAAAATTCAGCTCAGCAAATCCACTGACTCAAAAATTCTAAAATGGAAAGTCAACAAAGACAACCATGAATTGACATTGCTCAGGTCAGATGGAAGGGTTCAGAAGATCAGCATGGATGATGCTTACAGCCTATGTGCAGAAGATCACCAAACATTGCTGAATCTGGACCTAGAAAGAGATGAAGAAGACTTGTTTGCTCTGAACTTTGAATTACAATTCAAAGGTAAAATCAGAGAAAGTCTGATGAGGAATAAAGATCAATAAATAAAGCTGAGTTTTGGCATCATCTGTTCTAGGGGGAGATTGTTGGGCCTGCTGACCTGGAGAAGAACAGATGATTAGAAAGCCAAAATATGCTAACAGTTTGATCCTTTGAATAAACAGTCTTTACAACTTACTTCTCCCAAAAGACTGTTGACTCTAACAACTGTTCTATCCAAACAACTGCTTAACAACTGCTGATACAAAGGACTGCTGAATAAACAACTGATGAAGAACAACTACTGACCAAAGGTCTGATGAAGAACAACTGCTGATTCAAGTACTGCAGACCAAAGCACTGCTGGAACCAACAGCACTTAGGCTCCAGCAGTGGATACAAGACCATCAGAGTTTTCCTACAACAGCTGTTTACTATCAGTGCTTTCAATGTAACAGTAGTTTGTATTAGGCAGATGTTTATGTTTGTTATTCTGTTAGAGGTCACTGTCTTAGGTGACGTCAGCTTAGGTCATCAGTGTTTTGAGTCTGTCTATAAATAGAACAGTGCCTGTACTGTTCTATTGCATCACACACACAAACAATCTCTCAGACAAACAATGTGTGATCAGGCTGAGGGGGAGTAATTGTACGATTGTAATCTTTTAGATAAATGAAAGCATTCGATCTGAAAACATTTACTCTCTTGTTTTGATTAACAGTTTATTATTCCGCTGCAACTTCATTCTATTTTCGTTTCACTATTATCATATTTAGTTAAACAATCAAAACAATTAAACTCAGATCCTAACAAAAAAGAGGATCTACAATTTGTCGTTGTTTTTGAAGAACAAACTTACTCTTCCATGTGAGGAGTTTTGGGCAACAAGGGTTAAGGTGGAATACGAAGATGAAAATGAACTGGATGAAGATGTGATTATTCTATCTGATGATGATGGACAGGATGATGTTGAAGGTGAGCCGGTCGAACATGTTCCAGACAGTTCAATGGAGGTTGATGATGATGGATCTGAAGCTGTGGAAGATGAAGGTGTGACAGTGGTGTTCACTGTTGACAATCACTTTGTAAGTGTTACAAGTTAGCTCTTACTGTTTCCATTTATTTGCCCATTAATCAATCAGTTTTTAAAAGGTGTGTTTATACTATAGTAATAGGTTTTTGTTGCGACAAAGTTGATGTTCATTCTACATAGCTATAATATATAGTTAGTTAATACGTAACGATGGATTGATGACATCTTGAAATGGTAATCAACTAAAATAATGAATTTATGTGATTGTTATTGCTATTACAAGCTTTATGATTTATGTTTATTCTAAATTCAACAAATATGCAGAATGATTTGAATTAATTTTTAGTGTATAGACTTGGTGTCACAAAACTTTAGTTGTTAATCTGTCAAGGTTATTTTCATTCATTATTTGTTTAGTATAAACGTAGATAATACTAAACGGAAACTGTAGATATGTCATATTGCATTAAATGGGTGAGTAATATGTTTTGTGAAATTTCGTTAATAGGTTAACAGTGAACAGTTGTGATTGTTATTACAATTTCAAGCCTTATCATTTATGTTTCTTCTTATGTAGCGTATGAAGCTTGAGTGGGCAAAGCAGAACGGTTTGAACCGTAAAAGGGCGTTAAGCGTTTCTGATGGTGAGGGTCGGTCATGGGGAGTGTATGTGGGAATCGAGGGGTCAAGAGGAAAACCCCGTTACAACATCAGAGGCATGCAGTCTTTTGTCGATGATAAGGGACTTCATACTGGTGATAAACTGCATTTTCTGTTTTTCAAAAACCAAGGTTCGTTCAGGCTTTCTAATGTGGTTAGAGGTGACGGTAATTAGGTGATTTTAGGTTGATGACTTTTTTTTGTAGGATGACAACTTTTGGTGGGTAACATAACAAAAAACGGGGTTGTGGTTTGCAGGGACTAACTTTTGCACGTTTACTACTTATGTGGTAATTCGTGAATTTTAGGGATTTTTGTCTTTAGCATCAGTAATATTCTGACTGATTATGTGGATTAGTTAACAACACTAAATATTTCATAAGTATGTTATGGATAATAGTTGTCTATGTTAATGTTAATTGGTTGTTTATGAGGTAAGATAGTAAACATAGTGTATAATAGTTTAAAAAAAAACTTTAAAATTTAAAGATAATGTTGTTTGTTTTTATTAAATTGTTTGACTTTTTTAAAATTTTATATTAATCTATTATTTATACCATTTTCTTAATTATGGAAATCTGTTTTATAAACGTATTTTAGGTTAATAAATGGTTTGACTTTTTTGAAAATCATATTAATTTCTTATTAATGCCAAATTTTAAAATTAAAAAAGTCAAAGGTCACATACTTTTTCACCGTTTAATGCTTATGTAGTAAACTGTGTATTTTTTGGGATGTTATGTCTTTAAACCCGAATATCCTGTTATGGTTTGTATAGATATGATCATGAATCATGAGATATTCCTAGGAGTAGTCTAATAGTGTAAATGTTAATGCAAGGATTTGTAAAGTATGTTAACCATCTTTCAATGTTATAGTATTATAGTAAGTTACAATTATTTAGGTCAAATATAAAAATTTAACTACAACGATTTTTTCTATATTAATGTTTACTAATTAGTAATTATATTTTAGATTTTTGGTTTTATATATGAAGTCCTCATAAAAGTTCATATAGAAACAATTTTTTAAGTTATGAAAATATAAATTTTTTTAAAAAAGTCATACGGCTCCTTATTGATGTACAATTTAGTCAAATTTTAATTTAGTCAAATCAAATATTAAATTTGGTCAACTTTTAAAATAAGTAAAAAATTTTAAATTTATAACTTTCTAAATCAAGGTGTGTCCAACCTTTCTAATGTTGTTAAGGTTAATGGTAGTTAGTGGGTTTATTGGTGGTGGTTTCTAGATTTAGAGTTGACTTTTTATTAAATTTGGTTTATTTCTATAAGTTTTAAGTTAACTCAAATTTTGGTAAATTTCAACACAATAATATCAAACGGTTTTCATTTAAAAAATTCCAAACATATTCGTTTTTTTTTTTTTTTTGTCAACCTTTGACTTCTTATTAAATGTAAATGTCTTAGATTTTTTCACGTTTAACACAAAATTCCATTATTATTAAATGATACAAATTTAAAAATTATATTAAAAATAAATTATGTATACTTAACCAATTCGTTTTATACCCAAAAACAATTCTTTGTTAAATTTTAAACCTTTAAAAAGTTAGATTCCGTTTATTTTATGTATTTTGAAACCTTTATATTAGATAGGTTTAGATTTTAATGTGGTATATAGATTTAAATAAAATAAAGTGTTTATTTTTTTAATTTTAGCAACATTTAAATCTAAATTAATTCATGTTTCCATTTTATAATTTCCTTTTTAATATTATTAATTCCTTAACATAAATAAATCTTGCAATTTAGAACTTTATATACAGATTTTGTTTTGTAAACTATAGTGTAATTCCTTCAACTCTGTCAGGTATGTTTATCAAATTTTACATAATCATTCAGTTATTTTTTTATTCATGTAATGTTGTATTATTTACATTCTATTAAATTGCAGGTTTATGGATCCGAACAACATTACGTATTGAATGACATCAATTGGAGGATGTCTCAATATACAATCAAACTTAAGGTGCTTAGGATCTCGAAGCGACTAAACCGCAAGAATCTTGCAGAAATTCTTTGTCTACATATGTTTCTTATGGATTTACAGGTTAGTGCTTAAGGTATTGATTTTTTAATTTATGTTATTAACATGTTATTGTTACTAATAATTCTGAATAACTTTATTTTGTGTCTCTTTAATAGATTGTTTCATTTTAACCAATATTATTTTTATATGCAGAGGGATGAATAAACTTCTTGTTAATAACCCTAACAATTGTTAGTACACATAAAGTACACTTATTGTTAATAACAATAACCAATAACTTTTTTAGTTTATAATTAATATTTCAAATTTTAAATTCATATATTAAGAACCGCCACTTTTTAAGCTTGTTGCAGAAACAAGTCTTTTCATCTGCTCATACAATTAATAGGGAATATTAATTATTATCAGTGTTGAAAATCTATGCTGTCCCTTCAGTTCTTTACACGCGTTTTAACATATATGTATATAATCATAATCACTAAACATAAATCACAACTCTATTTTCTTCAAAATAAACACACATAAGTTCTAAAAAAAAAAGATATTAAGTAATGGAAAAGGTTGTCAGTTGGAGGTTCTACAGTATCAAACGAAGATATTTGGTGAACATGAGTGACAATTCATGTTTACTTTTTGGTTCAAGAAAAGCTGTTATGCAAATGGGAGCAGAGTTTCAAAGAGAAATGTATGACTTTGGAAGAACAATGAGGTTGCCAAGTATTGAAGAAAGGAGACTGATTACAAAGTTGGAAGACATCTTTCAAGTGGATAAGTTTGATGAACTTTTGGAGGTATTTCCTGTCTGTAGTTGGTTTTTTGCTGAAAATCTTAATATTGCAAGTGTGCAGTTTACCGATGGGTCACATCGGTTGATGTCAAGAGACGAACTTGAAAACTGCAACGACTATGACTTGCTTGTGGATCTGGATAAGGTAGGCATGTCTAACAGCAGCAGAAGCTTAGCGATGGTGAATCTGGAACAAATGATTCGCCTAAAAATCAGGAATCTGGAGGAGGAAGCGGCAATGGTGGAAGCAGAGGAGTCATCCGAATCTGAAATGGATGATGATGAAGATGCTGATTAAATATAGTATGTTTTATATGAACTTAAAATATTTTTGGTTGATATGTAATTAATATATTATGATGCAGTTTATTAACAACTTTAGTAAAAATTGAAATTTTGATGTATAATTAGTATAACAATCGTAATCAGTTGTGTTTAATAATCTATTGGTTTTGTTATTAGGTTAATTTTTTTCATTACTTTTATTTGAACTTGGCTTTAGGTTGTAAATAGAGTGTTCCAATAATTCTTGATTATAGTGTTAGTAAATATGCGTTGCTTTAAGTGGTAAGAATAGAATTTAGAAAACTTATGAATAGATTTAAAGTTCATAGTGAAAGTTTTGAATTGCAAGGCTATGATATGTACAATACATAAGTAAAATATCAATATTGATTTGAATAATTGTTATTAGATGAGTAACTTTTAAAAGTTTATAAAAAGCTAGGTTATAGTCACGCGTGTACACACGTTGTATACCCAAGTCAAATGACAATATGCCAATGATATGTTGGTGATAAAAAACTAGCTTTTGTTTAATGATTATGGATATATAGATATAATCTATGGATTTTATTTTACAATATTGCTAATTAACATTTTTTAATGTACCGACTATCGAGTAAGTCAGTTGTTCAATTAAGGAATAAAACTTTTTCATTATGGCCCGTGAATGGGTAAGCCCAATTGTCTATAGAAGTCCAACCCAATTCATAAAAGTTTGTTTCAAAATATAACTACGTGTATAGGTCCATAAGTTTTCACCATGGGTCATTATTGGATAAGCCCAGTAGTGTTAGTAGCCATGGGTTTTATACTTTTAGTAAAATTATATTCTGTCGCACCTTCTTTGTATTGTCTGTTAACATTATAAAAACTGTTTTGATCATGTTATATTAATTTGCACTAAGTGGTGACACCTTCTTAGTTATTGCAACTAGATTTTTAGTAGAGATGGAGTTAAATTGTTAATACTTACTAAAGAGGGTAAACCACAAACAAAGACAACAAATGTTGTGTACAAAAAGATTTTCTTAAATGTATGACTTAATTTTGTAATTCGTTTCCTTCTTCGGCATAGTAATCAAATTCTTTTAACACTTAACTACTTTTGCCAAATCATCTCTTCAAATCTAATCTATGATAATATATTCCTCATTCATATATTTCATAATAAATTTATAATTTGTTAATTTGTTTTATACTTATACATCTAAATAATAACCTCACCAATATGTTTACCTATGTATGCATTCTAATGTTCCCATCATATATTCAGCTTTGTATTCTTTGAGACACATTCCACATTTCTTACACTAAATATTATTAGATTTCAGCCTCGGGACTCCCCCGTATCTTTTAGATTTCATATCAGGTGGAAACATTCGTATCAAAAAAGGCAAGGACAGTCTTTATCTAAGGTTGGATTCTATTTAAGATAACCTGTTTTCTCACATGGCCAACTTTATGTTGCATTTTCAAGAGTTAAAAGCAGCACATGAGTGAAATTACTTATACTTGATAGTGATGTGAATGTGAAAACTACAACCAGAAATGTGGTGTATAAAGAAATATTTAGTGATAGTTGAATAAAATTTGTATTCGTTGTGTTATACTTTAAAACAATATTTCTACTATATTTTTCTTATACGTTATAATTCCCTAAATAGATGTACGTTGGTGAACCGTGTGTACACGCAGGCTAAAATCTAGTAAGTTAATATAACGAAGTTTCGTGGTTCAAAATCAAATTGTTAGCAATTTGATATGTTGTAACCGATGTCACACATAGTCAAGACACAGTCACACACACACAAGGGCCACACTATAAAGGGTCAAAATAGAAAACTCTCACTTTCGTATTCCAACTGGCATGCCCGATCCATAATCCTGACCGTCAATTTGGATTCATCTCAATCTCTTTGTCCCAACTTTTCAATAATATCCAACATGTTGTCAAAGAAGTCTTTTTTATGAAACTCTCATAGAAACTCCCATGAACCCTCGTAGAAACACAACCCTAACACCATTATAAATAAAACACTTAAACGTTGACAGGAAACACAAAATTTTCAACCAAAAAATACACACACATAAACAATGGAAAACAAGAAAAGACTATCAATGAAGCCGAATAGCTGCACGAAGCACCTGAAACATGAGCAATCTCCGGGTGTTTGCTCGTTGTGCTTACGAGAAAGATTATCAAAGATATCGAGTTCTTCATCGCAGAGTGTCTCGAATGTTTGTTCGTCATCTTCATCGTCTTCTATCTCTTCGGTATCTTCTGTTTGTTCGTCTCGATGCTTGTCTAACGCCCCATCTTACACAGCATCTCCTACGCGTAGTTATCAAAATCGAATGCATGATGTTGAAAGAAAAGGGTATCTATCTTTTTTGAGAAAGAGTAGATCAATGGTTTTTGTTAGTGAAAAGATTGTGGAGAATGATGGGAAGAAGAAGAAGAAAGGAGATGGATTTTGGTCAAAGTTAATGGGGTTGAAGAGAAGTAATATACATAAGAGATCAATGGAAGAGGAGGGTTCTTCAAGACTCATGCACTCAAGAACTATGAGAAAAATGTTGACTACAAGAATTTGATTTGACTTTCTATATATTGTTTTTAGTGGGATAGAAAGAAACCCTTTTAGGTTAAATATTATTCTTTGATTTTACTTGCAGATGATTGTGTTGTATACTTGAAGACAATTCATTGGGAAAAAAAAAAAGTCAAAATTGTACAACTAAAAAGAAAGAAAAAATGGCTTTTTTCTTCATATGTTAGAGCCTCGCGTATACACGCGGTACATTTTCATTTCAAATGAAAAAAAATTATAAAGATTGTAGTATACAAATTTTATTTATTCAATCAGAAATATGCAAATTTTATTTATTGAAAGTTACGTAATACAACTAGTATGAATTTTGAGTTTAATGTTACCCAATAACAGATATATGAATCAGCAAATGTTTGATTTGACGTGATTTAAAAACAAACCATAAAGACGTAATATTATTAATATGATTGAAAATTATTTTGAATATATTACATATTTTAGGAAACTGTTAATTACTGACAAAATTTATTTTATTAATATAGAATTGAGTGATTGAGAAATTTATCATTTATTTACAAATGAATTTCTAGTAAATGCTAATTAATAAATTATAATTTTCATAATAATTATATGATATACATTCATCTCTGCCAATAAAGTCCAATCAAAATGTAAAAAATTTATTAATGTCAATAAATAACATTAAAACTCTTAATAAATAACATTAAAACTGCAACAATCTCAATAAAACTTATTAACTGCAATAAAGACCCATCAAAATTTAAAAATTCGTATTAATGTCAACAAATAATATTAAAACTCTTAATAAATAATATTAAAACTGCTACAATTTAAATAATGAATCATTCAAATCAATGACATTAAAAACATCCGCGTTTCAAATTGCCTTACACATTTTTAGTAATCATTATTAATTGTTATTGAAGTAATATAATTATTTAACAAAAAGTAACATTTTGAAAATTTATATTATCATTTAATTTCTTTGCTAAAATAGGTTCAAAATTGTCATTTGTAAGAAAAGAAAATAAGTTCAAAATTGTCGTTTGATTAAGTATCAATTGTCGTTTCATGACAAGGAAAGTCGTAATATAAAAATTAAATTCGGTTAACAATATTAAAACTAAATTCGTAATATTAGTAATATCAATAAATACAATTAAAAGTCGTAATAAATAACATCAATATCATAATCTTTTTTTTTTAAGGTGATTTTTCTATGTTGTGGTAGAGTTCATCACAACCCCCCCCCCCCCTAATAAGGGGATCCCCTAGCCACTCTACAATGGTCAGACTATGTTGTCTTAACCGGGTCCATGCTGACGCGAGACTGGGCCGGCCCACAAGCGAGTCGAGGCTGCGCATAAGGAGCACTAAGGCTTCCACCCGAAAAAATTCCCACCAATTATCAATGACATTAAAAAACATCCGCGTTTTAAATTGCCTTACCAATTATCTACAAATTATTATCGACATCTTAAAATTAGCACACTTAAAATTATCACTCTTATTGAAATGGTTTTGATGATTATCGTTTAATGACAATTGATTAAAGGAAAGTTATAATATAAAAATTAAATTCAGTCAACAATATTAAACCGAAATTTGAAAAAGTAGTAATATCAATAAATAAGATTAAAAATCTTAATAAATAATATCAAAATCTTAATAAATAATATCAAAATCTTAATAAATAATATCAAAATCATCATCAATCATTCAAATCAATGACTTTAAAATCATCCGCCTCTCAAATTGAGTTAACCATTATCTACAAATTATTATTGTCATACTAAAATTATTAGGAAACTAAAAATTAGCATACGAATTTGAGACCAAGACAAGTTTAATCATGTAATTGAAAATTGATTAAAAGGAAAAGTCGTAATATCAAAATGAAAGTCGGTCAACAATATTAAAACTAAATTTGTAATATTAGTATTAGTAATAACGATAAATAAGATTAAAAATATTAACAAATTTGTAATATTAGTATTAGTAATAACGATCAATTGATAATTGACGTGAATTCATTAAAGACGCTTAAAATTAGCACACGAATGTATCACCATTTTGATATCAATCGTCTAAATGACAATTGATTAAAATAAAGTCATAATATCAAAATGAAAGTCGATCAACAATATTATTTTTACGAATAGTAAAACTAAAATCGAAAAATTAGCATTAGTAATATATTCGGTTAACAATACTATTTTTACGAATAGTAAAACTAAAATCGTAATATTAGTTTTAGTATTAGTAATGTATTCAGAAAAAACGTAATAGAAAAATTTAATTCGGTCAATAAGAAATAAATAAGATTAAAATTAAAAATCATAATATTAGTTTTAGTATTATTAATATATTCGTAATTTAATTCGGTCAATAATAAATAAATGAGATTAAAAATCATAGTATTTGTATTAGTAATATATTCGTAATTTAATTCGTTTAATTCGGTCAATAATAAATAAAGGAGATCAAAAATCGTAATAAATAACAATAAATTCGGTCAATTAGTATTAATATTAATAAATAACATTAAAACTCATTATAAATAACATTAAAAATGAATAAATCTTATTAATTGTAGGCAAGATCAATAATAATTCGAAAAAATAGTAATATAAATAAATGAGATTAAAAATTTTCAATACTAACCTCAAAATTGTAATCAATAATTAAATCAATTACATTAAAAGCATCGTTGTTTCAAATTGACTTACTAATTATCGACAAATTATTATTGACATCTTAAAATTTGCACATTAATATTGAAATGATTTTGATGATTATCTTTTAATGAGAATTGATTAAAAGAAAGTTATAATATAAAAAATTAAATTCGGTCAATAATATTAAACATAATTTCATAAAAATAGATTAAACATAATTTCGTAAAAATAGTAATATAAATAAATGAGATTAAAAATCATAATAAATAACATTAAATTCTGTAAATTGTTATTAATGTCAATAAATAACATTAAAACTCATAATAAATAACAATAAAAATGAATAAATCTTATTAATTGAAATCAATACCAATCATAATTCGTAAAAATAGTAATATAAATAAATGAGATTAAAAATCTTAATAAATAACCTAATATTAAAATGATATTAAAATCATAATCAATTATTTAGATTGAATGACGTTAAATTCGGTCAATTATTATTATTAATGACAATAAATAATATTAGTTATGGTTTATGGTAAATTATAAAAAATCAACCTATACATTAGTTATGATTTATTGTAAACTATAAAAATCAACCTATACATTAGATGGTAATATACGAAGGTTTTTAGTTTAAATTATAAAAAAATCAACCTATACATTAGTTATGATTTTGTTTTTTTTAGGTGAGTATGTTAAATATATGTATTATTACTCAAGAGTGATTTTTATAAATTAACGTGTATGTAACATGTATGAAATTTAAATACACTGATAATATAAAGCGGATGGCTTTGTGTGTGTATATATATATATAGATATATGAATATTGATGTCGTATACTTAATAATATATGATTATATAAAATATATTTACATATGGGATATAGTTTAATATTTGAAATTTGAATTCCTAAAATTTGAGTCAGTGACTTTTCTAACTCAGCATAAAATATAGCAAGCCTAAATGACGGGTTAAATTGATTCATAATCAATCATTCATACAAAAAAAAATAAATGAGAGTTATTATGGTAAACCGAATTTCGTATTAATAGTAATATAAATTAATGAGATTAAAAAATCGTAATAAATAACATTAAATCCGGTCAATTATTATTAATGACAATAAATAATATTAAACATAATTTCGTAAAAATAGATTAAACATAATTTTGTATTAAACATAAATTCGGTCAATAATATTAAACATACCAAAACTGTTGACGAAGGGTCATGCAAAACCTTGAAGAATAAAGAACCATTATGATAAGACATAATAGCGTTTGTGTCTTCGGATCAAATCCTGTTTTTCTAATGTTAAAACATAGAATAACTAAATCCGATTGAATAGTAAATCCGATTCAATATATGTCTAAAAAACCTTGATGACAATAACAAAATTAACATAACAAAATTGAATCCTAATATTCATCATCTACGAAATACTCATCAGTTAAAAAAAGAAAATTTTCGACTGTTGACTGTTAAATAACAAAACAAAATGATAGATCTTTATTATCCCTTTATCACAAATCTCGTGGACCATTATTTATTGTAACTTAACAAATTTACAAAAACAAAAATCTTGTTTTCCAATCCATTATTCTAAACAATCCCGATATAGACAAATGAATGAATATCTCTTTTTAAAAAATATCAAATCATCGAAACATTCACATGAATACAACTCAATAAATCTGTTTTATTTAGATGAATAAAATTGATCATATGATCGATTTACATAAATCCGTTTCAATAACTGAATAAATCCGTTTAAAAAAATATAGAATGATTTTCAGGAATCCTTCTTATAGACTAAATAAAAGATAAACAATCGAAATAAAAGATAAACAATCGAAAATAAAAGATAAACAATCGAAAATTGACATTATGAAAATATGGACATTCATACATATCGGAACGGATGAATATTCAAACACATCTGAAAACAATACTAATTTAGTCGATTCAAACATTATTAATGCAAATCCTTATTCAATTGTAGACATAAAATGTTCAAAAAAAATATTGATGTGTATGAATATCATATTTAGATAAATCCGAATTTAATGATTCAAGATGAAGAAGGAAGATTGAAAGATTTGTTAGGAAGAGTAGGATCGATGATTACCTTGAATCGGTTGTGGATAATTAACAAATGATGTAAGATGAAGAAGGAAGATTGAAAGATTTGTTAGGAAGAACAAGAGAGATATGTTGTGGAGAATGAAAAAAAATAAAAGAAAAAGGGTTTTATAGTTAGATTTTCGGAGCTCCATATAGGGAGTTGGATCATACAGGCCCTCTCTAAGGCCTCCATTCGACCCGAGGTTACTCATTTATTATATAGATAGAATAGAATAGATATATACATACATGGGAAGGATCAAGTGAAAAAAAAAAAAAAAAAACTTAATGGGAGAAAAAAAATGACTTAATAATGAAAATTAAATATTTTAACTCATGTTACATCAATTATTATCTCCCTAATTAATTAGTCATTAACACATTATCTTACATATTATCAAAATTTGTCCTACACATATCAAAAATTTTCGTACATATATCAAAATTATCATACGTTTATCCTACACGTATCGAGATTATCATACGTTAATCCTACACATATAGAAATTCATAATACATATATCGTATACATATTAAAATTATCCTTCACTGTAATTAAGTTTGATTTGAAACAAAAAATATATTTTAAAAATAATTATGACTTTCATTTATTTAACGAATTTATTTATGGGGGGTTACAATAAAATAATAACTTATTAAACATTAAATACAATTATTAAATGAAGAATTCTATTGGTTTAGAATTGTTCTTTTTCTTCTTACAAGATAATATGTTATCATTTGAACTCTCCAATATATACACACATGTATACTAGCAGAATTCTTCGCTTTAGTATCGAGTTATCATCTCGTATCAATTCGGTTCGTTACATTAGGAATGTGATACCAACACTTAGTATAGCAATCAACATGTGTTTTACGTTGATTGAAAACCATAAAAATAAATACCGATGTCGGTACCAATGAGGCTCGAATGGCGTTGATGATATTCAGCACATGGTATAGTTTAAGAAACTAAAAGAAATACGCTATGCGCATACAACCATTTTCAGTGAAATTTATACTGATTGTAAAGAACACTATAAAACGAATATTGCTACTGGCACAGATGTTAAGACGATTTCGCTTCGTTTCATCACGGCAAAGAAAATTAAATAGTTTCTTGTAATGTTCGATTTAAAAAAAAACTTGTATCGAAATGTAGAAACAAATAAACACGTCGAAATGGTATATTCGGAATTATGTAATGTGTTTTATTATATAATTTTTAGAATAACGAAGAGGATAAACGGAATCGGCTTATAGAAAAATAAACTAAATGTGTGGTACCTTTGATTACAAGCACAAGGCTCGAGCAACACATAAGATATAAATAAAGTAGAAACCATCCATTGAAAATCAAGTCTTACAGATTCAAAATAAATGTAATATTGTCTGAAATACTGGACCGGATGATGAAAACATTACATAACCAACATTATTAAGTCTTGTCTTGTAGTGATGATGGTACCACAGAATGTGCACTCAAACCCCTCCCTCAAGTTCCCGCTCTCTATGGTCAATTACCTAAAAAACATGCATAAAAGATATGTCATGTAATATCGCAAACTTTTCCCCAAAATTTTAATACATAAAAAGCCCTTATATATATATATATATATATATATATATATATATATATATATATATTATTTTATTTATTACACCTTTATCATTAATATTATACAAATGTGCCTAAGTCTTTATTTATCCTAACTCACAACTTATTTACATACATAAATGTATATAAATAATAATAATAATAATAATAATATGATTCTAAATTCTTTTTTTTTCACATACAAGATTTTTTTTTTAAATAAAGCCTTGAGTCAAAGAGTCAAAGTCCTAGTCAAAGTCTTAGTCAAACAGTCAAAGTCTTAGTCAAATAGTCAATTCATCATAAAACCTTACTTTATGATGTTGACCAATTTTAATGGCTAATTGACTCCAAAACTAGTATAAAAACCCACCTATGACCCATTATACTTTGCACCTCTAAATCGATTGTTTCAATCCGATTAAACTTTCCCTCATACCTTTCTTCTATAGTCTATTACTTCTACAATTGAAGCTTTGATTATAAGCTCTTGTAATTGGCGAATTGGAAGCTTGATATTCTTTCTTTTTCGTTTTCTTCAATTTGGACTAGCTACGTTGTTGAGTCTTTGGGATTCGCCTCGCATACATTCACAACACATTATTCTATTTTTTTTACGAGACATAACATTTTGCTAAGGTGAGTTTTACATAGCCCCTTTTCTATTTATCACCATTTTTGGGGTGAAACATGTTACAACATTATTCATGCAATTCAATCATCAATGTGTCTATGTGTATTTCTATGTTGTATTATGTCTTGAACATGACTAGGGTAAGCACAATTCTAGCATAAACATTCATCAGCCAAACGGTATACATTGATAGATCTATTGGACTGACAATCCCACCCGGATACGTGCCTCCTACAAAGGTTGCGTGGGTGTTTGTTACTGCAATATAAACGAGTGAACCATGAGCGTATGGGATGTACCACAATTCAACAGTCACAATGGTTGATTATGCACTCGATTTACTTCTAGTATGTTTTCACATATGGACTAGATTGCCATGACACAGGAATTGCACAACAATTTTATTCGATTATCAAAACCTATGTAATTCTCACCAACTTTTGTTGACCCAAAATATTTTCAACTTAACATGTTTCAGGTTCTACTTGTTTGATGATTCGAATTAATGCTTGAAGATGTGTGCATAGTTTTATTCAATTTGATGTACGAATTCTTGTAGAACAATTGTATGTAATTTATTTAAATCATTTAATGAAATTTATTATTCACCATGAGCTACTGAATAATCATCAATACGTGACATCCCGATGTTTCCGCCATCGGTTGGGGTGTTACATGTCAACATAATTTCGGTGAGTTCACAGGTTTTAGTGTACTATGTAATGTGCTTGTGAAGTTCATGTATGACCCATCAAAGCTCGTTAAGCTAATGATTACTATGCCAACCATGAGTCCAATAACCAAACCTCTTGACTGTTGTGCCTCGCGCATTGTACAATAAAGACAACGTATATATGGTAAAATACTAACACTTTCTTGTATGTAACTGGTTAGAGCGACTAACCAAGAGTGGGGGTGATAACCCAATAGATCTATTTAAGTGTTCCATGGCTGATGTTAGATAATGGTTACCGTGTAAATGTAAGTACAGGGACTGTTGAGCTCATGAACTGTATATCTCATGTTTCACATGGTAGTCATGATATAAATTCACCCAAAATGTAATGTACTAGAAATGTAGCATGTTTATCCCCCCAAAAAAGTAAAAACAATAAAACGGGGCCGTGAAACTCACCTGATGACTGCAGATAAAGTCTAGTGAAGCAGAAAAGTGAAATAGCTACTGGCCCGACAAATGGTAACCTATGATTATCAAGGACATAGTAAGTTGTACATTCTTGTCGTTTACCATATAAGTTGTTCACTCGACTTTTGGACCTGTTTATCTGGTACATGTGGGCCATTACTTATGTACGTGATGATTACTACATAGATCATGTGTACTTGGTAAAGTGTATGGTTTCGTGAATTGTGAACGTTTTATTCTATGAACATATCTATTGTTAACAAAACGAGCCCCACACGTCATCATGGGTTATCGAATATTCCCCAATCTAAAATGTGTGGTTGGTTCATGGAAATGTAAGTGTTTTAACAAATGCTCTTATATTATAATGTTAAAGGAATGATTAACACATGTTATATCCATTTTAACATATGTTGCAACAATGGCCGAATCTTTAACTTAATAATTTGGTTTAAATCCGATTATTTGACACAACATAACCGACTTACTAGTGTCAATTTATGTATAAGAGAGTGATCATGGGTGTGTATAGGTGTAGTTCTTTTGAAATCGTGTATAAACATTCTTAAAAAGCAAGGTAGGTTCGGCTATATATAAACATTATGTTTTGATCTAAAAAGCCAAAGCTTTGCACCCATTCGACACTTCTTGCTTGTTCAAGCTTCGGGTTCATGTGGTCTTTTACCTTAGTTGGTTTTTAACATAATGCGAGTGACGAATGTGTATGATTGGTGTCAATGTATTGCCATAAATTTGTGTTTTAGAAACCAAATTATCACATTAATTGTTTACGATTACAAACACTAGTTCTTAACATGTTATTGGCCGATTAATGTGGAACATGGACCATGGGTCGGTGTTTTTTAATATGGACCGATTTATAATGGAATTTTTTAGAAGTTATTAAACATACCTATGGTTTAGAACTTGAGATAAATCGATGGTGCTAGTGAGCTTCTTATGATCCTTGCTATACTATGTGGCTTGATGGAGTCGGTTACGGCTTTGTTATTGTGTTTGGCCGAAGGAAAAGGAAAGGTGAGGTGGTTTGATGAATGCAGAAGCCAAGAAGAAAGAAAGGAAGAGAGTATGTTTAGTGTGAAGTGTTGAAGCTCACATTGATCCTCTATTTATAATTGATCGGATTAGGATGTGGGAAGAGAGTTCATGTGAGTGTGGTTTATATCAATTAAGTCAACATACATAGGGATTAGTTTAGGATGGAAATGTGTTAGCTAAATAGGTGTTAACCTTGGGTGATGGTGATTGTTCATATAATGTTTCTAATAGGCCGATTGTTTTCTAGTGGCTATACATGGAAGTCTTTGCTTCATGGGAGGTTGTCTTGATGGTTTTCATGGGTTCCTTTTGTGCAAGATTGTGACATTCACTTGAAAAGGATTTGTGGGAATGTTATATGGGTTTCGGCCGAAGGAAGAGGACAAGGGGAAGATCATCTCATTTGAGTTATAATCACACATAGGAATGAGCATTGTTATACACCGAGACCCCTTTGTGGTATAATGTTGTTATCATGAAGACTTGAAGTCTTGTTGTTTTCGGCCGATTACAAAGGAGTGCAAGAGTTTGTTTATTATTTACTTAGTGTGATTAGGGAATGGATATTTTCTAGGGAATAGGTTTGTGTATGTGATCAAGGTCTCATTTGGTGTAAATAAAGAACAAGACAAGAACTCATGCTCCTTCCTTGTTCCTAGGCCTATTTGGAAGAACAAAACAAAAGGTTGACTTGCATGTGAGCTTGTAGTTGGTTTGGTCTTATACCTATTTTGGTGTATGTATGGGTGTAATTTGTGTTATCTATTGTGTGTGTGTATATATATATATATATCCACACACGCATATATATGTGGATGTGTGTATATCCATTGTCTAGTCTTAATCAATGATAGGATCATATGGTTATATAGATATATGTCATTCAACTTATCATTCATGTGTGTGTGCTTATAAAATCGTGGGTATGTGGCCGATTGTATATGTATGTGCATAGGTTCCATGGGTTAGTTTATCTTGGTAAAATGGGTACATGTATGCACATAGGTTTGGCCGATTATTTATATCTATATATTTAAATGATATGTTTTTGAAAACCTCTAGTCATCCATGATATAGGAATATCTTTTCGAGTGGTAACATAGGTATATGTTTGATCTAGTGTACTAATATCATGAGTAGTCATAATAATAATATTCACAATAGTGTCATTACATGTGTTAATTGATCGTAAACATGTGTTGTGCGATATTAACTCATGTTAATATACGTTTTTGTTCTAGATAGTGTTCCATGATTTTTGTGTGTTATTCCCATAGAACATATTGAGAATTGTTTGGATTTAGAGTGGATTTGAATAATCTCCCACTTAGGTGTTGTCACATGTATTGACGTTTTGTCCGTACATAGTAATTGGATATCCGGTTGCACTCTGTTGAGCGTGTGATTGGCTTGATTGTTCAACGCCAATTGCCGAGTATTTCGGGTGTTGTATGCGTAAACGGATAATCCATTGAATTTCTGAACTAGTTCGGGATTTACTAGACTGGGGGTGATATAGTAAGTGCTAAAATTGTCTAATATGCACATGAAATGACATGGTTAAGTAAGATGTGTACGGATCTTGACCTGATTTGTTGACTGGTGTCACAGATACGTACATAAAAAATAAACATGTCATAACGATATTATTTTAACTGTATAAATACCATATGTTAAAAGAAAAAGAACAAAATATGTTTGAAAATAACAACTCTTAAAGTCTTAAATAGTGATTTACAAATCTGACACATCAAACACCTAACGTGTGGGTAACTGGTAACATTCATATACACAAGACATCTCTCGTCTATCATATGGGGTAATTTATAAGTATAACAAATTTTGAAGGTTGTTATGAATGGTATTCTTTTTCTATTATTTTCTTTTTGTCTTGTAGTGTTTTTTTTTTTTTTCATTCTTTTTACCCAACTTGCAGTGCAAATTCACGTGTGTAACATATGAACAACACAATAACAACAAAAAAATCCAATTCGTTTAGCCAATGAAGATGCAAACACAAATAGAAAACCCAGTCGGAACCAACAACAAATCATAACACCCAATTTTATCAGCACCCAATCTAGACCAGCAAAAAACAAACTCGAGTTTATCAAATGTGCTGAAACGCAAAACAAACCAAATTGGTTCAAAAAACATAAGTTCCTCTCTCATGTGCATTTGGCTTCACAAAGAGGCTCAATGTTTGCAGGCCTCGTAGACCACAAGTTGTGCTCTTGGTGACAACTAACCTCCTCTATACCTACCCACAACAGTCACAATTGACATTAATCGTTTATTAGCAAAGTTAAACTTGGGGACAAAAACGCTTCGGGCCGAACCAACACAACCCACATCAGTAATCCGATCCATCCGGTGTTCAAAGGCTATCTCCACTTTCTAAGGATTTAATTATATTTCTGAGCCACGTGGCGGTTTCAAGATCAAACATGAGCTCCCTGTAGGCTAGTGGTGCAGGTCATGTTTCAGTGTCAGCAACCGTGGCTTCTTATATCTACACCTGACACTTACAACATCAAACATTAAAAATTAACCAAATGATAATATTCTTTGAAGCTTGATTAATAAGGAAATAATAATATTTTTCGAAACTTGATCACAATAAGAAAGATTTGCATACCATGATAAGAGAATGAGGGTGGTAATTCTGATTAGTTGAATTGATGCCATGGTGCTCATGTCATGTGTTTCCATGGTGACTAATCACGTCATTGGGAGTGGGTTCGGGTTCGTTTCGCGTACAGCTCGGTCCTGTAACGTGTATACTAATAATATTATATATATAAAATGGTTTGGTTTTTAGTTTCGCACGTAACCGACTCTACTAATATTTATTTTGGTTTTGGTTCACTTTTATTATACGAAAATAATATTAATACGCAAAAAAATTTGGGGGTTCGGTACCGGGTTGTTACAACGTTGGATCTGAATTTACTAACAATCATGTGCAAAAAAACCTCCATGAACAAGGCATTCATCATCAAATGTCTTGTCCTCACACTCCTGAACAAAGTGGCCATGCTGAACGTAAACACAGACACATAACCGAAACAGGACTTGCTATGCATTTTAACTCTCATGCCCACGCTACCCTGTGGACTGATGCCTTTGCATCCGCCACCTTCCTCATTAATCATCTACCTTCTTCGATACTCAATTTTAAATCTCCCTATGAGCTTTTATATGGTCGTTGTCCCACATACTCCAATCTTCGAGTTTTTTGTTGTCGTGTCTTTCCCTATTTACAGGATTATTTCAAGCATAAATACTCTCCTCGCAGTGCCGAGTGCATCTTTATTGGCTATGATGCTAAGTACAAAGCTTATTGGTGCTTGGACCCTTCTACTCAACGAGTTTATGCGACTCGTCATGCCTAATTTGATGAGGATAATTTTCCATTTAGTGCAAATACTTCACCTGTTGACCAGGCCAAATTAACTTTTTCCAACTTTGATGAATCCTTTCATATTAAACCTATACCCAACCCACTGTTCCTTCGGTCACCCCTCCTGACCCGCCTCACACTCACACATCCAACTCCCCTCCTTGCACCATGTGTCCAATCCACCAACCACAAGTCCAATCCATCCCTTATCACAACTTAGCCCATCCCACTTCGACGTCTCCCAATCCTCACTCAACATCATCTTCGGCCCACACTGTTCCACCTACACCGGCCCAATTATCCACCACTACCCACCCTACACCAGCCCATTCCCCTACCACTGTTCACCCTACACCGGCCCAATCACCTGCTCAACCCAACTCCTAACTGACACCGGCCTAGCCTGCTATCCCTAACCCACCAGCGTCCAACAGTATCCTTGTCCCACCTCCACCCATCAACCCAACTCCTAAGGACGGATCATCTTCTGAGTCGATACCTACACATCCTATGCGGAATCGATCATAAAGTGGAATCTACAGACCCAAACATTATACTAACATGTTTTTGTTTTCAAGTCCTTTATATTATGCTTTACTTGTAGCATATGATCCTCGTGGCTATAAATCTGCTGCAAAACATTCTAAGTGGGTCAAAGTTATGCAAGAAGAACTTCATTATCTACAACAAAATAATACTTGGGGTACTTGTTCCTCGTCCATAGGATGTACAAATTTTCGGCTCCAAATGGATTTATCACACTAAATACAAGGCAGATGGCTCTATCGATCGATACAAGGCTCTTCTAGTTGCTCAAGGTTGGTTCCCGATATTGATTTCTTACATACTTTCAGTCCTGTTGTGAAAGTGTAAAGGATCGTTTTTATATAAAACTAACAATATATCACACGAGTGAAACAATTCAGGTGCGGAATCCCTGAATTGTATGCAATATGATAATATATCAATCAGACACAGAAAAATCCATGATAAACATCTTAATCATTTATAATCAATTAATTTTAGCTTCAAAGACTCAATTACAATGATTAAATTGACTTTCAGAACCTTCTAGGCACACACTAGAAACACACACAAACTCTCATGCAAATGACACAACTTCTTAATATTCAAAACAAACATAAACCTTATATAAACCTGCACGTTCGACCTTTGCATTGGTTGAATGTGTACGTTCGACCTCTACTAGGCTCGAACCAAACTAGTACATAAACAATATCTTCGTTAGACCTTCTTCAACCTACATTCGACCCACCGTATGGTCGAATGTGTCTTCTGATCTTCATTCTTCTATACAAAATTGCCTATTATTATTAATCCAAAGCGATAGCCACAAAACGTGTATCAAAAAACTCCCCCTTGACTATTGCTTGGATTGTTGTCTTTCATGATCAAGTGCCTTATTCATCAACTTGATTCTCAACGCCTTCTTCTTCTCTTTGCTCATTTTAGGTTCAAGTTATCTTTTGCGCGAACCTTCTTTCGGCATGTCTCTGAGCTTCACATACTTCCCTAGCAACTTATTGTATTCACACCCAGCATTCACATCATACGCAAAACAAAAACAAACTACTTTGTAGAACTTCATCGCTTGTTCTACATCCCGAGCTTCACAATAAATTGGATTGAAATATAACATCTTGATATCATCAGCTGAACAGTTAATCAACCACATCGGGTCAAAAACTCTAATCTTTTTAAACATCACAGTTGGATCTTTATATCTCAGCAAGATCACTGCTTCAGCTGTTTTCCAATCATAATACCACAAATGAAAATCTTTGTTGCAATGTTGTTGACTCGGCATCAAAAGAATCCGTTTCATCACAACTGGAGGTTTATACTTCAGAGTCACTTTATTCAAACCTATGATGGGATCAACTTCATTCTTATGGACAATTCGTTTAGGATATTGAGGCCTAAACAAATTCCATCTTGTTCTGCTCTCCCAACTCATCTTGTCAACAAAATAACCCACTGTATCATTGTTCACAGACGCTCCACCCATAGTATGTCTGCAAATGTTCCTCACAGCCCAGTAAGGAAGTGTTTTAATATCATGAAATCTGTAGAAGTACAGAATTCCATTTTCCCATTTCACTCCAATACACCTTAGCTGTGTAAAGTATTTCCAGCCTAAAGCTCTTCCTTTGAACACTTGATTATGTACTTTGTAGAACGCACCTTGAACTCCTGCAATTGGTCTATTAGCTTCTTTTTCCTACAGTTTTCTTAGTAACTCTTTTAACTCTTCAGATTGTTTGAAAGGTTGTTTTTTATCAGCATCCTTTCCAAACAGTTCTTCCAAAACTTTCTTTCCTTTCTTCTTAGCCAACTTTTCAGCTTCTTTCAAGCTCTCCTCATTAATTTTAGGAATCACCACATTTTTTGTCTTCAAAGGATAATATTCTGGATATTCTTCATGAGAAATATCCTCCATTTCAATATCCTCAAACACCGGTACATCTTGATCATCAGAATGTGTTCCTGCATCTTTAACTGGTATATCTGGAATCTGTTGATCATTCATAATATCGTCCAGAGATTTCCCAATCTGCTTAGCTAGTCCTTCAAGCACTTCAATAGACATAGCAGCACATAACTCACTATCCTCTAAATCAGGATCTTGATAATCTATCTCATATCTCATATCTTCACTTTCAAAGATCTCAGGAAATCTACCAGTCAATTCAATTGTCCAGACTTGTTTCTCAAGCATCTGTCTGTACATATTCTTGTCTTCCTCTATCAAAGCATGAATCTTTTCAGTCCAAAAGATAGACTGATCTTCATCCACAGTTTCTCCACTCTTCTTCTGTCTGGAGCTAGATTCGTCTTTACTCTTCTCTGATTCTCTCTTCTTGAATCTATATTTGCTAGTATCATCATCATTATCATCCGAATCTTTATCACTAGACTCTTTGTCTTTCTTTGAATTTTTACCTCCAGCATTATCATCATCATCATAATCATCATCACCACCTGATTCATCACTATCATCATCATCTGAACCCTCTTCATCTGAATCCTCAAAATCGACCTATTCTTCTTCTTCCACTTCGTCTTCTTCACTAGCTTTTAGTTGTGGTGCTTCAGAATATAGCTTGTCGATCAATTTCTTCATTTCTTTGTTCTTGCTTTCAATCATCTTGATCTTTCTTTTGTTCTTCTTATCAGAAGCTCTGAGTTTCTCAATAGTCTCTTCTAACTCTTTCTGTTGCTTCTGTGATGACAAAACAATCTTCAACAAGTTAGCTTCTTTCTCTTTCATCTGCTTGAACTGTTCTTGTTGTTGACTAAAAGCTTTCATAACATTCCCAATTTGTCTATTCACCAATTCCATCACTTCATCAGACACGGTGACTTTAGGTGTAGAACTCGATTCAGCTCTGGGTTTCTTTGATTTCTTTTCCATCTCTGCTAGAACATTCTTCAAAGTTACATAAATGTTATCAGGACTTAATGCTGATGCTGGATCAGTTGTAATATCTTGAGTAGTTTTCTTCTTCTTCAAGCTTAGTGATGCTGCTGGTGTTGTTGCCTTTGAACTAGTTGCTTCAGGAACTTTCTTTCCAAGAACTAATAAATCAATCTCTCTGTTCCTTTTCTTTCTTGGGTTTTCCTTCTTTGACATAGTCTTCTTTCTGCCTCGAACTGTCTTTGCACCTGTTACTGGTGAACCTTCAAAATCATCTAAGTTCGTTTGTTAATTTTGTTCGCGAACGTTAATGAACACAAAAAAGTGTTTATGAACACAATTGAACACATACGAACACAAAGAAGTGTTCATGAACAAAAACAAACACAAACACAGACAAATCTATATTAACTTTCGAATAAGAACGAAACATATACTTAGTAGTGAGCATGGAGACTAAAAGTAAGTTTATTGATCTCATATAGTCATATATTTACCTACATAAATTATTTGTTTATTTATTTTTTTGAGTAAAATAAACAAAAATAAAAGAATATAAAAAATTATAAAAATTAAAAACCCTATTAAACTATCAAACACAAACGGACACGTTACCGAACATTCACGAACACAAACGAACGAACGTGGCCTCTGTTCATGTTCGTTCATTTAACTAAACGAACAAAACTTTTTGTTCGTGTTCATTCATTTATTAAACAAACGAACTTCCCGTCGAACGGTTTATGAACTGTTTGTTGAAAGTTCAGTTCGTTTGCAGCCCTATGTATGTAAGAGATCAGTTTTTACCAATGTTTTGAAACCCCCGGACCGGACCGGCCGGTCCAACCGGTCGGACCGGGAAACGGACCCCCGGCCGGTCCGGGTCACTATGTTGGACCGCCCTAGCATCGGACCGGGAGTTGAACCGCTAGACCGGCGGTTGGACCAGGATTTTGGCCGGTTGGACCTGTTTTTTTATTTTTTTTATTTTGTTTTTTGGTTTTTGATCGACTTTTGGGCCGGTTCATTGGACCGGTGACGACTCCGATTTAACATCCGATCCGATTCTGAAAACATTGGTTTTTACCGTTGGATTACCTAGGTAACGAGACTTTGATTCATTCGGTTAAAAAAATACACACTGACTTTGATTCTTCAGCATCATGACGTCAACGAGAATCCGATCCTGAGGCGCACGCGGCGAATCCACCTTCTACGCAATTGCCTTAACATTACGCACCTTTCATTAATCAATATACATACATACATACATACATACCACTAATTGAACACACAAATTAATTAATTAAATAACTTTGAAGATCATCATCAATGGAGGTAGACTCGATATCTGAATCGCAAATTGTCTCGAAAGATCGTAGACCTGATGGTCTTGGAGGCTTTAATGTTCTTCCCGATGAAATCCTTTGTTCCATTCTTAATTTGCTCTCACCTCCTGATGTTGCTCGTCTTGCTTGCGCTAGCAGGTTTTCTCTTCTTTTTCTTTTTCATTTTCTATGTCTCTTTAGTAATTTGGGGATTTTTTTTATATTACCATTGCAAGGTATTATAGATGATGGGTTGTATCTGATCAATTTAAATTTTAGGAATTCTTTGATAGTTAGATTACATGTCCGATTTAAATTTAAAAGATTTCGATAAGTCCTTCCCTTCGGCTATTCCCTGTTTTTTTTCTCTCCTAAAATTACTGAATAGATATTTTTCCTGAGTTTGGTAATGATTGGGTCACTTTTGGAAATCATATATAATAATTCGTGTTAGGATCCTAAGAAGGAAATGATGTTTTTTTTTGTTATGGAAAGGGTGCGATATTAGAATACGCCAAAAGAGGTTTGAGTCGGTCCTGGTTTGGGTGTCCCCTAAGTAAATTTCGTTTACGGTGTGCAGTGTGATGTATATCCTATGCAATGAAGAACCTTTGTGGATGAACTTATGCCTGAGTAAAGAAAACCGCGAGCTTCAATACAAAGGATCCTGGAAGAGGACAACATTGCATGGGTACATTTTGGACATTTATTTTTCTTTTTATCTTGTTGTGCCTGCTTTTGATTTACAAGTGTAATCTTTTTTCTCATTTGGCTACAGACTGCAAGTTCTGGATAAATGTGACGATCCCTGCAAGAAACCACTACACTTTGATGGTAATAATAATCATACTTTTCCATTAAACTTTAGTTACCTGACTTGCGCTAAACGATATGTTTTGTTCATTTACAGGATTCGATTCGTTGTTTCTGTACAAACGATTTTATCGCTGCTATACGCGGTTGGATGGATTTGCTTTTGATCAAGGAAATGTGGAAAGAAAAACAGACCTTTCACTAGAAGAGTTTCTTCAGCAGTATGATGCACAGAAACCCGTATGTAATTAATTTTATACAAATGTTTAGCTTAATCTTTTTATATGTTAATAGTTTTTTTTATAACTTGTTATGCTGAATGGTTTATTCAGGTTTTAGTTCCGGGATTAGCTGATACTTGGGAAGCAAGGAAGACATGGACTCCTGAACAAATGTTGACCAAATATGGAGATACATCTTTCAGGATCTCTCAAAGAAGTTCAAATAAAATAGCAATGAAACTTAAAGATTACGTCTCTTACATGCAAGAACAACATGATGAGGATCCTCTCTACATTTTTGATGATAAGGTTCATTTATATTCATTTTCCCACTTTCTATAAATAGTTTATAAGCAAAAAAAAATTAATATTTAATAACAATTGCAGTTTGGGGAAGTTTCACCAGATTTATTAAAAGATTACAGTGTGCCTCAACTATTCCCGGATGACTATTTTGATGTATTAAATAGTGATCAAAGACCTCCTTTTAGATGGCTCATTATTGGGCCTGAGAGATCAGGTGCATCTTGGCATGTTGATCCAGCTCTTACTAGTGCTTGGAATACTCTTTTATGTGGCCGTAAACGGTAAATGATTTTGTAATTTTGTAACAAAATTTGACTCATGAAATATTTTCAGTAATATTTAGTTTGCTGTTATATGCATAGGTGGGCACTGTATCCTCCTGGAAGAGTCCCTTTGGGTGTGACGGTACATGTAAACGATGAAGATGGTGACGTTGACATTGAAACTCCAACCTCATTGCAGGTAATAAACATTGTGTACAAATGCTTATATCAATAAAGTTATAAGTTGTTTACTTATTTATTTATTTATTTATATGATCTTTTTTTAGTGGTGGTTGGATTTCTATCCACTTCTTGCTGATGAAGATAAGCCAATAGAATGTACACAGCTACCTGGTGAGACTATTTATGTTCCAACGGGATGGTGGCACTGTGTTCTAAACCTGGAGACAACTATTGCTGTAACTCAGAATTATGTAAACTCAAAGAATTTTGAGTTTGTATGTTTGGATATGGCTCCTGGTTATCAACATAAAGGAGTTTGTCGTGCTGGATTGCTTGCTCTTGAAGATAACGCGAAATTATCTATGGAAGAAGACAATCTGAGCTCCTCAGAATTGACTAGAAAGAAGAAGAAAGTCAAAATTGATGAACACATGGATGATTTAAGCTTTGATAAAAATGTGTCTGATTTAGACTTTTCTTATGACATAAATTTCCTAAAAATGTTTTTGGACAAAAATAGAGACCATTATAACGCGTTATGGAGCACAAGTAATTGCATAGGACAGAGAGAATTGAGAGATTGGTTATGGAAGCTTTGGATTGGGAAACCTGGATTAAGAGACCTAATTTGGAAGGTTTGTAGTTCTTTTTTTTTTAATTATTTTGTTCTGTGTATTACATGTTGTGGTGGAATTTCAGGGAGCTTGTATTGCATTAAGTACCGATAAATGGTCCAAGTACATGGAAGAATTATGTTCCTTCCATAATATCTCTATGCCTGCAGATGAGGAAAAGTTTCCAGTCGGTACGGGTAGCAATCCTGTAAGTATTTTAACTTTGATGTCACATGGCACCTGATATGGTTTCTGTTCCTTAGCTAATTGTGTAAACATGTTACTAGTTTTGATCCAACTTCGATTTTGGGCTAACACACTCTGTTTGCACTCACAAAAATTCTAATTTTTTTAGAAAAGTTGTTATTTTGGGTATTGGCCACATCTGGGCCATGTAGAAATAGTAAACACGGTCAGCATTACTGACAGTCATCATTTTGACTTGGTAAACACGTTCTCAAATCTGAGTAATTCAAAAAGTTTGAAGCTTTTTGTCATGATTTTGGAAGTTCATGAAACCATAGTGTGACTAATATCAAGGTCATCATCATACTCAGTTAATCCCACAGATAGCAAAAGCTAAGGTAGGGTCTGAGGAGGGTAAGATGTAGACAGCCTTACCTCTACCCCGTGGGAATAGAGAGGCTGCTATCAGTGAGACCCCCGGCTCAATAGTGGTTTTGTATCAAGCCTTAGACATAAGGCACATAACACTTAGCAATCAGGACAAAACCCGACTGGTGCATGTACCCCCTTGTCTTTTGGCTATCAAAGCCACCACATGATACATGATTAACTGTCTGTCATTTTTAACGTTATTTTCACGAAATTAGTAGACTAACGTTAAAATTAGTGCAACTTTACTTTTGCCCCCCCCCCCCCCCCCCCCCCGATGGCGACACATATATACATTATATGCGCACAGCCGTAAGCGGCTCAATAGTGACTAATATCAAGGTGTGTTACCCAAAATAGAAATTGGACTAAGGTCAGTTACCTTCACAATTTTAATGGAGTTAACCATGTGTTCCTGTACCAGTTATTGGTGAAATACATTAATACTAGCAACTCCAATATGAAAATTTTCTCAAGAAAGGGTCTTTTAACCTAATAAAATTCACGCTTCCAACAGGTTTATCTTGTTGGTGACAATGTGGTCAAAATCTTTGTGGAGGATGGTTTGCAAGCTTGTCTCCATGCACTAGGAACAGAGGTATGTGTAATAACGTGAATAAATTCTTATAATGGAGTGAACAAATTCTTATGGAGTAAGCTTTTGCGTCCCTACAGCTTGAGTTCTACGGTATAATGCAGACGTCAGAATCTGGTTTGAAAAACCATGTTCCTAATATTTTAGCAAGTGGGATTGTTTTCCTTGAAAACGGATCATATAAAATAATGCCATGGGATGGTAAAGGTGTACCTGAAGTAATTACAAGACATAGTACAATTGATGATATTTTTCCTGGCACCGAGTACCCCTTTGGCATCTGGAGTAAAAAGCTATTTGAGTATAAAAAAGCTGGTATGCCATTAGAGGAACTGGTTAGTTTGGGTGGACACTCAAATATTTGGCCTTACATTATCACAAAAAGATGCAAAGGAAAAATATATGCTGAACTGTAAGTTACCTTGATCCTTTTTTCCTGTTTGAACCACGAAATTCAATAGATGTGGCAAAATGGTTCGGTTTTTTGTACTGTTGACCCGAAACACTTTTGCTCCAAAAAATTAGTTTTTTATGTACTGTAGTTTTGTCAAATGTGTCTACACTCTACATAAATTAGACGGTTTGACGCGTTTGGTGTTTAGTTTGTTCTTTTGATTTATTTGTTTTGAGATAAACTATAATTGAACCGCCCATAAATAAGCAAATTGGCCGAAAAAGCTACATCTAAACTTCAGAATTAATTATTAAGTTACTGAAATTGCAGAAGAGATAAGCTACCAGAGGAGGAAGTTTCCAATTTAGCTTCCTTTTTAGGGAAGCAGTTACATGACCTCCATGTTTTATCGGTTACTCCTTTGAACGATTTGTCATGTTTGCACCTGGAGAAGAAACTGGAGATGGGCCGTGATGCCAATGACAACGGTACTATGGATAATTCAATCCAAAATATCAATCTCTCAGCAGCATCAAAAGTTTTCTTCACAATACTAAATAGGAAAAAGAAGGATGTATCTATTCGCTTGACTAAATGGTAAGTTAATTGCATGCACAAAATATATTATATAAATAATAGTCTGTAATCATCAGTTTCTCTATAAATCTTTTGATATTTTCTTTTAAGGTAATGAATTAATAAAAATTTAAACTTCGGCTTCATTTTTTAAGGGGTTCTCCGATTCCAAGCACACTAATTGAAAAAGTAAACGAGTATCTCCCGAAGGACTTTGTAGAGTTGCATGACTTGTTCAAGGTTAGTTAATATTGTAAACACAAAGTGATAGTAATACAAAATAAATGTTCATTTTTATAAAAAGATACCTTATTGCAAAATTTATGAATTCTTCTGCTTTGTGGTTTAGAATGAGGATGGGAAGTTTATCGAGCACAATTGTTGCTCATGGGTACACACAGATATAATGGATGACAATATTCACTTGGAGCAAATGAAAGAATCCGGCAATGGGAGGGAGGGATCATGGCGCCCTAGCTATATTTATGATTTCAGCAACATGTCTCTCGGTAAGAAAATGAAATTGACACTTATGAAGACCAAGAAAAATAGTTTTAAATTTGTTCTCTGTGTCCCAAAATCAATGGAAAGTGGACACATTATTGAAGTGGCAGTCTAGGAGTGTTCACAGTCCGGTTCTACTGGTTTTGACAAAAGTATTAGGCTGAGCCTGCTATCTACGGTTTTGTAAAAAAGAAACCAAACCGTTCGGGTTGTTTGGGTGTGTTGCACCAGCCTGTTTTGCTGGTTTGGTTTCTGTGGTCTTGACAGTTTTGATCATTTTTTCAATACAAAGCTTAACAATCATATTCCTAAAATGAAAAAGAAATATAATAATAAGTCTTACACGGCCGGTGCCAAGTTTTAAATCATGAATTGCTCTGTAAACTGCCCCTATGTGGCACAGTGGTATGTGTTTGATATCCTCCGGCACGAGTCTTAGCGTCAAATCCAGCTTCTACTAGTAGCTTCTGACGGCCGTCATTCATCCGTGGGAACATACAAAAAGATGAAAACAAGCACTACACTTGGTGAAAATAAGCTAACTAGAGTTTATTTATCTTTTTAACATTTTAGGGGATCCGATATTGGATATAATTCCGATCCATCTAGACATATTTCGTGGAGACGTTCAGCTTCTGAAGAAGCTTCTAGAAAGCTACAAACTGCCTTTTGGGAAAAGATGTTCATCAGACGATGGCTGCAAAATTAGGCGAATATCGTATCTAGCAATGTGAGTCAGTGATACCGAATTTGTTTTGTTGTAGCTACAAATATATAATTACGATTGCTTGTGGTTGCATAGGTGCTACTGTATCATACATGAAGAGAACATACTGGGAGCCATTTTTGGTATGTCGAAAGAATTGAGGACCGCAAACTCATGGGAGGAAGTTGAGGAAGCCGTGTGGGGCGATCTCAATAAATACTTTTAGCGTTTAGGAGCACTTCATTTTAATGGAAGAATAAAAGATGACATTTACAACATTCTACCAAGATGCCAATAGTTTGCTATATTTATACTTTTTTTGTTTGTTCAAAATATTTTATACTTTTGTGTAGGTCAATTCAGATAATCAGCACTGCAGTGCTGGTAATCAACAATATATAATATTATCTGTCAACAATATTGTATCACCATTTCCTGACATGTCAAGAGCTTCTTCATATTCATTTGCATCATGTCAAAAACTTTTCTCAAACGAAACAAAATTGCGAACCCGCCTTCCATTGAAAAGCTTTAACAACCATTGGTATTGCCATGTTTTCGACGAATTGAAGAAAGCACACTCAAATGTCATAAGGAACGCCAAATATTTTTTCAGTATCTTATTTACATAATATTCAAGGATGAGTTTTAGATTGTTATGTTATCAAGTCCTCTTTGCATTTCTAGAGCATCACCACTAACAGTTTTTTGAATCTACCTTTTAGCCTCATCAAAATTTTCAATAGTTCTAGATACGTAGTCTGTATAAATGTGGTGTATACATCAATAAGTACGTTATCAGTTTTTCGTACCGTCTTCCTCATTTTTTGAATTGTCGCCTACGGATTAAGCTTTTTCAGGAGTTTCTTCTGATTCTTTTGGAATTTGTTTTTCTAAAACAATATCCCCTCCCATATCAGCGTTCATCATTCAAGAAATGTGAGAATAATGACTACTGAAAACAGCTTGTGGGTTGGGACTAACTTTAAGTTGTTTGGGATTTTAGTATGGATTCTAAAGTCCTAAGTAACTTTGCATACCTTCTATGAAACATCTCAAATACCTTGTATGAAACATGTCAATGCATAATCTGGTGGGAGTTGTAATTGATTGATTATTCCCACTTCTGACCTGAACTTCTGGTGAGAATCCTTTAAACTCTTTTTTCCAAGTGTAAACCGAGGCCATTGAATCTGCTGCAGATGTCATCATAGAAGTTGTTCTTTTTTCTGCACCAGCTACTAATCACATGTTGGGAATCGATCTAGCTGTTTAGCTTATCTTGTGTGGTTTGAGCATACAGATTTGACCAGCATTCAAGCGGGTAGCATTTTGAATGCGAAATTACCCGAAACCACGGGATCGTACTTGACTTTCTTTCCGATGGTCCTATCTTAATCGAATAACCAATCAAAATCATCCTTAATCCAACAAGTATCCACCTCACCCCTCACCTTTTGCCGCACGCCGGTGGAGATAATCGTTCAAAACTAACCAATATTTTTTAAATTGGCATAAACCATCACATAACAAACTTAACCACAAACTTTAATCAACAATCCTACATCAAACTACTAGCATTTCAACAACAAATCCCGAAAACCATCAACACTCAAATGATAACATGCAGGGATCTTTCGAAAATAACAAATAATAATCATGAGTTGAAAATTACTAAGAAAACTATTATGCTGCAACAGACGGCTTAGATGCAGCAGAAAGCCGAGATCTCTTCTTTGCCAAGCTCTCGCTCCGCCTCTCTCGCTGCTCCTTCAATCTTGTTGCTAGAAGCTTCTGATACTCAGCAGCCTCAGATTTAGCCTTGGCAATTCTCTTCTTCTTGTCTGCAATTCTTGCCCTTTTCCTTTGCAATGTCAACGGTGTAACCAATCTCTGTATTTTTGGAGCTTTACTCACCTCTTTCCCTGTTATTATCATTAAAATGATTTTATTATCATCAATCAGACTATATGATTATTTTAAAATCAATAAAATACTTACCAGCTTTGTTGGTGAAGGTTCTGCGGTATGTATTGACATACTTTCTAACATCATCTTCTTTAGAAAGGTTAAAAAGTTTGCGGATTTTTGACGCTCTTTTTGGTCCTCTCATCCTTGGTTTCTCTACATCAGTCAAGCCCGGAAGATCATTTTCACCTTTTTTCACAATAACCAGATTTAAAACTGAGAGGTCTTGGCTAACAATGCACCCACGAACAGACTTTCTCCTTCTCTCCCCATTCCTCCTTCCATACCCACGAAAACAAGGAGTTCCTGTTCAAACCATAATATAAAAAAGTCAACAAATGTTTAAAATTCACTTAAAAATAGTCAAAATACCGGTAAGTTTACTTACCTCTTACTAGCAGAAGGCGAACACGCCCTGGAGTCAAAACTCCTTGTTTCATGGGGAACCCTTGTTTATCACAACCGCCCATGATTTTGAAAACATACCCTTTAAATTCCTGTAATTTATTAAAATGCAATACTTATTGTTAAACAGAGTTATGAACATATGAAATTTAAGATCATATATGACGGGTAATCAAGAGTTTTGCACTACCTCTCCCAAGGCATCTCCGCTAACTTCTTGTGAGATCCGCTTGTCATAGAATGCTCGACTAGACATTACAAGAAGGAGCTTTTAACATATTTGAAAAAACAGTTAAAGAGAAAATAAATAGAGTAACAAGTTATACACAATACTTGCAAATTGCCATGAAACTTGTTGTCTGAAGTTATAATTGATCATAATTCATATACTAACTAAAGGGGCTCAAAGTGTGTAAATACAAGATAGGACTTGATCTTTATCATTATTTCAAATTTTCAATATATTGCATCCAATTTGAAAATGAAGTGCACATGAATGTAACTTCAAACATGAGTTAATCATTTATAGTCATATTTTCATATTAAGGTACTTCTTTTTAACCCAAATCCCATGTAGTCCACATGTTTTGATTCTAACCTATCAAAGCATCTATATTCTAAGACAACTTTCACACACCATATGCATTTTAGCATAGCATTGACACTTATCACTAGTAGTAGTAGTGCTACTTGTACTAATTTTTGTTATCGGTAGTTTATTAAAAAACTTGGTAGTTTTGCTTAGTTACTTAATTGCAGTATATGTTATATGCTATACTTGTATATTTAAAAAAAATCATGCCGTGTGTATTAGCAGCTAGGTTTTAAAAATGCACAATGTGCACCGATACGTTTTGATCTCAAAAGCCGATGCACGATGCGCAAGCATCACACAGTTGAGGTGTTTGTTATTTTAAAAATTATTTACAGATGATATTTTAACTTGTTAACTTATAAATAAACACTAAAAATTTAGTGATTGATATAAATAAATAAATACTAAAATCAAGCTCTAGTACCACCAAAGAAGTTCTTTATAAAATAAGCCTTTAACTCATATGTATACAAGTAGTCTATGCAAAAGAATGAAAGATACAAGTAATTTATGCAGGTACTCACTTAGCAACTTCTTTAGCTCATTGTACAAGCTTATTAAGCCCACTGTACAATTTATCTATAGTGGCCAATTTTAGAAAAAAAAAAAAAGGTGTGCATCAGAGCGCGTCATCCTCGCATCATGGAATCGCAGCGCATCGCGCTATGCGCGTATTTTAAAACCAATATCAGCAGAGCAGCCTCTGTATCTTATGGTGTATAGAAAAGGTTTGCCCTCATCCCATTCTCTCATAGCTATGCAACGAGTAGATACATTACACGGACGTCTTGTTTTTCTTTTGTTTTATTGACACTAGTTATTCATCCCTAAATTCTATAAGTTCTTAGACCACCTTTCAACAAAGAAAACTGCAATCCAAAACAGCGCGCGATACCGCAACCAAAAACAGATTTATCCAACTTACTACTTAAAATCTAAACAATAAGGTCTGTTAAGTTCACAACTACTATGAAATTCAAACCATTTGTTATATTACATTAAAATAATCATTAACCCTAAAAGAAGCATGCAAATCAAACACTAGCAGAGATCTAATTATAGAACAATTCATATCAATAAAGTGTTTAAATTTGAGAGCAAAAACTGTTGGAATTAATATTGGCATTAAAAATATTACTTAAAAGTGTTTATCCTAAGGTTAGCATTAAAACAACGATTGAGCTTACAGTTTCTGATCGTCGTCAATTTCGAGCTTCTTCTGGCATCCAGTGGTGGGATTGGCAATATTGAACTACAAAAAACGATAATATTAATAATAATAATAATAATAATAATAATAATAATAATAATAATAATAATAATAATAATAATAATAATAATATTATTATTATTACAGATTTTAACTAATACAAGTAGATAGATTTTTATTCTTAATTTAGTATAAGTTATACAAACCTTCATTTTCACACGTTGTATGGATCCCTTGAAGCTGCTGCTGAGTAAACAAAATCTAGGGTTTCCGCTCACTACTTCAATGGATGGTTTGCACGCCTATATAATCCACTGTTTTCGCAGATATACACTTTAACCCCCTTTAGTTTATAGCTTACTTTAATTCGTGAAACCAATGTTTCATGAGTTTACATGTAGAAAATTATGTCTATTTGAAACGTATATAAAAATAAACAAATTGTGATTGTAACAGAAACGTGACCATAGAAAACTATGTCATGTTGGTATATTTGAAAATCATGGTAAATTTAAGTTGTATACGAAAAAAATTTACACCAAAACTCATATAAAGAAAAACATAATGGTTGCATACTACAACGGGTCAGTTTAAACGTAGATATCGAACATGTCGCAATGGTGTATTTAGAGATGAGATCCGAACAATTTAAAAACATAACGATTTAAAAAGCGTTTAAAATAATCGGTCGGTTTCAAAACAACATTACGAAAATTCACATCAAAACATAGAAAAAAAACAAGTCTTGTGAAGTTTTTAAAGGAGTCAAGTCCTTACCATTAAATCCTTAATGGCTCAAACTTTTACAACGATGGAAAAGGTGAAATAAGAAAATTTAAATGATAAGGAACTAGTAACTGATCTAGTTCAGGGCAATGACCTTGTACAGACGGTTGTTTCAGGTAATGTGATTTTGTTATGGACTCTGATATAGAGTTTCTAATATGCTCTAGCATAGGGTTAGTTTGGGTGGTGGTTGGTGGATGTCGGTGGTGCTGGTGGTAGTGAAAGGTGGAGGTGGTGGGTCGGGAAGATGAAGTAGGTGGGTCTCATATAAATTCTTAATTATTTTTTTATTATTACATTATTTTATAACATGGATAGTTTGATCATTTCACACCCATTTAACTGGATAAACTAACAGTTATCCATTCTAAGGACAATTCGAATTAAACGATGTCAAAAGATGGGACTAAAACTGTAATTTTGAAAAGGTGGGACTATAGGTGATATTGGGACAAACATCAGGGACTATTCAAGCAATTTTCTCTTGTTTTTATATATTTCTGTTTTTAAATGCATAACTTATTTTTATAAGTAAATTACTATTTGTGTCCCTGTGTTTTGGTGGTTTTAACTAGTTGAATCCAAATTCAAAATGTTTAACTATCTGAGCACCTGGGTTTTCAAATTGCAACGATCTGAGTCCAATTAACTAATGCCATCCAATATATCAGTTAAGTAAAAGGGCAAAAGAGTCATTTACACATAAGGTACAAGCATTTGATGCATAAGTACTTAAATAATATTTTACGTATTTCATTATATATGTATGTTATACACACACCATATGTATTTCTCTTCCTCCTCTAAACCATTACACAACCACCTCCCTTCCACCACCAATCCCTATTGCAACCGCTGCCACTACACCTCCGACCACCCCCACTGACCACGACGCCCTACCAGTTCACGACCCAGTTTGTTAGATATAGTACTTCTCTAGATCTGCATCCAAATCTTCAGCAGACACTTTCACAGCACGTTCTCCCCCTCTGCCTCTTCCCCTGCCTCTGCCACCTCTCCCGCCACCGCTGCCGCCACCGCTTCCTTGCCCCCTCAGACCACCACCTCCTTGCGGCCTTATTGTTTGACCACCACCTCTAAGTCTCCCCATAACCCAAACTCTGTAAATTGGAAGGATGAAAGTTAACAAATCAGTTTTAACTGTGTTTGGGATGTAGGTCAGATCTGGATAGTCAACTTCACATCATCGACAACAAAAGTAATCTGATTCGTTATGCCCACTTAGCAGTTAAATGTCTAAAGGCGGTTCATTCGATTTCTAATTTTTAATTGTTCTCATGTTGATTAGAAGATGTAGATCAGAGACAAGTTTGGGGTTTTATATGTTTCCTTAAACCCTAATTAAACACAGGTGCTTTCGACAAAGTTTGGGGTTTTATATCGAGGACTTTTAAACGAAGTGGACTGGGTGTGGTACTGTGGTGATGGCTGGGAATTTGGTGGTGGTTGGGTGTATGGTTATGGCTGGGAATTTACTGAAAGTGATTATATGGTGGTGGTGATGGGTTGGTAGGATTAGGGTTCTTGTCGATAAGTAAGAGAGAGAGAGGGGGGGGGAGGGGTTTGATATTTATTCTGTTTTTATTAATTGTTAAATAAAAAGGGCATTTTTGTCTTTTCACAAAAACTAACAGACTTTAATGGATTGAGTTAGTTAAATGCACTCATATAGTTATAAATTGCAAAACCAGGTGCTCAGATAGTTAAACATTTTGAATTTGGATTCAACTAGTTAAAACCACCAAAACACAGTGACTCAAATAGTAATTTACTCTATTTTTATTTAAAAATGACATAAAGGTTTTAGGGTATTGCTATCACCTAATAAGGTGTTTAGGATAGTTGATGATAATAGTGATAGTGATGTAATAATGCAAAATTAGTGAAACAGGTAGACTGAATACACTCCCTTACTCTTATGCACCTCTCTCACTCTTGGAGAGAGGTGATCAGAAAGCATCGCCGTTCATATCTAATAAGTTTTGTAATCTCACCGACTTTTGTAATCTCGTCGTTCATATCTATTTCCTACTTCCCCTGTCATATACTCCAACAAGTCTAAAACCAATTTTGATTGATTTGTGTTGATGTTACCAGGTCATTGTCTACGACCAGCAGATCTCTTTGTCTTTGGGTGGGCCGGGGGGAAGCATGCTTGTGTTGACTTGACGGGTGTATCTCCCCTAGTTGGGTTGAGGGATAGTGGCTTTGTAGTAGGCCAAGCGGTGCGGAAAGCAGAGGCAAAGAAGATAGGAAAACATGCTAAAGCCTGCGAGGAGAACCAACACGTTTTTGTACCCTTGGCCTTTGATACCTTTGGCTCATTGGCACCAGATGCTACCCGTTTCCTGACTAGGGTCCAGCAGGTTATTAATAGTAGTGTCTCGACTCCGGGTGGGCAGGGTTACGTTTTTAGTAGGTTAGGATTTGCTATTCAGAAAGGGATGGCGGCGTAGCTTGTTGTCCGCCTGCCCGTTATCTTGATGTAATTTTTCTTGTTCTGGAATAATATTTATTATATAAACAAAAAAAAATTGTAAAGTTACATGGTAAACCTCAGGGGCGAACATACCATAAAGGGAGGAGTTGCGGACATTGCGGCTCAACTTCGCGCGCGTAGTGGAAAATTAGTGGAAATTATTTTTTTTTGACGAAATTTGGAAAACGTTAGCTACTAAAATGAAAAAAAAAATTAAAAACGTTACTACTGATTTTGTGGCTTAGATCCGCCACTGGTAAACCTACCGCAGCATTTTCATTTCGTATTTTGCTGGTTGAATAAAACACATAATAACTCCTTAATAACTAAATTGGTCAAAATCTTCACTTAATTTACAAAAATAATAAGAAAAAAAACAAAGAGCTAAGGACCTGCATTATATATTACAAGCAAAATTCAAACAACCAAACACATAGCTAACAATTACATGGTCCATAGCATCAAGGCAAGTGCATTTTCCTAAGCAAAAGAGCCCTCCCTAATACATTATAAATCCGCATTACATTTTATGAGGTTAAAGCATATTAATCTATGATTTCTCCTTCTTCCTCCTCTACCTTTACAACAGAGCATGTTGGCTCTTTGGAGGGCACATCAACATTTGTTTCTCTTACAGTTACAGACGGGAATTTCAACGATTCCGCTGTAAAAAACGAGTTTGCCGTCATGAACCTAAAAACCTGCAGAAGATGGGTTTTGTCTCGCTTAATGTCGCGTGTCAAAAGCTTTTGTAGAAGTGATGGCTCGCGCGGCTTGGTTTGATGATTGCCCTTGAAGGAATCTTGGTCTCTTGGCCTTGCCTTTTTCGCCATCCGGTCAGCATCTTGAAACGATGTTCTTCTTTTGTTATTGAACTTCCCCTTTTTGTACCGTTGTCTTTCGTTTTTTCTCTCTCTAGGATTTTGTTTATCAGGACTAGATAAGTAAGACGCTGGAACTTCTGCAACTTCACAACCCAACTCAGCTTGTTTCGCTAATATTTCCTTTAATTGCTGCAAAACAAAACCATATGCGTGTCGGTTTTTTATTGCATTCATCTAGTTTCTCATTCCTCATTTTTGGGAGCTCACGCTGTTCATCTTTTTTGGTATTGGTCAAACCGAAAACCAAACTGAACTGAATTCAAAATGATTAAAACCTAACCAAAAACCGAATTTGATTTCGGTTCGCGGTTGGTTTCGGTTTGAAGCCAGAAAGTAATCAACTATATATACTGATTAACAAGATGACTAAATGTTCATGGGTGTACAAATGAAAATACCCATAGCCCAATGTATATGTGATCGACTTAAACTTGATTTTTGGTTTAATCAGTTTGTAAACAAATATGAACACTCCTATATGGGGGTGGCTACGTAGGGGTGGGTAACGGGTAAAACAGGTTCCAGTTGAAATGGGTTGGGTCAAAATTAATCGGTTCAGGTTAGGTCGAGTGGTCGACTTTTAGAAGGAAAAAAGTTCTATAAAGATTTACATATTAATCTAAATCCCTGAATAAAATAAGATGTCATATTCATTTATATAAAAATATACATAATTACTACAATAACAAGGTTTCTTTAATCATATATAACTCAGTAACTATTCAAAAAAGGGACAGAAGTTTTTGCCGGTCAATCAATCCGACCCGTGTTAGAAACAATACGTGCTAACCCAAACCGATTTAGACCCTTTACCCAACCCACGTTATGCGGCCAGTTTTCCAGGCAAGTCAAGCAGTGTACCTGGCGGCGTAACATGGCATCTTGGTTGGTGACATCAGACAATGCCTGCTCTTTCTTATGCTTCTGCATGAAATAAAGGGAAAGCGTCAGAACAGAAAGACAATGAAGATCAAACCCCAAAGGAAAAACAATGAAAGATCAAACCAAGCACTCAAAATCTCACCTCTAATACGATCCCATTTGTGGGGTAGTTCTTCTTACGAGCCTCACGCCACTGCTTTATTTCTTGATCCGTGTAAGTTAGAGAGGGTACTCTTCAATACAATAAATCAAAAGTTTACATTTGTAGTAAACATATTTCAATAAAAAATGATGGGTCAAATTTATGTCACATAATAGGCAACGTTCTTGACTCATTTACTTATAAATGGGTCGATTTATCTCAAGTTGGTCATACAGGTTGAAAGTCCTCCAAAACATAACAACGAGGCAAGCAACCATGGGTATTTTTTACATATTAAGATTCTAGTTGTGATTCATTGTTTTTACAGCCATACCTGATCTATTAACAATCTGTAAGAATTAAAAAAATGGGGAATGAATAAGTGTTCTTGGGCAACTCGACCCAACATGTTTTGAGCCGTACTATAAATTAACGACCCATTTTGACCCAAACCCATTACCCAACCCGTCCATCTTGCCATGTATAATCAATAAGGCATCCCACACACAGGGCCCAATGACTATCGCTCAGCAATGCTTAAATATTACTGGTGGAGGGATGGTTAAAAGATAACAATTATTCAACTTTATCTTTTTGGGTAGGGTGATAGACTAGACTTACGACAAGTACTACGAACTGATTGATATTGAGATGAAAATGCATGAAACAATACCACATTGAATATTGGAACTGAAAGTTATAATATTGATCAGTACAGAAATTACTTCTTTTCAAAGTTGGTGGAATTTCGAGAAAACGAATCTACGTCCAAATTGCCGCCACCCTCTATTCAACAATCATAAAAAACAACGATTAGTGAAATATATATGACTATAGTTTTATCCTATTTGCTGAAAGATAACAACAATACTAAGTAACATTCGGCTTACAGTGCAACAGAGACGATGAATACAGACATTAGGTAGGGTTAGTTGAGCTAAATGCCTTTAAGTTCCCTATTGAAAACATTTAGGCGTTATCTATTTTGTTTTTAATTTGTTTTATGATGTCATTGCTTTGTTATTTGTTTTTCATTTTATTTTCATTTCTAACTATTATGACCATATTAAATTGTATTTGTTATGACTGGCAATTACTGTAACTCTGTAAGTAGGTAGCTTTTTTTGTATTTGGGTTGAGATGGGAAGTATCCCTGATAAAAGGGGCAGGCAGGAAACGGGTCAGAACGTCTTTTGTCAAAAATGGTCGAAACAGGTCATATTAAAAATGGTCATTTTGGTCGATTCAAAAGCTCATTCGAGATTTGCTCAGTTTGTCAACGGGTTGAGCGGTGTTTACTTGGTATCGATCAACTCGTTAACAAACTGAGCAACTTTCGGACGAACTTTTAACCCGACCAAAAAGGCAATTTTTATATATAAAGCGTCCCAACATGCTCCCATTTTTGGCAAAAACACGTTGTGACCTGTTATCCTGCCTGACCCAACCCGCCCATTTTAAAAGGTATAGTATTTGTGTAACAACAAATCAACTATTTTATGTTTATATGGCAATCACAAAGAAATAGTATTAATAAAATAGTGCATGCAACATTTGAAAATTTGTGGCCTCGTATCACAATCTTGGTGAGCTTCTAATTCAACATCAATCTATTGTTCATTTATATCACTTATAAAGTAAAAGTTGCTATGTATGTAAATCAATAGTATCATATAAAATATAAAGTAAACTATTGACCTTTATTCATATTTCCATTGTTGTTCCCAAACTTCTGTTTTGCATGTTTATGGAACTTGGATCTGCACATACACAAACTCTATGTCAATTAGCAAATTAACTAATGAATAAATCATGAAAAGATATGAAGTTTATTGGATATTTAGCATACCCCTTGTGTGAGGGATCGTATGTTTTATGTCCTGTGAAGTTTTTGTGCTGAGATTCTGCCCACCCGCCATTAACATTGGTAGGCCCGTTTTTGTGATTATCCTGTCAATTATTTTATGAATTTTTAAAGCAAGATACTAATTTACTGTACCACCCAAAATAATAGCAACTTAGCAAGACAAACTTATAGAGGGATACACGAGCCGACTCGAGCCAAGCCGGCCGTGAGCTAATCGAAATCGGCTGACTAAATGCTTGAATCAAGCCAAGCTTAAATGAGCTCGAGCCTAGAAAATAGCTTGTTTAATAAACGAGCCCTAGCCCGAGCTTTCCTTATCGAGCTCAAGTAGGCTCGTGAGCCTAAATAAGCCTTTTATTAATATAAACTTTATTTAATCTGTTAACTATATACAGTATTTGCATAATCATTATCATATATATAATTTTTATATAAATAACTTCATACTATATATATTACATTACTATATTGTATATAAAAACTATAATTATAAATATACATATAATTAAAATGTATATAATAAGCTAAGTAAACAATCAATAAATAACAAACGAGACCAGCCCAAGCTCAAAAAACCACTCACGAGCCAAAAGTTTACACCCCTAACACTTTCATCAAGAAGTCCCCAAAAGATTTAAGCTGGAAATTTTGACTTGTTAACTTATGAACGCTTCGATTTGAGTGGCGTGTTACCTTTAACGAGTCAAATCAAGAAACTTAGGCAAAAAGGGAATTGGTCAAATGGGTTAAGAGTTGTCCAAAGTATATTTTAATTCAATAAGCCTCATAAAGTATTTATTCAAAGATACAGATTATTGTCGTAGTGATACTTCTTTGTAATCTAACTGACGCCTTAAGAATTTACATAGGTTTTCTATATACCAAAAAACAATACAGACAGGAAAGATACCTCAGAATTTGTGAGACTCGGAGATGGGTTGTGTGCTTGACCCGTATTGACTATCATTGGTGAAACAAATCCCGGTGGACCTTGGCTAACATTTTGCATAGTACCATTCAAATTAACCATTCCCGACATCTGATTTGTAAAAAGGTTCTGATTTTGAGGGCCCACACCTTGAGGAATCTGGTTATAGATCATGTGAATATTAGCAGAAACAAAATGGATGTTATAAGAATTTCATGGCCTTACTATTTCATTTAACATGATCTGCACTTCTGCAGGTAAAGAATAAGGGAAGATTTGTTCTGTTATTTAAAAAAAAAAAAAAAACAGATATATCTGGCTAAAGCGTAAACAAAATCAGAATGTGAAGAACCTGCAAGTCCATTTTCATCTTTAAAATGTAATTGCCAACTCATTGATTTTCAGTGAACAACTTATATGACTACTCTGTTCATCCCAAAATGAGCCCATTTTCATATTTATACAGTAACATTTTAACCTTTTTATTTATTATTTATAATTTTTCTCAGTTTCAGAGTACGTAGTTATATGCGTGTTACAGATATTCATGAACCATCTTTATCTTTTTTACTTCTAATGTCAACTAATAATATCGGATATATATAAATAACAAAAAATCGGCTCAGCTGTCAATTACCAAAACCAAAATGTTAAACCGACACCAGCCGACCCACCCAATGTGGCCATCTGGCCTGTCATATCCCAGAATAGTAGTTAGCAGTTCAGCCCCAATATTTTTGTCAAAATCAAGACTCAAACTGTGAACACCCCTAGACTATGCATCAATCTACAAACTTAAACTTCTAACGTTGTCAACGACAACATGCAAACTTTTTTGTCCCCATGCCCGTAATGTTTTTTTTTTTTTACTTTCTGTTAATTCTCACTTGAACATTCCCTTTACTTGTACAATCAATATTCAATAATAGTATCTGTTCATTTGTAACAAAAAACTATTAACTCATAGATAATTGCCCGCGTAGATAAATAAAAATTGATACCTGGAAATTTGTGAGAGGAGCACGAAGGTTCTGCGGTTGCTGCATTTGAACCGACCCAGAACCACCAGGTAAAAATGGGTTCCCTTGCAACTGTTGGCCCATATTCTGCAGCCCGTTATTAGCATGTTGCACAGCACCAGGCATGACAAACTGCTGATTCACAGGAAACCCGGGATTCTGAGGGTTCATAACATTCACCATCGGGTTCTGGAACATGGGAAAACTACCAGGAGGACATTGTGCGTAATTGGAGTTTTGTAATTGCAGAAGCTGATAGATATTTTGGATTGTGTTCTGCACAAGAGCTTGCTCGCCGGACATACCAACATTTGGACGGTATACAGTAGGATTCATGGGATTGGGAGCAAAGAACTGGACCTGCTGTTGCTGCATAGGGTTTACAGGAAATGGAATAAAATTCTGGTGCGGAGTGAATCCACGAACACCACCGTTTAGGGCAGTAATTTGCATAGGGAAGGGTTGATTAGGGAAATTCGGAAAAGCCACAATGGGCATATTATTGGGAGCATTAAACATCTGCTGCTGATTCATGACTGGATTAACCTGTCCATCATTAAATACGTCAAATGAGCTCGCTAGAAGGATGTAATTATGTGTTCCAAAGGTTAACAGTTAACTAACATGTAATAGGCTACTTACTCATTCCAGAAGTTTAAAACATAACAGAGCAAGTGATTAACAAAAGGTTTAAAAATAGAAAGGGAAACAGGACACCTGTTGAACTGCGGAAGTAGTAGATGCTGTATTTTGATTGGAATTCTGAGGAGGAGGAGGAGGATTCATGATTAACTTTCTACACTATGGTCGAATTTTCATAAATATGGTTGAGTACTTTTTCTCAAACAGTCATTCGGAAAAACGCATTGGAGGAAAACTGATCTGTTAAGAAAACAACAAATAAAAAGAAAATCAAGAAAGATAATAGGTAGAGATTTGATAACAAGCAGAAAGGCTTTATAATCTTGTCTTGGTTAATAATCAGAATATTTAAATGACAAAACCTTAAGTTTTTGTTATACTTTAGGTTTTCTAAAGCATAAATTGAAGCCACCCAACCCAACCCAAACTCATGAACCAAGTAAACAATATCAACACAGTTAATTCCATGAACAGTACAGAAAGCCCTTACTCAAGTCGACATCACATCAAAGTAAGTTAAATGTTAATGATGCATAGATACTATTGCATTACAGCTACTGAAACTAAAAAAGTAACAACACAACGAAATTTACCAGCAACACCTATATATATTCTACTGGCTGCCGGAACATATTCCAAAACCACTGAAACAATAAGAAAAGGACAAGGGGCGGTGGTGAGGACGTAGTAGGGTCTTTTCTTTCTACACTTGTTCTACTCCCTCTACTTGTTTGCTATTTGGTTTTCCATTCATTTTAGGGCTTCATAGTCGGGTTGGGCTTTCATCCCACCCACACAAGCCTTTATTTTCAACAAAATTACAATCAAAATTCGTTTACTCTTTTTTTTAGTGTGGAGACGGGTATACAGCATCTATGAGGGTGTTTGGGATTGAGTTTGGAAATGTAAAAGTGCTTTTGGTCAAAAGTGTTTATTGGTTTATGACTTTTTGAAAATGAGTTTTAAAAAAAATGTTTGGATTAGCTTTTCGGATGAGAAACGTCAAAAAGTCAATAGATTGTCTTTTTTTAAGTGTTTCGCTTAACTTATTGTGAATATTGGTTGTATGTGTGGTAAATTTGTAATTTTTTTCCAAAAGTCAAAAGCCAAAAGCCAGGATTTCTAACTTTTCAAAAACAGTTTTTCCACCCTTAAAAGTCAAAACAGAAAGTGCTTTTGGGTTACACAAACAGCTTATTGGCTTTTTGGAAAAGCCAATAAGTCAATAAGTTGTTTTCAAACTCAATCCCAAACACCCTCTATATCTATCTATCTATCTATCTATCTATCTATCTAAACTTATTGTAATAGGAAAGTCATGAATAACGTAATAAAGCTTAAAATATTTAAGAAAAATGTGTGGGTCACTTGTATTAGCACTGTTGGGCTCAACATAATATATTTGTTAATCTCGATTAACAAACACTTGTTCATAGTAATAATTAAACTCACCTCTTAACAAGCAGATGTTATGAATATCTGTTGGTAAGCCCCTAAGTTTGAACTTTTAAGAGGAAAGTTTTAAACTAACATAGGGAAACATGGTTCATTAATTATGCTACATGTATATTATCATATCTATCTATATATATAAAAGAAAACGTATATGCTGACGTGGCGTGCAATGGAGACATCATAATTGAAAGATTTTAGTATTTTTGAACTATTTCCTTTTTTAATTAAAAAAAAAACATAAACATAAAACCCTAAATTAAATTGAGTTATTTTAGGAAAAAACGAATTTAAAAATAAATTTAAAATTTTCTCTCTCATGTATCCTCCCATAATTTTTAAACGTTTATATCTTTTATATACGGGATTTTTAAAGAAAAAAAATTACACCAAATTAACGAGCGTTTTATTATCTTTCCAACGAGTACCATAGTCCTATATAAAAAACGGAGAAAAATCGACTATTTTTTTGTGGGGTTTCGTTCATACAGGAAAAAAACACACAAAATGTTCATGTTATTCATTAATCATGTTTTTTCTTTTAAACCAGGTTCTTATCTACGATGTTGAAAATCAGCCCAATCGCCATGTTATCATTGGAATTTTACTAGGTATACTTCATCAAGAGAAGTTAGGAGAAAGAATCGCGCAACACTGCAACACATGGTGTCACCTTATAGCAAGGTTATTTTTTTATTTATCTAATTACAAGAGTAATAATTATTACTATTAGTATTAGTATTATTAGAATGGTTATATTTTTCAACCCCGGGACGCTCCCGAAAAGAATTGATAGTTGCTGACGTGGCGTTCAATGGTGGCCTCAACCATTTCTTGATTATGCCACATGGCATAATGAGATGCAATGATTACAACTTCCAACTTAAGTGTTTGTTTAGTTGATTAGGTTAGTAATTATAAGAGCCATTAGAATGTGAGAAATTAGAGAGATATGATGAGTTTTTTAATAGTTGCAGCTTACATAAGTGATTCTTTAGATGATTACTGATTAGGTTTTAGATTAGGGAATATGAGTTATTACTGATTAGAATACTATGAACATGCAATGATTGAGAGATTTTGTGGTTAGTTAACTTGAGCCATTTGCAATAGGTTATCACGTAAAATTAGATTTTTCAACCCCGGGATCCTCCCGGGGTAATCAGCTAGTTCCTTATAACCCCATAACAAATTCAGTCATTCGTAATATCAGCTTTGAATTTCCTATACAAAGTTTTTCAAATTTCCCTCTTAAAACATATCTTTAAAACCATGTCAATGGACAATGTTAACAACAATCTTAATTTTATTTGTGATCTGAATCCAGCTAAAGATATGTGGCACATGAAGGCTCAAATCATACGAAAGTGGAATCAAATTTCTAAGATGGAGATTGTATTCATTGATAAGCAGGTAACGTATATATTTTTGTTTTTTAGCATGTAACACGTGCTCTTTTCTTTATACTTTGTGCTTTGTATTTTGTTAGTTTATAAAACTGAATGATGTTTTCTTTATGGTTATTTGCAGGATGATAAGATTCAAGGTTCTATTAAGGAACATTTGATACAACTTTTTGACACTGAACTTGAAGAAGATGATGTGGTGGTGGTATCTAAATTCGGTGTTGGTGAAAACAAGGACACCTACAAACTTATAGCACATGAATACAAAATCAATTTTTATCATTGTACTACTGCCAAGCATGTTTATGGTTGGGAATGTGACACCCGACAATTTTCCATAACAATATCCATACACTTAACTAGATTCACCATTTGTGCGTTGGACATTATTATAGTAACTATGTCATCCCAAGTCTAGCAAAGCCCGAAATTCAATACATTATCCGTTTACGCATACAACACCCAAGTTACCCAAGACAATTGGCGTTAAACAATCAAGCCAATCACACGCTCAACAAAGATCAACTGGGAATCCGATTACTACGTATGGACAAACAATAATACATGTGACAATACCAAAGTGGGAAATTACACAATTCCACTAAAATCCAAACAATTCACAATGTCATTTATGAAAATTAACACACATAAAATCATGAAACATTATCGAGATACAAACATGTATTAACATGAATTAACATTATCCAACAACACATGCTTAACCGTAATTAACATACGTATTTATAACATGGTCAATAATAATATTACAACTACACATGTTATCAACACGTTGGATCACACACATACATATATATATATATATATATATATATATATATATAGATAACTAATGGGTATCAATAACACTTCATGTACGTATAGATACGTACGGACATTTGGCTATATATACACACATATATACACGACAATCTAATCAAGATAACTAGCTCATGAAACCATATGTATATGCATATATAATCGGCCCCACCCACACCATTCACGATTCCATATACACCTACACATGAGGACAAGCCAACCAATCTATAACTCTAAATAACCATGTGAACATATCTATAACTAGGATTAAACAATGGACATGTATAGCTATGTATGTATGCACGCGTATATAGATATATGTGTATAGAAACATGACAACTTTCAAAACACATGGATTACACTCACCATTCACCAAAATGGAAATGAAACTAACCTTCCACAAGCTCCAACACAAGTCAACTACTCTCTTTTTGTTTTGCTTCTTCCAAAAATCGGCTAGCACATGGGAACTAAGGAAATCCTTGTCTTGTCTCTAATCTTCACCAAAATAGGCCTTTTGATTTGCCATGTTCCAAACCCAAGAAAATGAGGCTTGCCATATGTGTCTTGTTTTGTTTTGTTTTGGTTGAGCCGAAAATTTGGAACACAGGGGGTGTAGGATCAGATTTTCACAAAGAACACAAGATATCACACGAGTAAAGATGAATTTGGTGCGAAAACCCTAATTATCATGCGAAAACCCTAATTATCATGCAAAATGATATAAACCGTAATCAGAACAAGTTAGATTTCATTTTCAAAATGTTTTCATTAATAATAATCAAAGATATAACAGTTACAGATCAATATTAACGAAAACAGACTCTTTCTAGAACTTTCTTGAACACACACATAAACACCTAGACAAAATGACCAACTGTTACAATTTAAAAAACATCAAACCTATATATAAACTTCCTGATTCGACCCTGCAGTCGAGATCACGAACAATTAAATAAACACACAAAAACTTCATTCGACCTAGATAAAACTCCTTCGACCTTCTGAAAACTTCCTTCGAACCCACGATTACACGAACCAAACTTTGAATTATCCAAAACTTGTAAACTTCGATATTATCTTGTGAATCCGAATGCGACAGGAACAAAATGCATCTACAAGGGGCATGCATGACAAACATTCTTATACCAAAATAGATACACATGAACACACCCTCATAATTGATCTTTATCCTCTTCTTGATCCCACATAGCATTGGCCGAAAGCTACACCACAAGAGATCTCCATGACAACCACATGTATACCATTTTAGAACCTTAATGATGAAAAACCATTTCCCAAAGAATGATTATATCCAAAGATGATGGATCTTTCCTTGTCCTTAGGCTTCGGCCGAATCCCAAGCACAACACAACAAAACAATGTGTCACTTTCAAGAGACTTGTCAAACTCTTATACCAAAATGGCACATGACAACTATTCTAAACACCTTCCCATGAAACTAGAACATCCCCCCATAACCTTTACACCATAATCAGCCAAATGGAAGCATGGATGAGCCATCACTATCACAAAACTTACACCAATTTAACTAACACCTTTTCTATTAACTAGTTTCCAGGTCTTTGACTTACTTGATATAAATTACACTCACATGGCTCCTCTTCCCTACACCATGGCCGGTCGTGTATATATAGGCCTCAAGGTTTCATGTCAACTCTCCACACTAACATATCCAAACTCAAACTCTTCATTTCTTCCTCCTTTGGTTCGGCACCCAAAAGCAACCCCATTCCTTATTTTTTCCTTCGGCCGAGGATATCAACAATCCATACCCGACCCCCAACCAATCCCCATCGAGTCACACTTGAACATCAAGGATCGTGAAGGACTACCGAGCACCACCTGTTCAATTCAAGTTCAAGACTTTAGGTATGTTGGATAAACTTTCCTAAACACTTAAACTTCTTATGATAATTGGACTATATCAGGTACCCCGACCCATGACTCTTTGTTCTTGTGTAATCGGCCCTTGACAAACTTAAAACATAAGTAATATGGAGTTACAAACTTATTATGTGTTGGTTTTAGTTACAGACACACACACACACACATATACACAATCGAACCTATACATACCTATCACACAAGTGTACCAAAGTTCAATACACATGCATGTATGCATACGACCGAAAGGTATGTGTAAGTATAGGCCATGTATTTTGTCGAAAAATCCAACTTTTAGAACTAAACACATACATATAATACAACTTCACTTTGTACATGATTATACACAAGTCGATATGGTGTTATACACCCACACATTTCTAAAACTTCTTACAACCACATACGAGTATATGGGAACCGAGTTAATAATTACAAGAATCGGATTTGGATCAATGTGTTATGTCAAAGTTTCAGATATTGTAATAACATATGTTAAAATGGCTATGACATGTGTTAATCACAACCTTGATATAATAATATTATAACACATGTTAAAACACTTATATTTCCATGAATCCACTACACATGTTAGATTGAGGAATATTCTATAACCCATGATGACATGTGGGGCCTGTTTTGTTAACCATAAATGTGCTTTTACAACAAAACTCCCGGAATTCATGAAACCGTACACTTTACAAAAGTACATACAAGATATGTAGTAATTGTATTGGGCATGAACAATGGCCCCACATAGACATGAAACCATACACTTTTACAACAATTGCCTACGGGTTATTAGTCAAAACACTTATACAAACTTTATGATAGGTCGTCGGTAATTGGGACTATCAACTCATTGTCGGTTATTCTATTTTAAGAAGACACAACCCAAGGTGAGTTTAATGGCCCCGCTTTCACACACTTTCTCATGGGGGAGAAACATGCTACACATTTTTTATTCATAAAGATCATGTTATACTATGGTTATCTTTTGTTTACTATACGACTCATCATAAGTCTCAGGGAAACCATGAATGTGCGGGTATGCAGAAAGGGAGAAATGTGGATAGATCTATTGGGTGTGACCTGCCCCACCTGGGTCGACTGGAGGTCGGACGGGTGCATATTGTCTCGTTCATCATACCGTGGATGACAGTAGTTCATTCAGGCTGTTTCATATTGGTATCGCATCAGTAATGGTTTCCAATCGTAGTAGTAACATACATAACGTCTAGCTAACGTACGCATAACATAGTAGTAACGGGATTGATGTTTCAAAACATATGGAAACAGATTTATTATAAAAACTGTGAACTCACCAGCATTATATGTTTACATTTTTAGCATGTTTTCTCAGCTCTCTAAGGTAGCAGTCCAAGGAATAGGCGCACGGAGTCATGCACGGCGTCTAGGGTCCAGTTGCATGTTTTAAATAGTTTCAGACTTATGATATTACTATTTTGGATTGTAAACTTGTTACAGATTCCGCTGTTGTGGTTTGATATTATAAAAGTACATGGTTTGGTTTACGTCTTTTATACATATAGTTGTCATTTATTGTGACCGTTGACTTGGATCCTGGTGTGTCACGCGCCTCACGATAAAACCCCGCAAGTGGAATTTGAGGATGTTGGATCAGTTTGCTCTTTTTGCTAAGTAAGAACTTGCTATCTTGACACTTAAGTGTTTAGCAAGTCCTTGTAGATCAGATTATAAGCACAGCGGAATGTATAAGTTGAAGCAACACTTTTTATACTAAGGCAGAGTTATTACTCCCCTTTGATGATTGAAACTAATAAATGACAAGTATTTATTATGAATCCAAGCAGTAAATGAGAATTAGATACTTAGACAGATTCACAATAAATACTGAAATGGAATAGAACAGTGATAGTGTTTGAAGGATTTTTCTATTAAAATCAATGTCTAAAATAGAAGGTTGAAGCCTCCTATTTATAGACGTTTACATACATGTATCTTGCCCAAAAAGTAAGTACAGAAACAACAGAAACAAGTTGCACAAGTTGCAACATTGAAACTAACAAAATAGCTAAAAGTAATAATAAACAATAAAACTACTGATGCAAAAGGCGGTGGAAAATATCTGATGCTAAGTGCTGATGAAAGACAAACTACTGATGAGTAGTTTGTCTTCAGTACTTCTGAAGTGAACTTGTCTGGTTTGGACTTCAGAACTTCTGATGAAGTTTCTTCTTCAGCACTTCTCTTATCTTCTCTTCAGCAGTTTCTTGTCTTCTCTTCAGTACTTCTATACTTAGCCAAAATGACAGAAGTGAATTAGACTAAGGTTTCCAAAAGTGGTTTCACCAATCCTCTTTGTCCTAACAATCTCCCCCTGGATTGATGAAGCCAAAACCTTACTAATTCCTTATGTTTTTCTTCTGTCTTGAACAATCTTCCATATCTCTTTGTACATGGTGTTCTTGAGCTGGTTTAACTGACCATCAGATAGAGATCCTCTCTGTGGTTCTAGATGTTGAATTGTGAGCAGGTCTTGTGTTGACAGTTTCTTCAGATCACTGATCTTCTTGTAAGCCCTGCTTGAGAGGTCTCTTCTTGTCAACAATACTGAGTTGTTATCAGTAAGTGACCATCTGATGATAGGGATCTTTGACTTGTTAAAGTCAGAAGAATAGGGAACCAGACTTGTCCCTTGGGTTGATGGTCCTGAGTGCTGGATGTTTTCAGTTTCAGATAGCCTCAGGTGGGATTCTCTTCCTTGTTGTTGTTGCATATCAGGCATCTGAACAGTTGGGAGATGGTGTTCAGTCACTACTCTGGTATGCAGCTTTTCTTTGATGGTCTTTTGTATTTGGTAGGCAAAAGTGGAAGGATCCCTGAATTGAGTTAACAGAGGTTTCTCCTCAATGTCAATGTCAAAATCTGAATGGACTATTGAACTTCCTTCAAGTAGTACCATTTTGAAGTCAGTTTTGACATTGTCCTCTGCCTTCTTTCTCTGAGTAGCAGTTCTTCTTGATACACCAGAAGTTCTAACTACTGATCTTGAAGGATCAGCAGTTTGAAACTTCTCTGGATTTGCAGCCTTGGCAGCCAAGTATTTCTTGTAAGTATCCATTAGTCTATCTTCTTTCCATCTGGATACTGAGGCTTTTGAACCATAGCCCTCTGCTACTAACTCTTCTATTATCTGGGCTCTCTTGGCCTTTCCTTCTTTGTTTGTGGCCATTTTGTCTGCAAGCAGTTGTGCTCTTCTTGTCAGCTCTTGCATAGAGAGTCCTTTGAGTGTAAAGGCTTTAGTCTTGCTGTTCTTGGTAATGTAAGACACCAGTTGTTGTCTTTTATCTTGTTCAGCAATCTCATCAAGGCTAGCCTGCCTTTGTAGTTCAGCTTCATAAGCCTGAAGTTTTTCTTCATGGCTTAAATCTAAATCATCCCTTTCTTCCAGAGTTTTCCAGATCTGATCTTCTCTGGCCTTCTTGTTGGCTGCAATTAAGCTCTTCTCTAATAATTCAGCTGATTGAGAGATAGGAGAAGGGTTTAGTACAGTCATTGTTGTAACAGTTGTAGGCCTGATGGGATCAGATGTTGGTTGAATGGGAGCAGTGGTTCTGGAAGGTTCAGTTGTTTGAGGTTTGGAAGTGTTAACCTCTGATGTGTTGACAACTGCTGATGGTTTGTCAACTACTGAAGGATTGTCTTCAGTACTTTCTGATTCTTCATCAGAAGTTTTGTCATCAGAAGTTTCTTCATTGTGCCTTAGGGATTCTTCAGATGTTTGAGTCTCATCTTCTTTCTCTGCTGCTTCAATTTCTTCTATTGAGACACCAAACTGTTTGGCCAATTTTTCTTTTCTGGCCTGATCTTTTTGATCTCTTTCAAGGATGGCCACTCTTGCCCTTATCCTGGCTTGGAATGACTCCTTAGGTTCCCTGATCTTCTCCCCCTTTTTGGATTCATCAATTTTAACCCTTGAAGCAGAGGGTTGGGAGAATTGTCCTTGAAGATGAGCAATCTGTTTGCTGTTGAAGTCTAGTTTGTTGGACAGATCATTCATCTTGGTCTTGATCACTCCAAATTGATTCTTGATGGACAGCTCCAAGTCAGCTGTATATGTTTGGAAGTGATTTCTGATGAGAGTATTCATCATGTGGTACAGGGGACCCTCTGGGCTGCATAGCTGGTTCAGGTCTATGCTTGTTTGCCCAGGGAATTGGGTAGGCATTTGTTGTGAAGGGGGTGTTTTTGGGAGATCCTCATGTTGTACAGAGGATGCCACTCTAGGGGTTTTAGGGATTGAGTGGGCTTTAACCTGTGCAGGGGTGACTGGCTTCTTGAGCCTGGATACCCCTGAAACAGGACCTTCAGAAAGTGCCGTCAATTCAGTAGTTTGTGTGTGTGAAACATCATCCAAATTAATGGAATCATCTGAATCCCTGATGTTGCCCTCAATGAGGACTGTCTCAGTTAAATCATGAGCTGAGCCCAACTCAGTTCTCTCATGAACCTCTTGTTCTTGGTTCTAAGGATTTCCTACTTCATTCATTAAGCCTTCATCAGTAGTTGCCACATCTGAGGTCTTAGCTATGTTACTTCTATCCTCAGATCCACCACTGGGTGGTAACTGAGTAGTAGCAGCCTCAGATGCCCCAAGAGTCTCTAAAATTGGGCTTAAAGACTCTGGTCCACCCTCATCTCTTGGGATAGGGCTAGAGATGTCCACATCCATGTCTGATGTAGTGGTTATGTCCCCTGTTTGTTGTGGTTGTAGGGGACTGACATGATCAGATGGGACCTTCTCTTTTAGCCCAGAGAGAAGTTTGGCAATTTCTATTGCCTCTTGTTCAAAAATTTGTGGGGTTGGTTCAGTAGTTTGGGCAATAGGTGAAAGTTGTTGTTCAGCAGTTTCAAAAGAAGAGTGTGTTTCAATAGTTTTTCTAAGTCTTTTTCTTTTGAATAAGATGGTTATGGGTGCTCTTGGTGGGGTTTGAGATGGATGATACTGAGAGGGTGTTTCAGTCTCACCTATTTGAAGAGCAGAATGCTCATGAGCATGTTCAGGCATCTCAACCTCTTGAACTGCTTTTCTTTTGGGTTGGTGGGGTGTAGTTTTTGTTGGCTTGGGCTTTTTGGCTTTTGGTGGTGTGAGTTTGGAAGATGTGGGCTTCAGGGGGACTTGTTGTTGTTCTCCCTGATCATCTTCTGGCCAGGCAGCCGGTTTGTTATGTCTTGAGTATGCTTGTGATGTTAAAGGATTTAAAGTTGAAATTTTTCCCACAAGCACCTCATTACCCAGTTCCCCTATTATGCATTGCATAATGAACCTTGGGTACAACAAAAACTTTTTCTTGGTATTATTGTGATGTAACACCAACTCATTGAAAAATAGTTTTGATGCCCTGAATTTAGTTTCATTCACAATGGAATGAAATATTGGTTGAAAAGTGGAGGGCATCTGGTCATAAGACCCGGTTTTTGGACTCAAACACATAATAATATAATGAAACAAAAGCTTGTATTTTGGTTCAAAATATTTTTTGAAGATTGTAGCATGGGAGAGAGTACCTTGATAACCACACTCAGTCATGGTTAGGTGAATATCAGTATTAGCAACATGGTCAGGGGCAGTTACATCATCCAGACCCAGTCTTGTTGCCAGTGTGGCCGGTGTGATGGTCAGTGGTTTCCCTTTTATTCTTGAGTTGAGGGAAATGACCTCATCATCCATTGTCACCGTCTCAGCATTTGCCCAGAACTCATTCAGAGTTTCAGTGTGAATTGGTGGGTTTATTGTGAGAGCAGTAAAATATTGGGATTTTACAACAAGATCAATGATCTCATCGTATTGGGACCAGCCTTCTTGTTTTTCAAGAAAGGCCCTTTGATTGTGTCCCTGTTTTAGAACTAGAGCCATGTGGTTTGGGTTTTGATCGAATAGTTGATTTGCAGGTTTAGGTTATTGAGAGAGAAGGAGGGATATTTTGAGTTTGAAAGGATAAGTGTGGAGAAAAAGGTATTTATCAGAAGTTTTAACCGCTTGAATCTTCTTTATTAGAAGTTTTTGAACCGCCTTTGGTTAAAAATCTTTTTATCAGAGGTTTTAAACTGATTAGGTCAAACCTCTGATGATGGGAAAAGTCAGATTTGCCCTTTTGACTTAAACTGCTGATGAAGGATTACTTCATCAGTAGTTCCCATTTTCTCTTCAGTAGTTTTAACAGCCGATGAGAAATGTTTTTATAAATACTTTTATTCATAACTTCTGAAGGTTATTTTATCAGAAGTTACACACTTTTCAGAATTTTATCCCAATACTGATGTTTTGTTCATCAGTAGTTTCTCTCTTTTTTAGAAGTTTCTGTCTCAGACTTTTGTCTGTTTTTGTAAGTGAAAACCAGAAAAAGAAAAGGTAAACAGGATGGAATCAGGGATGGAATCAGGGGTGGAAGAAAAAAAAAATTTTGTGATGTTTTATGCATAACAGTAGTAGATAGAAGTGATTGATGTAGAAGTTTGATGTAGAGTTGGGTAGAATCAAGTGTTTAACTTGGATTCTAACTGATATGCATATATGTTTTTTTTTTAAAAAAAATAAAAAATAAAGTAAACACTTACAAATTTAGCATTCCAAGCATGGATACTAACTTCTGAAATGTTGATGTGTCAAGGGGCTTAGTGAAGATGTCAGCTATTTGATTAGCTGTTGCTACATGCTTCACCTCAATCTTGCCTTTTTCATAGCAATCTCTTATGAAATGGTACCTGATCTCAATATGTTTGGTTTTTGAGAACTGTACCGGATTTTGAATGATGCTAATGGCAGATTTGCTGTCTACAAACAAAGGTGTCTTGGTCTCTTTGATTCCATAATCAAGAAGTTGATATTGGAGCCATTGTATCTGTGATGTACAACTTGCAGCTGCAATGTATTCAGCTTCAGCAGTTGAAGTTGCAACAGATGTTTGCTTCTTTGATTGCCATGACACTAGACAGTTACCCAGGAATTGACAACCACCAGATGTTGACTTTCTTGTCATCTTACACCCTGCATAGTCACTATCTGAAAAAGCTGATAACTTGGTATTGCTTGAGGCAGGATACCAAATTCCCAGTGTTGGAGTTCCTTTCAGATATCTGAAAATTCTTTTGACTGCTATAAGGTGTGATTCCCTTGGTGCTGATTGATATCTAGCACAGACACATGTTGAAAACATAATATCTGGTCTAGAAGCAGTTAAGTATAAAAGGGAACCTATCATGCATCTGTACATGGTTTGATCAACCTGTTTTCCTTGATCATCATGTTCAACTTGTGTGATTGGTGTCATGGGAGTGGAACATGATTTACAGTCATTTAAAGAAAATTTGTTCAATAATTCTTTAACATATTTTGATTGATGTATAAAAGTTCCATTTGTTTGTTGCTTGATCTGCAGTCCTAGAAAGTACTGCAGTTCTCCCATGGTACTCATCTCAAATTTTGATTGCATGAGTTTCTTAAAATCATCACACAGTTTTGTGTTTGTTGAACCAAAAATGATATCATCAACATAAATTTGAACAAGTAAGACATGATTTCCAACATGTTTAATGAAAAGAGTTTTATCAATGGCACCTCTTGTAAAGTTATTTTTGAGTAAAAAGGTGGAGAGTGTATCATACCAGGCTCTTGGAGCCTGTTTGAGCCCATAAAGAGCTTTGTCTAGTCTGTACACCCACTCAGGATGAGAAGGATCCTCAAACCCAGGTGGCTGACAGACATACACCTCCTCTTTTATTTTTCCATACAAAAATGCACTTTTCACATCCATTTGATAAACTTTAATTTTGTTGGAAATGGCATAGGCCAGAAATAACCTGATGGCCTCAAGCCTTGCAACTGGAGCAAAGGTTTCATCATAGTCAATTCCCTCTTCTTGAGAGTACCCTTGAACTACCAGTCTTGCCTTGTTCTTGATTATCATACCAGCTTCATCTTGTTTGTTCCTGAAAACCCATCTTGTGCCAATTGGTTGCTTGTTTGGAGGTAAGGGACAGATTTCCCAGACCTGTTGCTTGTTGAACTGAAGCAGTTCATCTTGCATAGCTTGCACCCAATTATTGTCTTTGAGGGCTTCCTGGTACTTCTTTGGTTCCAACTGTGAAATAAAAGCTGAAAATAGGCAAAAGTTGGAGAGCTGGTTTCTGGTAAGAACACCTGAAGCTATATCACCCATGATTTGATCAAGAGGATGATCTCTGTGTTCAATCAGTTGTTGTAAACCACTGACAGGTGTAGGTGGCTCTTGTTCTTCAAACAAACTACTGAGGTCTATAATATCTGGTTCAGCAGTTTTAGCTTCTTCAGTAGTTGCAGGTGCTGAAGCAGATGTTTGAGTTTGGCCTTCAGTATTTGTTTGATCAGAAGTTTGAGAAACTTCTGATGGTGTTGTAGTTGACTTAATGACTGTTTGAGGAGTCCATGGTGTAGGATCCTCATCTTCAAACCTTTGATCACCATAATAAGTAGGTTTGGAAGAAGTAACAGTCTTTTCAGGTCCAAAGTGAAAGTTGTCAAGGTCAAAGAGTTCAGCAGGATGTGCTGGAATAAGAGTGTGTTTTGACTCATTGAACTTGACATTCAATGTTTCTTCTACTATCCTGGTGTGAGAATTAAAAACCTTGTAGGCTTTTCTAGTTGAAGAGTAACCAAGAAAGTAACCTGAGTCAACTTTGGCAGCAAACTTTGAAATAGATTCCTTGATGTTCAAGATGAAACATTGACACCCAAAAGCCCTGAAAAAGGAGATAAGGGGCTTCATGCCATGAAGAACTTCATAGGCAGTCTTGGAATGTCTCTTGACCACAAGAACTCTATTCTGAACATAACATGATGTGTTAACTGCTTCTGCCCAAAAGTACAAGGGCAGTCCAGAATCAGCTAACATTGTTCCTGCTCCTTCTATCAATGTTCTGTTCTTCCTTTCTACTACACCATTTTGTTCAGGAGTTCTGGGAACACTGTATTGTCTAATAATCCCTTTAGACAAACAGAATTCATCCAGAGTTTTGTTCCTGAACTCTGTCCCATTGTCACTTCTAATGGTTTTGACAGATAGAGAATATTGTTTCTCTACTTGTAGAATGAAGAACTTGATGATTTCAGCAGCCTCATCCTTGGAAAATAAGAAGAATACCCATGTGAATCTTGAGTAGTCATCAATGATGACTAAGCAGTACTTCTTTTTACCAAGGCTCATAATCTTGACAGGTCCAAATAAGTCCATATGGAGTAGTTGAAGACATGCAGTTGTTTTTGATTCTTCAATAGACTTATAGGAGGACTTATGCTGTTTTCCCTTTAAACAGGATACACAGTGTTCTTGACACTGGTATACTTTCAAAGGTAGACCTTTGACCAAGCCCATTTTTGTGACTTTATTTATGGTTTTAAAGTTCACATGGCCAAGTCTCCTGTGCCAGAGATCTGTTTCTGAAGTTGATGCCCTTGAGAAGAAACAGGCAGTGTTGTTCAATACTTTGTCTTTCTCAATGTCCACTGCATAGACATTGCCACATCTTTTGGCAATCAGCAAAGTATGATCTTCAATGATCTTCTCTATCAACTTCTGGCCTTCTGGTGAGATGATCTTGCATGTTGTCTTTGTGAAAAAGGAAGAATATCCTTTATCACACATTTGTGACACACTCAGCAAGTTGTATTCAAGGTTTTCCACCAGATTGACCTTGTCAAACTGTATTTTGCCAGAGGAGACATTGTCATGTCCTAGCACATATCCCTTAGCATTGTTCCCAAAGGATACAGATCCTTCTCTTTGGCTGATAAAGTTGTTTATCAGGTATCTGCATCCAGTCATGTGCATAGAGCCTCCACTATCAACATACCATATGCTGTTTAAGCCCCTGGAAACTCTCTGCACATAAAAGCAAATTAGTTAGATTTAGGAACCCAAGCCTGTTTGGCTTTGGGTTTGCTCTTGAGAACAGTTACAGTTTGTTCTTGACCAGGTTGAGAAATCCATGTCTTTTTGGCAATGGATTTTTCATTAAGAACCATGGTGGTATCCTTTTTAGGACCACCATCAACCTTGGTCATCAGTAGTTCTACCATGTTCATTAGATTTTGTATCTCAGCAGTTTGTGAAACTGCTGATGATTCTGGTCTAACTACTGACAAGGAATTTTGAGAAAAAGATTTTGGTTGAGATTTTATCTTTTTCTGAGAAAAGGTGTTTTCAGGTTGTTGTTTCTTGGGTTCAAAGATTCTTTCATAATCATTTCTGATTTGATTTCCCACAACCTGTTGTTTAAATTTTTGATTGAACTGAATTTCTTTTCTGTATCTACAAAATTCAGTTTTGTGGTTGAACAGGCCACAAATTTCACATTCTTTTGCCTTTTGTTTTTGATCTAAAGGCAAATTTCTGACATTTGTGAAGATATTTTGCTCATCAGTAGTTTTCAGGGTCTCAACTCCTGATGTAGATGAAACTACTAATGGCTTGTTGTCAGATTTTGTTAATACTTCTGAAGTACTTTCTTTAAAAATGCCAGGATTTCTGTTTAGAAAGTTTTCATGGAAAGATGTGCATTCTTTCCCTTCAGAAGTTTCATTTGAAACAATTCTTCTCTCATCTTTAGTAGTTTTGGGAGAAAAATCTGTTGGTGTTTCAACATGATGGTATCCTATGCCAAACTTAACATTTGAAGCACTTTGTTTGTTTAGCAATAATTGATACCCCTTACAAGATTCCACCCATTTTTCACAAGTGATCCTGGTGTCAGCAAGCTCTTGTCTGACATCTCCCAGGTCATTTAGCATGATTTTAATTTGTGCTTGGGTTTCAATAGCAGAGTCAGTTAATTTAGAAACTTCTTTTGTTTTAGCACACAGTTTTCTTTCTAAATCACATTTTATCTGTGTGTATTTTCTTTCTAAATCATTGGCTTTACCTTGTAAGTGCAGATTTGTCTCTCTTATGAGAGCAAAAGTTTCTTTGCAAGAATTTGAGCAAAGTTTTGTCAAAGATTCTTTTGATACCTGTGACAATGCAGATTTTGAAGTACAGCCTTCAAATGCCATTAAGGCAAAGTTCTTTCTGCCATTGTCTGGTTCTCCCCAGTTGATGTCAAACACTTTGTTGTCTGCATCAGGATTGCACTCTGTGGTGTCAAAAGGAAGACTGCTCCAGTCAACATACCCTGAGGTGAAAAGACTTTGTTGAGAGGGTTGTTGAGGCTGTGGAGGATGTTGAGCAGCTGGAAAGGGAGGGATTGATTGTTGGCTCTGCATCTGTTGAGCAGGCACTTGAACATATTGTACTTGTGGCATGTATTGCTGTTGAGGAGCTTGTGCCTGTACAAAATGAGCACTCCCTTGAGTTCCATTATTCCTATTATAATTGGGGTTATAGTTATTTCCAGATTGTGATTGGTTAAAGCTAGAGCTTCTACACTCTCTAGCAAAGTGTCCCAACTTCTGACACTTGTGACATCTTAATTTAGATTTGTCAAAACCAATTTTTGTATTACTGGTCAATCCTGGAAATTTCCTTCCTGACCTTTTATAAAACTTGTTAGTTTTAATGCTTAGCATGGCCAGTTGGTGTAATATGTCCATTTCTTCTAAGTCATCACTGCTAAAATTTTTCAAATCATCCATGATAAAACATAGATTATCAGCAGTTTGACTTTGGTCATTATTGTCATAACCTGGGAAAGATCTTTCTGATGAGATCCCAGTGGTTATGTCAATATTGTCATAAGATCCATAGGAACAAGTTGGTGAATCTTGTCCCAAAAGTGCTGTACTACCTGGTAGGTAGTCATCAGCAGTTTTACCAGATGATTGTAATTTCTTCTTTTGATCAATTTCTCTCTCAAAAGTAAGTAATCTCCCATGGAGTTTTGTTAGAGTGAGGGAGCTAAAATCTGGTGAGGATCTTAAAACAATGGAGTATGTTTCCCATTTGTCAGGTAAAGACCTTAAAAATCTATGTAGCATAGACACTGTTGTATAGGTCTGACCATTTAACTTTAGCTCAGATATTAATGAGGAGAATCTTTCAAATTGTTGAGTTAAAGTTTCCCCATTAATATGAGCAAATGTTTCATATTGTTGAGCTAAAATCTCTCTGGTGTTGGCAATCACCTCTTCAGTTCCTCCAAACTGTTCTTTAAGACAATCCCAGAGTTCTTTGGCACTTTCACAATGTAAAAGGCCAGAGTATATCTCATTTGGGAGAGCCATTGCCAACATAGAGAATGCTTTTGCATCTAGCTCAAGTTTTAGGAAATCATCATCTGTATATTCTTTAGGGTCCTTAGGGACCTTAACATTAGTTTCAAGATTAACATTTACTGGTTTGTGAGGACCATATATCACAGATCTCCAACAACCTGTGTTGGTTTGTGACAAGGTATGTGCCATTCTCTTTTGCCATATGTTGTACTCATTTCTCACAAGCATGGCAGGTTTAGTGGCAGAACCAGTATTATGTGGATCCATTTTAAAGAGTATAGATTTGTCAGATGACTCTTTTAAGTGATGGATATTGATAAAAAGTGAACTTTTGATCTTTTTATTGAATATCAATAAGAGCTTTGTGTCTGATTCTCAATTTGTTAGATTGATATGTGATCAGATAAACCAATGCTCTGATACCAATTGTTGGATCAGTTTGCTCTTTTTGCTAAGTAAGAACTTGCTATCTTGGCACTTAAGTGTTTAGCAAGTCCTTGTAGATCAGATTATAAGCACAGCGGAATGTATAAGTTGAAGCAACACTTTTTATACTAAGGCAGAGTTATTACTCCCCCTTGATGATTGAAACTAATAAATAACAAGTATTTATTATGAATCCAAGCAGTAAATGAGAATTAGATACTTAGACAGATTCACAATAAATACTGAAATGGAATAGAACAGTGATAGTGTTTGAAGGATTTTTCTATTAAAATCAATGTCTAAAATAGAAGGTTGAAGCCTCCTATTTATAGACGTTTACATACATGTATCTTGCCCAAAAAGCAAGTACAGAAACAACAGAAACAAGTTGCACAAGTTGCAACATTGAAACTAACAAAATAGCTAAAAGTAATAATAAACAATAAAACTACTGATGCAAAAGGCGGTGGAAAATATCTGATGCTAAGTGCTGATGAAAGACAAACTACTGATGAGTAGTTTGTCTTCAGTACTTCTGAAGTGAACTTGTCTGGTTTGGACTTCAGAACTTCTGATGAAGTTTCTTCTTCAACACTTCTCTTATCTTCTCTTCAGCAGTTTCTTGTCTTCTTTTCAGTACTTCTATACTTAGCCAAAATGACAGAAGTGAATTAAACTAAGGTTTCCAAAAGTGGTTTCACCAATCCTCTTTGTCCTAACAGAGGATGTGACAGATTGGTATTAGAGCCAATGGTTATAGTGAACTAGGACTGCATGTAGAGTCTGGTCTATAGTCGAGTCTCACACACTAGACGGTCACACATTTATGAGTCATAGTAAGTGGGAAACATACTAACCTTGTCGGGGTGTCGGTAACATCATCATTGCATCATCTATTATATCTTCTATTTGTTTCTATCTCCTATTCTTGTTATTTCTTCTTTTTCGGGTTTTGAAGATGAAAAGACTAGTTTGTGGATCCTTACACGGCAGTAGCGTACATTAGAGTGGCTTTGACATACCCTAGAGATATGTCCAGGATTCGGACATCTCCCTTTTACACTCCAATGGACACACTTGCCTATACATGCATTATCTTACACTCGTACTCGTTGTAGTACGCCCCCAAGTGACTATTCACTTGGATGTCTCTTTCATTCCCTTGGTATTTGGTGACTTGTAGTTCAAGCTATGAGCACACCTGGATGACCATGTAGAGCAATTTATTATTTTGGGTGCACACGAAATCATAAATTGAGATTCATGAAAATCCTAGTGGACTTTGTGTTTGAGCTAATAGTCATGGATGGACCCAGTACCTAATCCTTTTGACCACTAGTAATTTTATGCTAGTGATGAATCTGAATATCTTGTTTCTTGTTTGTGGCAGAAGATGTCTGGAGTTCGTGGAGGTCGGCGAGGTGGCCGGACTAGTGGTCACGGTAGTGGTGGCCGTGGCGGGGGTCGTGGCAATGTCAACATGACCCATGATGAACTGAATAATCTTCTTCAGCAACAAATGAACATCGCTCAGGCTGCTTTCCAGACCGCTCAGCAAGGCCTCGGTAGCAATTTGATTACTGCAATTCCTATCTATGTCTTTTGCTGTAATGTGTTTGTTTCGTGAAACAGTGCTGTTTGTTGTTTCAGGAAACACTTGGGAACCCGTATCCTCCACCACCACCTCATGATCAATAGGTGTGTACTTTCAAGATGTTCATGGATTGTAAGCCCCACAACTTCAGTGGGACTGAGCGAGCAATGGGACTGCTCAGGTGGTTGGAGAAGATTGAGTCTATGTTCGTGATGTGTAATTGCCCTCTGGTGGATCATGTGAAGTTTGCTTTGGGAACTTTCGAATGTCCTGCATTGTCTTAGAGGAACTCTACCACTCAGAATATTGGCTTGGGTGAAGCCAATGCTATGCCATGGGTGGATTTTGTGTTTTGTTTGAAGAGTGAGTATTGTCCTAGAGATGAGATTAAGAAGTTGGAGCATGAGCTATGGAACCACATGATGGTTGGGTCAGAGATTGAGGAGTATACTACTAGGCATCATGAGCTGGCACTCATGTGCCCGGATTTGGCTACTCTGATGTATCGGAGGATTGAGCACTATATTGTTGGGTTGGTGACTAAAGTTCATAGGTTTGTGACTGTGAATGATTGTTATACTCTCCAGGGTACTGTCAAGTTGGCTCATAAGCTGACCAATCAGAAGTTCGATGGGGCTGCATTACCTCATAGGGGCGAACTGTGAGAGCCCCTCAGAGCAACAAAAGAGAATGGGAGAATGTGGGTAAGAGTTCAGCACCAGTTAAGCCGCAACAGCAGGCAAAGAAGTTAGAAGCATCTGGGTCATCGTCCAGACAGAAGCAAAGTTGGTACACGGGGAAGCTTCCGAGGTTCAACCGTTGTGGTTTCCATCATATGGGTGATTGTTAGAAGATTCATTGTCATCGATGAAATCGCCTCGGTCATCTTGGTAAGGATTGTAGGGCCAATCCCCAGCCAAGGCAGACCCAAGTAGTGGATGCTACTCGTGCTCATCAGGATGAGCAGAGGTGTTATTATTGTGGTTAATTGAGGCACTATAAGCGGGATTGCCCAAAGTTGAAGCAAGGCGAGGCTGGGAAGAAAGGGAATGGTAATGGCAACGGGGGGTGGCGGCAGGAATGCGCGCGCCTTCGTCATTGGATTGGGGGAAGCCTGAAAGGACCCAGTCACTGTTACCGGTACGTTTCTTCTTAATGGTCGCTATGCTTCAGTTTTGTTTGATTCTGGTGCCGATAAGAGTTTCATATCTGCTACATTTAGTCAGTTTCTAGATATAGTACCTACACCTTTAGAGATTAAGTACTTGGTAGAATTGTCTAACGGTAAACAAATCGAGGCTACGCGCGTTTTTAGGGAGTGTCGCCTTGAGTTACCGGGTTTGTCCTTCCCTATTGATCTTATGCTGGTTGATTTGGGTTGTTTTGACGTTGTGGGTATGGATTGGTTATCCTTGTATCGTGCCGAGATTGTTTTTTTTTTTACAAGATTGTTCGACTTCCACTTCTTGATGGTGAGATTTTATCGGTTTGGTGAGGAGAGTGGTGTTCATTTGAGTATCATTTCTTGAGTTTAGTATTGATCTTGAACCTGGTGCAGCCCCTATCGCCCGAACCCCTTATCATCTTACACCTCCTAAGATGTAGGAATTATCCAACCAGTTGTAGGAGTTATTAGAGAATGGTTTTATTCGGCCTAGTTTGTCTCCATGGGGAGCCCATATTCTCTTTCTCAAGAAGAAGGACGGAAGCCTACGTATGTGCATTTACTACCGTGAATGGAATAAAGTGACGATCAAGAACCGCTATCCTCTGCCACGTATTGACGATTTGTTCAACCAGCTTCAGGGTTCCAGCTATTATTCGAAGATTGATCTGAGATTCGGATACCATCAACTTAGGGTGCATGAAGCTGATATTCCGAAGACTGCCTTTCGTACTTGTTATGGTCAGTTTGACTTCTAAAAGTCAAGTACCCTTAGCATGATCATGTTCACTATCAATTTCCCAATCATCTTTAGGCTACATTTTCAAGCATGGTGTGATTTATCTTTTAAGCATGTGTTTCACATTTTATATGCAGGTAATTCCATGATTACCCAAATCAAGTTATCACCTAAATTTGCAAACAAGGCCATTGAGGCGTTTCGTTAAACACTTGGTGTGCACCCACCAAATTCAATGATTTTCATGAGTTTAAGTTTAGCCAAAACATACCCAATTATCTAATCATCATCATATCATGTTGTTTAGACTCTTTAGCCTAAATTTCTCATTATAACAACTCATAAGAGTCAACTAGATCTCTAAACATAGATGGTTTCAACCTAGAGGTTAAACCCCAATTTTTACACATTCACATAATCATATGACTATAATTAACACACATACTAATTGTGATTTGTAAACAAATTATACATATTTAAGGCTCCCCAAGACTAGGGCAACCTATATTAACCATTAATTCCACATTTTTATCAAAACCCTAGATTTGCATAAAAATAAAAAAACGAATATAACATCAATTTCTACCAAATAAAAGGTACCTTGATGTTCATTAGGCCTTAGATCACCCATTTCTTGCTAATGCACTGAAAAGCCCTTTGGTTTGGCTTGGATTGCATAAGATTTGTGAGTTGTAGGTGTGATGTGTGTATTTTTGCGTGTAAAGATCAACTTCTCCTGATAAATGTCGATCCACCACTTATTTACACAATATACCCCCATCTCAACTTTAGCCAATTCACACATTTAGTCCCTCAAGTCAAATTCCAAGTTTATTAGAGTAAATGACTACTAGGTTAGTCTCGTGTATTGGGTTTTAGTCTCATTAAGATAATAAATATTACGGGGTTACATTCCTATCAAGACAAAACCCTGTTTTATTTACTGATAGAAGGTTTGCTCTTTTAGTTAATTCATTTGTTATTTGTCAACCATGCCAAATGGCATAATTAAGCGAAACTGATCTTCGGGGTGTTACAACAGGTTTTAATATTTCGTCTTTTCTTGCTTACCAAACAACATAAAGTAATATTTTTGTTTCATTCTCATATGGCAACCAAATAAGACATGGAAAGGTAATGATTCATTCCATTACCTTGTCCATTCCATTCCCTTGTCTATTCCATTACCCCATCATACCAAACAGACCCTTATGTTTTGATTTTGATCTCGATTTTGATTGTAAAAAGAATCCAAACAAGAACACAATAGAAAATAGTTGGACTTCAAAGATCGTGATTTTACTATTCTGATGTAGTACAACCTTTAACTGTCACTACATTATTCAAATTCCAATCCTCACTTTCCTGCTTTCATTTTTTAACCTAACCGCTTTGCCTTTGTTTGGGAACGAGCTATAATCCAGTAACAAACAAACTCAATACAAATATAAAATAACATCTTATAATGGGGCCACAAAAAGATGTGGCCCTATGCCTATGCTCTGGTAGACTTATACTTTAGCTAGTGTTGGGTTTTGGTATTAACAAAATTAACTTAACCAGACTGAAAACCAATAATCTAATCAAATAAATCGAACCATTTAACTAATTGGTTAATAAGATTTTTTAACGGGCGACTTTGGTTTTGGTTGAAGCTAATAAATTGAATTGAACTGAACCATTCAGATTTCTAGAATGTGTTGTGTTCCCCGTGAAATCGCGCATACACCCTACTAAGGGCCTGTTTGGTATCCTTTTAATGAGGCTTTGAACCATTCAGCTCTGAATGATTCAGCATTCAGACTGTTTGTTTCAACTTAAAAAAGGCTCTGAATGGAAAGATTAAGAGCTGAACCATTCAGATTTGGTGCATAGCTGAACCATTAAGCACTTAATCATTCAGAGCCTCTTAACCATTCAGATCTCTTAATGATTCAACACTTAATCAACCAAACGCCCCCTAAATATAACTTATAATAGACTAGATTTATACCCCGGGAGCGTCCCAAGGTTAGAAATCTAATATGACATATCAATTTTACATACGAAACAGACTGATGCGCTTTACAGTTATATGCAGGAAAGCTTCGGATAGCACCTAACCTAAAACAATTAACAATGTATCTCCAATTTTAACGTCTAACCTTAAACAATGTATAACTCTAATATTAAAACCTAACCTAAATAATGTACAACTCCAATGCTAACACATGCTGTAAATAGAATTCATATTTACTGGTTTGAACATAATTAATGACTTGCGTATACATGATTAATGAATAACCTGAACACTTTGTGTTTTTTTCCTGTATGAACAAAACCCCACAAATAAATAATCGTTTTTTCTCCGTTTTTTATATAGCACTATGGACTCGTTGAAAAAATAATGAAACACTCATTAATTTGGTCGTTTTTTTTCTCCGTTTTTATATATCACTATGGTACTCGTTAGAAAGATAATAAAACGCTCGTTAATTTGGTGTAATTTTTTTTCTTTAAAACATCCCGTATATAAAAGATATTAACGTTTAAATATGGGAGGAAACATAAAAAAGAAAAATCTAATTTTGTTTTAAATTTTTTTTTCTAATATATCTAATAAGTAAATCTTTTATTTTAAATTCTAAGATATGTATATCTTGTATAGGTTTTTAATTAATTTTATTATTAGATTTTAATAATAAAAAATAAAAAAAAAATTTAAATACTTTTATAGATTGTTGAGTCATGTAGAATTTTAAACGAATACAAAAATTAATAATATATGTTGCTTTTTATTTAAATCCACAAATATAACTTAAAGCCTAAAATCATGGAGCTTTCCCCGTTAGAAATTCGTATGACATTCTATGTATACCATTTTTTTTACAAAAAAAAAAAAAGTGGATGACAAACACATCCTCATATTTTATAAAAAACAAAACTACTTTGGACTTTCGTCATCAAATTTGACCATCCAAAATGTTTTTTTGTTGGTATAAACGAAACTGGTTAATTGTTACATTACATACATGGGTGGCTTATAAAATAAGTAGATATACATATATGAGGATGTGGTTGGGAAATGATTTTGTGGTTATTTCATACTTAAAACAGCAATATGATCTTTTAACATAGATCAGGAGAGATTTTTAGCATTGAATGAACATTAGGCTTTTAAGGCATCAAATGTTTGGTGGCATCGCATTATGCCTTGTGATACGAGATTGATAATCCTACAAAACCATTGAATTCGTGAAAGTTGTTTTATTGCATGGTGTTTGCTAACACACCCTTCTCATAACTATTTCAACACACCTTAAGCAAATAAACACAAGAAGAAAGGTTTAATATCCCTTTATCGGCATAGTAATAAAAGAAAAAAAAAACGCCATGACCCATTGTTAGTAGTGTTGGGACCAGTTAGCAGCACTCCCGACTCTTGGCATGCCAGACTCTTTCCTTGAACCGGAATCCACTTTAAAGTTTGCACCGCACATCTCTCCTGAACTGTCCACTCTAGGCACTGCCTTCAGTTCATTCAACGGATGCTCAAAGCTCCTTAACCCTCCAGATGTAGTGAAGAAACATCCTGTAATATTATTACTATGTTAACGATTGATTTAACACACACTTCACATCATATATTTGATCATTTGTAGTCGAGCCAAATAGAGCAGGTGGCAAATTTGACCCGTTTATATACAAACGGGTCAATGCAAGTTATGTGTAGGTCCAACATGTCCAGTGTTGAGCGGGTTAAAACTTAAAAGTCATCTCATTATCTATACTACTATATAGTGCATTGTAGATGGGCAACAATGTAATTTAACTTCATTATAGAAGGACATTATTGTAATTTATATCAAATCATTAATACATTATTTAATATAAATTTCTAACTAATTAATACTTTATTTAATAAACTTATAAGTATAATTAAATGAACTAAATGCCTTTTTTTTTTGGAAGGTGTACTTCAGCGGTGAAACCAATCGACAGACAACCCCTTGACCCGAGTTCGAATCACTACCTACGCACCGGTGTCCACTTTGAAGTTATCTCAAACCGTTACAGGAAATTTTTTTCGTGATGTGCAGGATTCGAACTCAATACCAAGCCCGGGCGGGAACCCTCCGAAGAGGTAAACCCTCCCACCTCTCCCCAGCTGGGCTGGAGGTAATTGGCAAATGCCTTTTCTCTAACAATAACTTTTATACTTATAAATAAAAAAAAAATAAGATAGAGATACATATATAATTAGAACAAAACCAAAATTAAAGAAATTTATAAAAACAAAATAAGTAATAGTATTATGTTATTATATACAACCAAGGAGCAAATATATAGACTTAAAGTTATGTATATCTAAATATCATACCGTTGACACGACACATAAAATTAAAAATATTATATTCTTTAAATTAAAATAACATTATTAATTATATGTAATAAGAGTAAGTTATTTAACATTTTAGCAAATGCATTATATTTCTTTAAATTAAAATAGCAATATTTAATATGATATGTAATAATATTAAGTTATTTAACTGTTTATCAAATGTTTAAAAACTATAATTTGTTGACTAAATCAAACTATAGATTATACTTCTTTTTCTACCGGCAGCCCTAAAATGCATTGTATTACTTATTAGGAACATTATAAAAAAAATTACTCTTGCCCAGAATATAATTTGAAGGTACGTGAGGAGATGAGTTCATTGCAATTGTTACTGGATATTCATATTGGTTCAAGTTCTCTATCCGTGCCTCTGAATAAATGAATTATTGAGACTAAATGGATATTGAAGTGTTTTTTAAGAAACTTATATTTCAACATCTTTGACAACAATATAGAGAAAAAATGCTTGAAAAATGTCCATTACATTAAATTAGCCTAGACATAACCCCTTTTTTTCTCAAACCAGTTTGGGTTTAAAACAAGTTTGGGTTATTTTAAGTTCTTTGGCCAAATCGACACGGGCTAGAAACCACGATGGACAAAATGTAAACCAAACCTCCTAGAACCGATTGGCGTTGGGGAAAACTAAAGATTATTTTTTTACAATATTTTAGTTTTAGGTTTTTTCTAGTGTTATTATTACTATTTCGTCTACATTTCCATTTAACTTTCATTCAAAATTGGTTTGTCCCGCTGCGTAGCGCGGGATCACTTCTAGTCTATCAAAAAACGGTTAGATGTTCCAACCGACCCGTTTGACATACACTTAAAAGTACACGTATTGACCCAAACAATTATTGCCCGTTACCAATTTTACACCCCTAACGTAAGGTAAAACTATTAACCATATGCTCAGAACACAGGGAAATTAGAAACGCCTTACTCCAACATGCGTATAACAATCATCAACCAACGGTTACGTTTAAAAGAAAGCTGATGAGATCAAATGAAATCGTAGGAATACAAAAGCCAAACCTTTGGGAAATGGTGCAAAGGATTTGCCACAGCCCTTCTTTACGGTGTCCACATCATCAGAGAGCACCAAATGCCCTTCTGAATCAGCTCCCCAGAAGAAAGGCACACTGCCATCAGCATCCTGTGTTTAAAATATGCTACTTGTAAGCCAAACTACATAGAAAAAAAAAAAGAGTAACAATGTAGGCATTAAATTACTCACAGCGGCTATGAAAGTCGACTTTGTGCTGCTGTCATAGAGAATAAAAGCAAATTTTCCTTGGAGGTCTCTCATGACTTGGTCTGCAGGGTAAGGGCCTCTGTCCCTTAAAGTTCTGTACGCCTCAATAACAATAGTCACTTCATTTGCAGTCTTGGTTAGGCCGTATTGTTGTTTTAAGGGCGCGACGTTTTCTACATGACCTTGGAATAAGCAGAATATGTCGTCCACCACAGCAAACAATCTACCAAACGGCCACACTTTAGTCCACCATCCAAATGTAAAAAAAATGTTTATTATTCATACGATTATAGATTCATATTAGCATACCAAAAAAATTAAATGAATATTACGAATGTGTCTGGACTAGAGTCTAAGACAGTCTTGCCCCTTGTAAAGGATACCCCTGTATTCAATCCGGACCAATAAACTTGCCAATGTGGGGCTAACCAACTCGGTAGAGGCGTATGCCTCTTAAGGTTTAAATCTTGACAAATGTGTAACTTAAAATTACAGTGTAGTGTACTATTATAGTATATTATAGTCTTTAGACTCTTTGACAAAATAGATGACAGATCAAAACAAATTTGGATGGGTGGTCGATCAAAATAAGTGTTAAGTTGAATTCAACCACAAATATTTCTTTATTTGTTAATTAAAATAAAATGTTAGCAACACATATATTTAAACAAAGAAAAAAATAAACTTATATTTAAAAAAAATAAAATAAAAAGTCAAGTATTTCAAGACTAGATCAAAGTAAGACGGATCAGGAAGCATGACTAATTAACAAACAAGATCAGATTCGAATCATATTCTCCAAAAAGAAACAAATTCAAACCAATCCACAAACAAATCTTTAAAATAATAAAATCAGATCTACTATCCAAATGGTAAATACCTGGGTAAGAGAGGGTTTTGTTTATCAACAGAGTAAGAGATGAGACCAGAGCCACCAAGACTAATAGTGACAGCAGAGGGATGGATGGAGGAGAAGTGGCGAGACAAAGCAGCATCTTTGAGGGCATTGATGGAAGGGTCTTGTTGTGGGGTTTGTAGACCATCTGGGATCGTGGCTACGGTCTTGTCGAACACTGCCAACATGTTTGATTGATCGGTTGTATGTTGTGATGATGGGTCGAGATGAATGAAGAAACTAGTAGTGGATGATGGATGATATTTAAAGGGGTAGGCGTCTGGGATTTTGTGTAGTTGGGGATTGGATAATGTGTTACACGTATTTCTGACGTGTTCGAATCAAACAATATTTTATCGCTAAAAAACAGATAACTTAATTGCAAATTTCCATCGACCAATTGACTAATTTGGGTTCATGAATAAGGAAGGAAAACGATACACATATATCTATTGTTTTTTTTTATATTTAACTAAATATATTTTTTATTTTTTTCAACGGCAATTTCATTCATCATGCAAATATATGCAACTAGTTTATTCGTATACTTATATGAATTGATAAAATGTGTATACCCTAAAAAATAGGTCATTATTTAAGAAATGTTTTTAAAGGATTAACACTGATAACTCATAAAACGTACTTTTAATTCTACGTGTACACATCTTCCTTAAGTGAAGTCTCTATACAACTTTATCACATTCTCAAGACATTATAAAATTGTGATGTGAACCGGGAAAAAAACAACCAAATTGTAATAAAATGGTATGTCATGATGATTGGCTTAAGAGGTATGCACGGTGGGGTGATTAATTATCGCTTATCAGCTATAAATTTACCTACTGTCTACCTTTAAGTGGCATAACAACCTTTGTAATCAATGTTTCTAGCAACACCAATCAAAATAAAAAAAAAATAGATTCTTTTTAGTGGGTTCTTATATGTAATACTAAGTTCAAAAGTATATGCACTATTTTAACATGATTAGTAACTTGCTTAGACATGATTAATGAATTACCTGAACATATTGTGTTTTTTTCTGCATGAACAAGACCCACTAAAAAAGTCATTTCCCCATCTTCTTCGAAACCTACCTTGTTTGTCTGCTCCCCACTGATTGCTCTACTTCGAAATTATTAGGAAATTAGACATTAAAGTTTTTGTTCGCCATTGGTTCTCTTTGTTGCCTTGGACTACGACCGTTTCATACCATTGATTTATTAAACTTAACTATGGAAGATGGTCCCCTGAAAATTTGCATATAAGTAGCAGCTTCAATCTAGCCAAACTTGTGCCTTTCTTGAGCCATTTTTCACCTTCTTGGGACCTATAGGGAGGCCTTAGGGTCGACCAAACCCTCTCTAAAGGTAGAAGTAGTTTACATGCAATAAAGCAGAGGGTCGCGAGAATCACGTCATACACATAGGATCATGATGATTTGAAGCTTGTCTATGAGTAGAAGGTTTTCATTTTCCTATGTTGTTATCTTTAGATAGTTGTATTCATCCAGTATTCTCTAAACTCTTCGATTTGTTAAACTTTTATATTATTATTAGTTACATGTGTTTATCTTCTTAACTAACTCTTGTTAGTTTATCTTTTGTAACAGGTTCAATTAGTGGTTAACTTAACAATCCTAAAATCAATAAAGCTTAACTTATCTAAAAACTATCATGGGGTTTGTACGGCTTCTGGTAGTCCCAAGCTAGATCCAAGGTGAGGATTCTGGTAGTGAGACATGTCCCTTGGGCTTCCGATATCTAAACCGGATTCCAAACAATGGCTTATGAATAGAACCAGATCCGGGTGACAAGTTTCTGGTATCGCACCAGATGTGTGAGTGGTTTTCATGGCAAAGGTTGGATTCCCTACTAGTGCACCAGTGATCTTCGGGCTACACACCTTTAGGATTGTTTCTGCCTTTGTTAAGGTCTTCATTCATAAGGCTTGGGGGTTAAGAGTTGCAATTGTTAAGTCATTTAATAATCACTAAACCAAACTAATATTTAATTGATCAATAAATATTTAAGTTGTCAGTTGTTATGACACCCGGCATATTCAACTTAACATTTTACAAACTTATAAGTCTACCTTAGCGAAAAACATTTTATTAACGTACTTAACTGGGTCAGTTGAGTCGGGTTACTTTACGTATTGTCCAGGGTTCAATGATCTGGAGGATCATTGGTGTTATTTTGTGTACACGTGAGTCTTGAGTCCCGTTGTTGGTGAATTACATGAATTGAATTAAGTGTTACGCATAGATTGGTCCATATATGTTATATAATGTGCAAATACGTGTTTTAACGTTGTTTACATGATTATACATGATTCTATATGCTTAACATATGTTAGGATTGCATGTTCATGTGTTAGGATGTGTTAAAACGACAAAACTGGAAAATCTGGAAAACCCAGAAACTGGTTCGACCTTAAGGGGGGTTGAACCAAGTTCCTGAGCCACACTAAACTCTCATTCGACCACATTAAACTCTCATTCGACCCCTGTAAGGGTCGAACCCGCAGTAACTATAAATACCATACTTTGCAATTTTTCATCATTTCACAAACCCTAAACCCATGTATGTTGCTGCACCTGAATACCGAGGAAATAAGATAATGGTCTCAAATCATTCATTGCAAATTCCCCAGCTAACATGTCCATGAGCCGATGTCGTAAGTCTTCAGTTGAGGTCGTAAGGATAATATCATCGACATAAATGAGTAGATATGCGATGTCGTGGCCATGACAATAAACAAACAGTGAATTATCCGACTTACTTTGGCGAAACCCATGGGAGGTGACAAAATCTGTGAAACGTTGGTACCATGCCCGCGGGGCCTGCTTGAGGTCGTAGAGAGAACGCTTGAGGCGACATACATGATCTGGGAAATTCCTGTGTCGAAACCCAAAGGATTGATACATGTAGACAGTTTCTTCGAGATTGCCATGTAGAAAAGCGTTTGTGACATCAAGTTGGTGAATTTGCCATGACTGTGCTAAGGCAAGAAATAAAACCATGCGAATGGTTGCCGGTTTGACCACTGGGCTAAATGTTTCTCCCAATCAATACCCGGTTGTTGTCGTCTACCATCACCAACAAGTCTTGCTTTGTACCGTTCTAATGTGCCATCCGACCTGTATTTATGTTTAAAAAGCCACATGCTACGTATAATATTCATATCTGGTGTACGAGGTACTAAATCCCAAGTCTTATTTTTAAGAAGTGCACTAAACTCGTTGTGCATGGCATTGTACCATTCCGGTATGGATAGGGCAACATGTGGGTTTTTGGGTATAGGTGAGATGGTGGTGGTGTGGAGGTTGAACAGTTGTTTGGGCTTGACGATGCAACTCATAGAGCGTGTGTAAATGGTACGATGTTGGACGTTTGTCTGGTCCGGTTGGTGTAATGGGGATGTAGTAGACGTTTGATTTTGGGCCACGGATTGGGCAGTTTGGGAGGTTGGTACGGGCTGGGTAGATATAGGTGGGTTCTGTGAGGTTGGAGGTTGTGTATGGGCCGTGGTGTGAGTTTGAGATGGTGGGCCGGGAGTGATAGTTGTGGGAGGGGTAGGTGATGTGTTTGGGCTGGGTGGGGGTATGGTAGAGTGTGGGCCGTGAGTTTGGTGCGGTGGTATGGTAGGAACGGTAGTTGGGCCGTGGGTGGAGATGGAGGATTTGGGCCGTGGGCTTGCTGGGATGGAATTGGACCGGGTGAGACATGTTGCCACAGAAGAGGTTTTAAAGGAGGAGTAAGGAAGTCATAATTATGTGGTGAGGTGGTGGTTTGAATTTGGTATGGAAATATGGACTCCTCAAAGTGGACATGACGAGAGATGATGATGCGGTTGGTTTTTAGGTCAAGGCATTTGTACCGCGATGGTTTGGGGGATAACCAAGGAAGATACATGGTTGTGAAGGATTATGTAATTTATGTATGGTGGTTGATGGAGTAAGGGAAAACATAGGCAACCGAAAACACGAAGGTGTGTGTATTCGGGGAGGCAATGGTATAATAGATATGTGGGTGAGAGGAAGTCATGTTGTTTGCTGGGAAGGATGTTAAGGATGTATGTGGCGGTCTCAAGGGCATGGTGCCATAGGTTGGGTGGAAGGGAGGCTTGAGCAAGGAGGGTGCAAAGCATGTTGTTAATGGTGCGGATTTTGCGTTCCGCCTTACCATTTTGGGAGGAGGTGTGTGGACAAGAAAAACGAAATTGCATGCCCGATTGTTTGCAAAATTCATAGAATTGGTTATTTGCGTATTCTTTACCATTGTCACATTGGAATTGCTTAATTTTACGTTCAAATTGGGTACGAATTAAATTGTGAAAAACAGTAAAAATAGCAAAGACCTGTAACTGTGACTAATGGGAAATGTCCACAAAAAAATTGGTAAAGTCATCAAGGAAAAGCACATAGTAGCGATGTCCAGCCGTGCTAAGCACGGGGGACGTCCAAAGATCATTATGAATTATATCAAAAGGCAAACAAGTAGCATTAACAGAATAAGAAAATGGTAATTTAACACTCTTCCCAAAAACACATGATTGACAAAGTTTGTCATTTATTTTTCCATAATCAATAAAAGACGATTGTTTTAATGAATGCAAAAGATTGTTGCCAGGGTGTCCTAGGCGTTGATGCCAACGTTCTTGAGACACAGCAGCGAGAGCAGTAGGGTTGGTGAAGTTGGTTGAGAATTGTTGTGTGAGTGGATAGAGGTCGCATGTGTTATTACATCCGAGGATAGGAGCCTTGGTTTTGAGATCCTTCACAAGAAAGCCAAAAGGATCAAATTCAATAGACACCAAATTGTCAGTTGTAAGGCGTCTCACAGAAATTAGGTTTTTGATAATGTTTGGTGCAAAAAGCACATTGTTTAATTTTAAAGGTGGGAAGGGCGGGGGGGAGGACTTGGTTACCTTGAGCCAAAACCGGAATAGACATGCCATTACCAACAATAATATTTTTATTAGTGCAAATATTAAAATTAGACGGGGAATAGATACCTTGTTCGTTGGCCGAGTGGGCTGATGCACCGGTGTCCATAACTCCGTGATCTGGTGGGTTCAAGGCCATGGTGTAAAGAGCTTGCTCAATATCAGTAGGTGTATACCCCATATTGTATGCTTGGTCCGGTCGCGGGCCTAAGACACCTTGACCCGCAGAATTGTTTGTGGGCCTTGAGGGATATGGGCAAGGTGGAATAGTATTATTATTAGAATTGGTGGGCCTTTGCTGATTTTGTCCCTGAAGGAGAGTAGCCCATTGGCTAGCGACCCAATTAGATGGAAAAATAATGTAGGGGTGACCGTTGAACCCATTTGCTAGAGTATTATTGTTTTGAGGTGGTCTGTTCCAGTTGTTGGAGCTTTTGCCGCGGCCTCTCTCGCGACTACGACCGCGGCCACGAGGTCGTTCATCATTAGACGATGATGAAGAGACAGAAGCCGACAGGGCAGTAGCGGAGATCTGGGCGGCCGAGGTGGCATGGCGTTGCTTCTTTTGTTCTTCCATATTGAGGCGTGAGCGAACCTCTGAAAAATCCGGTAGTGGATCTTTATTACCGAGAACAATGGATATGCCATTAAACTGTTCGGTAAGACCGGCTAAGCATTGTAAGACTAAGCGGTCGTTGTCAACGGGGGATCCAATTCCGGTCAATTGGTCCGACAGAAGTTTGGCGTGTTGACAGTAGGCAGCCATGGAGGAGAAGTTGGCGAGGCTAAGATTGGAAAATTCTTGGGTGAGAAAAATGGAGTAAGTGTGTTTATTGTCATTGATGTGGTGGTTAAGAGAGGTCCACGCATCGAACGCGGTTTGACCGGGTGTCATGATGGTGTGTACGAGCCCCTGTGAGATGGTCTCGTAGATCCATTGAAGCACTATGGCATCAAGGCGAGACCACAGAGCTTCTGCCAAGGAAGGAGCGGTTTGTTGTCCTTCGGCTATGGAGGAAGAAGTAGCGAAAGCGGGCTATCTTGGTTGAAGATGGTCGAAAACGTCATACGCACGATAATGGATCTGAAATAATTCAGACCATGTGATGTAGTGTGAAGTTTCGTCTTCGAGGGTGATGGGGATAAAGTTCCGTATATTTGATACAGTCATAGCCGGGTGGAGCTTCGAATCCATGTGAGGATATTAAGGTGAAAAGAAACAAAGAAACGAACAGAATGTGAGGACAGAAGCAAAGTTTTGATCGGTGATGAAGAGACAGAAGGTAGATCTATTAGGATGATACCATACTAGAATAATTGTCAAACCCTTACCATTACATTCCATTACAATTGGTATATATACATGTACAGTCAAATGATATAATAAGTAATAATCAATGCATGGTCAAGTCAAATGTATAGTGGTCAAATGTATAGTCAATGATCGGTCAAATGCGCAGTCAATGATTGGAGAGTGATTTTCTCTATTATGGTTGATGACGTGGGTCCTAAAACGACCACGTCTAAAACCCTTGTCAAGAAAATAAAGCAAAGTAAAAAAGATATTAAGGTTTGTAGAACTTCCTGGAGCTGAAACGCTAACATAAGGCAGCACGGCTGCCATATGGTAGCTGTGCAGCAGAAAGTGAACAGTAGAAAATGTTGGAAATATAAAAAGGTGCTTCAGCTTTTGACTATTGGCATAAAACAAAACATCACACAGCTCCATGTCCACCTAGGAAATAGAAAAAGCTGAATATGCACCAAAAGGGTAAAGTCTCACTGCAGGCAGCTGAAAGAGAGTCAACCATGGCCAGGTATAGTAAGGATGCTACCCTAAGGGAGCTCCTGGGCAGATTTCTGTTGCCTATATAAGGAGACCCTTGGGTTTGCTTTCCACACACACTTCTCACTTCTTCCCTTACTCTCATACTCTCTACATTATTAACTCCAAAAGAATACATACTTATTCTCACGCCGGAGTCCAAACGCAGGAGACCCCCTCCTGCGTTAAGGCTAACGGTGTTTGCTACCTTGTGCAGGTCCATTCCAGGAGCCAGAGGATCCCCTAAACCATAACTTAAACCTAATATACCACTAACCCTTTTACCTAAACATCTCGCAACCTAATCCCGGTCATTTTCCTTGTTGTAGCAACAATGGTCAAGTCAAATGTATAGTGGTTAAATGTATAGTTAATGATCGGTCAAATGTGCAGTCAATGATTGGAGAGTGATTTGCTCTATTTTTTTTGAACGGCAAATTTTATACCACCTTATTTCCACCTAACCTTGCATTTAAATGTATAGTTAATGATCGGTCAAATGTACGAAGAAACTTCTTGCAACTCCGAGACCTCTTAAACGGTTATGTACGGGAAGAAAGGTCCAGAGGTGTAAAGGTCAGGCTGTCCTATGATGAAGAACCTACAGTTACCCTCTCACCTTCACCTCCGTTGTGGGGAACCACTACCTCCCCTACAACTCAACGTATTGAAACAAGCCCTCACCCTTATTTAAACAGTCAAGGAGGTCTTCTTTCATGGGAAGGTCCTAGCAGAACCGTATTCTCTCCCGGGGTCCAAGAGTACACAGCAGAACAGGTGATGGAAGCCACACAAGTATCCCTGTCATCCTCAACACCCCTATCCTTTGCAGAAGCTCTAAGGTCCCTACCTTTAGCTAGTAGTGCCGTGGCTGCCTCCTTGGCAGGAGCCGGAGGCTATGTTGGAGGGTTGGCTGCATCTTCAGCGGCGATGCACCTCAATTACTCCCAGCCTCAGCCCGCACCTTATATGCCACCATGTTTTCCCACATGGCCCGGGGGATACCCGTGGCAGTATCCGCTTCCTCTAAACCAAATACCGGCAACGGCTCTCCCGGGGGGTTAAGGTGGAGGCATACCCCAGCCTCAAATCCAAGCCTCCACAGTCGACACCCGAACCGGGGCTATACCCTCCGAGCCATACCGTCCCAAGTCACTAGAATGCTTCGCCGAGCACATAGCACATTTTGACTTTCCTAACAAGATAAAAATGCCGGCCAACGTAAAGACGTACGACGGAACCGAGGATCCTGACGACCATCTAAATGTCTTTTCCGGAGCAGCCACTGTAGAAAAGTGGAATAATGCCGAGTGTTGCCACATGTTTATGCAAACGTTGGTAGGTCCGGCCCGCTTGTGGTTTTGTGGTCTCCCTGCTCGCAGCATCTCATCCTTTGATGACCTACGGAGGAGCTTCACCTCCAACTTTAATCCCTTAAGAAAGTGCACCAAGGACGCTGCCATACTGTACCAAATTCAGCAGGGGGAGCATGAGGACCTCCGAAGCTTCATAGAAAGATACAAGAGAGAAGGTTTGCAATATAGTGGAGCCACCGAAAAGATTCGAGTCTCGGGATTCATGGGGGCCATCCGCCCTAAAAAGTTATTAAGAAGGTTTCATGAAGACGTTCCTCAAACCATGGAAGAAGCTTTCGAGAGAGCCGAAGCCTTCCTTCGGGGGGGAGGAGGCTCTTACTCGGCAGGATAACCGAAAACGGGATCGTGGAAGTTGGAGAGACAGCTCAACAAGCTCCCGAAGAACCAACTTCCAACCCTACAACGAGAGGCGATCTGGAAGGTCTTTCGAACAAAGAAGAAATGAAGAAAGGCGACGGTCTCCCAGACCTGGAAGGCATCAAGAGAAAGAAAGGCACGTGTTCACCGTCCTAACCAAGACCCCTCAAGAGATACTTTCCACCGAAGAAGTCAAATACACGTTCCGACCTCCCCGACCTCTATCTAAACCGGCTAGCAAGAGGGATACCAGCAAGCATTGTGCTTTCCACAACGACACTGGACACCACACGAATGATTGCTATCAACTGAAAAAGAGAATAGAAGAGGCAGTCAAGTCCGGGGAATTGGCCCACCTGATTAAGGACATCAAGGGAAGGAAAGATGAGGGGAGAAAGGACAAGGAGGTCAACATGGTTAGGCACGAGGGACCTCAGCAGATCAAGAGAGCTCGAACCGAGCCTTGGAACAAGCAGTACATTTGCCTCCCTCCAGCACCAGACGAATTGATCATCACCCCTGTAATAGTGGAAGCAGAACTAAATGGCTTCCCTATAGACAGGGTATACATGGACTGTGGTGACTCGTCTGAGGTTATGTACGAAAGATGTTTCGAATCACTGAGTCCAGAGATCAAGTCCAAGCTCAAACCGTCCGACGCCTCCTTGGTGGGTTTCTCAGGGAACGGGTACATCCCCTAGGGAAGCTCACACTTAGCGTCTGTTTCCGGGATGGAGACTTGTCAAGGACAGAGGAGCTGACCTTCTCTGTTATCAGGTACCCTTCCAGCTATAACGTCCTAATTGGGAGGATGGGCATTGCGACCTTCGGAGCAGTGGTTTCGACAACACATGGCCTCATGAAGCTCCCAACACCCAACAGGATTGCAACTCTAAAACCAACGGAGGAAGCTCTTCTAATAGCTTCCGTGGAAGAAATGCAAGCTCCCAGGAAGATGGAAGCACCAACCAGTGATCCCGTCCGGGATGTTAGCATAAACCCTGCCTATCCGGAGCAGGCTGTGAAAGTGAACAACCTGCTCCCTGATGAGGTTATGTTTGAACTAATTAATCTTTTGCAGGACAGCAGAGACGTATTTGCTTGGTGTCCCGGGGACATGACTGGGGTTCCCAGAAGGTTGGCAGAACACTCCCTCAACATAGCTCCCTCTCACAAGCCTGTCGTCCAGAAGAAAAGGAGCCTGGCACCTGTCCGGAGCCAGGCTGCCTGCCAAGAGGTCGAAAAATTAGTAGAAGCAGGGATTTTGAGGGAGGTACAGTACCACTCGTGGGTGGCTAATCCAGTCATGGTAGCTAAACAAGATGGTTCCTGGAGGATGTGTGTGGATTTCAAAGATCTAAACAAGGCCTGTCCCAAAGACTGCTACCCGCTGCCCGAAATCGATTGGAAAGTAGACTCTCTCACCGGTTTCCAATACAAGTGCTTCCTGGACGCCTATAAGGGGTACCACCAGATCCAAATGAAGCAGGAAGATGAAGAGAAGACTGCCTTCCACACTGATAAGGGGATTTTTTGCTACCGAAAGATGCCCTTTGGCTTGAAGAATGCTGGGGCAACCTATCAAAGGCTGGTGGATCAGGCCTTCTCCAAACAGATTGGGAGAAATATGGAAGCCTATGTAGACGACTTGGTCATTAAAAGCGAGTCTGGGAAGGCAATGATCGAAGACATCCGAGAAACATTCGACAACCTCAGGGCCATAAACATGAAGCTTAATCCTGTAAAATGCTCCTTTGGGTTTGAGGAAGGAAAATTCCTTGGCCACATAGTTGGGAAGCAAAGCATCAAGGCAAACCCAAGCAAGATCCAAGTTGTCCTCGAAATGAAGTCGCCCTCCACGAAGAAGGAAGTGCAGAGCCTCAACGGTAAGATTGCTGCCTTAAAACGTTTCCTACCTAAGTCCGCGGAGAAATCCTTACCTTTCTTTAAAACGCTCAAAAATTGTATTGATAAGAAGGATTTCCGTTGGACCAAGGAGGCAGAGGCTGCCTTCCTGGAGCTCAAGAAACACATAGCTTCCCTGCCTGAAATGGCAGCTCCTAAAAAGGGGGAAGTCATAACAGTTTATTTGTCCGCAGGATCTGAAGCAGTAAGCTCAGTCCTCCTTGTTGATAGGGGAAAAGAGCAGATACCTGTTTACTTTGTCAGCCGAGCCCTCAAAGACGCTGAAATCAATTATGCTCCCATGGAGAAGCTTGTGTTGGCACTAGTACATACCGCCAAGAGGCTAAGGCGGTATTTCCAAGCTCACCCAATGAAGGTGATCACTGATCAACCCCTACGATCCATCCTCGAAAAGCCAGAAGATTCAGGGAGGATGGCAAAATGGGCTGTCGGCCTTGGGGAACACAAGATAGAGTATGTGCCAAGAAGGGCTTACAAAGGGCAGGTATTCGCCGATTTTTTAACCGAGCTACCCATCCTGCAGACAGAAGAGGAGATGAATGAGGTTGAGGAAGAGCAGCCTAACCTCCAGGGGAAGTGGTGCCTTTTCACTGATGGAGCCTCAAGTGTAGAAGGTTCCGGGGCTGGTCTCGTCATTAAAGACCCTCACGGAACTGAATACACTTATGCCCTCCGTCTGGACTTCCCCTGCACCAATAATGTTGCTGAATATGAAGCCCTGCTGGCCGGCTTGAGATTAGCAAGAAGCATGAACGTTCAAGAACTAACAGTATTTGTTGACTCGAACCTGGTAGTCAAACAAGTGAATGGGGGGTACATCGCTAAAGAACCTTCGATGATCAAGTACAAGGATAAGGTCAAAGAACCGATTCAACAATTCAAGACCTTTACACTAGAGCAAGTATCGAGAACTAAGAATAAGCAGGCAGATGCCCTAAGCAAGCTGGCCTCCCTAACGTTTGCTCACTTAACGAAGAAAGTTCTGGTCGAAGTACTTAAAGAACCCTCCATCAATGACGAAGAAGTCCAAGATATAGTCACTGAAACGGAATCCACATGGATGACCCCAATAGTGTCCTACCTTCAAGAAGGAAAGCTGCCAGATAACGAACAAGAAGCAAAACGGCTGGTCATCAAGTCAAGGCAATACACGATCGAGGAGGGCAAGCTTTACAAGAAAGGATACTTGGCACCCCTGCTCAGGTGTGTTGGGCCCAATCAAAGTGATTACCTCATTAGGGAGGTACATGAAGGGATATGTGGAATGCATGCCGGACCTCGCTCCGTGGTGTCTAAGCTCATGAACCTCGGATATTATTGGCCAACCATGCATAAGGATGCCTTCGAGACAATCAGAAATGTGAAGCTTGTCAGCTGCAAACGCCGGTGAAGACCAGCCCAAAACATGATCTTGTGCCCATCATTTCTGCCTGGCCCTTCTACAAGTGGGGGATGGACATAGTGGGACCCTTCCCACTGGCTCCTGGAAGACTAAAGTTCCTCTTAGTAGCAGTTGATTATTTCACTAAGTGGCCGGAAGTCAAACCACTAGCCACCATCTCGGGGAAACATGTGATGAATTTCGTATGGGAGCAGATAATCTGCAGATATGGCCTACCAGGAGAGATCGTAACCGACAACGGGAAGCAGTTTGCCAACAAGCCGTTCAGCAGCTGGTGCATCGAGCTGGGCATCAAACAGGTTTTCAGCTCAGTAGCTTACCCCCAGTCCAACGGACAAGTTGAACGTATGAACAGGAGCATCGTGGAAGGCATAAAAGCAAGGCTGGGGAGGTACGACAAGAAATGGGTGGACGAGCTCCCAAGTGTTCTCTGGGCTATCCGAACCTTGGAGAAGACAAGTCACCAGAAAACACCCTACAGCCTAGTCTTTGGAAGCGAGGCCGTCATACCAACTGAAATTGGGGTAAGCTCAGGAAGAAGCACAAGGCGAGATGCACAATACAACGAAAAGGAGGTCTTACTCAACCTGGACCTCCTGGAGGAGTCAAGAGATCAAGCCTCCATCAGAGAAGCTAGATACAAGAAAAAGCTCGAATCCTACTACAATACAAGGGTTAGAAAGGAAGTCTTCAAACCGGGGGACCTCGTGTTAAGATGCAATGAGGCCAGCAGACAGCAGAGCGTAGGGAAGCTAGGTCCCCGATGGGAGGGTCCCTACGTTATCAAGGAAGCCCACAAAGGGGGATCCTACAAGCTAGCTGACCCAAATGGAAACATGGTCCCGAGGCACTGGAGTGATAAGCATTTGAAACGATTCTATGTTTAAACGGTTGTAATGCTACGATGTAATCCACATGAAACAGCTAATGAATGAATGAACTTTCTTTTTAAAATCATAGTTCACTTGTCACTTATCTTATCAAAGGGTGAGCCCCTCCTAACCAGGCTCCATGGGATCCGGCGCTATACCTACCCATGAAACGGGGATGAGCTCCTAGGCCACAAACTGCTCAACAGGTAATGAGGGTAATAACCTCCCTGTATACAGGGTGAGTTCCTAATACAATCCACAACTCCATGGGACAAATCCTTTAGTTGGAATACCTAAACCCATGAAAGAGGGTGAGCTCCTCACACCAAGACAGCTCGAACATGTTCATAACAGGTTACAAGTAACCCACTAGGCTAAACATAGCCCCGGTTCTTCAACTTAAAAAACCTGGGATTAAAACGAACATTTTATAACCTATAAGAAAGGTTAAAAAGCTGATAGGATAAGCATTGCATCGGTTCCTTGGCTCAGTAGCCTGGGATGGGTGACTGTAGCATCCACCTCATGGTAAAAGGTTAAAGACATTGCAAACACTATAAACGACAAGCACAAATATTCAACACAACCAGAAATTAAATACTAAAAGCATCACCCCTAAAGGGGGAGCACTTCCACTAACATAAAAAGCCCGTAGGCCCAAAACATAAAAGAGTTTTTTCAGTACATCAGCTTCCCAAAGCATAACATAGAAAGATCAAAACATAATGACGTCATGGAATAATAGAGTCTTCAGTTTCATCCGCGGCATCATCTTCACCAGTGAAGGACAGAACTCGGTTCCCGACATCTTCATAAAGATCCTCGGTGTCAAGGCTTGCAAACGGGTCATCCTCACCAGCAGGAGGAACGGGGTCAATCTTCAAAGCTTGAATAGGGGAGGGGTTTTCAAATACCTGCTCCAAACAAGAAACATCAGACGTACCAGCAGGCTTTAAACGCTTCGAGCTACCCTCCCCACCATCAGCACCCCCCAACATGATCCGAAGGGGCCTCTTAGACACATAGGCATTAAAAACTTCGTCGGCAACCTCCTTCTTCAAACCTTCAGGCTCCAGTCCTTGCAGGGAGGAGAGAGGCTGATGGGAAGCCTTGGCAATATTTGCAATATAAGGATAGGTGGAGACCTCCATCGCCTTCACTGCACTCACAAATTCATCACCCGAAGAAGGCTTAAAGGCAGGAAGCTCCTCGATCTTCTGACCCTCAGCGGCTGCTTTAAAACCAGCTTGTATTCCCCCATGACGTCCGAAAGCAATAGCTTTGGCATAAATGTCGGCCAATGGAGCATTAAACTCCTGGGAATGAAGCAAGTTAGTAACAAAACGGGGAACCCCCCTTGAGATCAGCCAATCTCTCTCCTCGGTCAGACGATCCACTTGAGCTCTCAACTCCACACCAACCTTCTCCACACCAGCCAGTTCTTGCCTAACAGCCTCCCTGGCCTTAGCAAGACCCTCCCTTTCTTCAGCTACCTTCACCTTCTCATCATTCAGACCCCGAAACATCTTATCAAACTTCTCTTTCTCAAAACCAAGCTGAGTCCTGGCCACCGCCAACTCATGAACCAAGTCCTTCACCCGAGTAACATATTTAGTTAACTCCTCCTTCACCTTTTGCAATTCCCCCTCATGCTTCTCATAGGCTCCCTCCACTTGCTCACTCCGAACCAACAAACTACCCCACCTAGACATACCATCAGGAAACAATGATAGGAACTGCCCAAAATGGAAATACATCTTCTTCATCAAGTCCTTGTCCGTCCACTCCCGATGCGCAGCCCTTTCGGCATCAGGGACACAGTGATCAATCAAATCTCTACAGACAGAAGGCCTCTTCAACAAGTCAGAGCTCTTAATGCCCCACTTTGGAACATAAACCTCCTCACTTTGACCCTGTGGGACAGGAGCATCAGCACTAGCACCAGCAACCGATCTTGAACTCTCCCCTCCTTCGCCTCCTGACAGCAACAACTTCTGGTCCCCACTCTTGACTACCACATCCTTAGGCTTTTTAAACACAACATCATCTTTTTTAGGAGAAGACAAAGTCAACTTACCCTTCCCGGTGGCAGGTATACCTCCCATAGCAGACGCAATCAGTGAGGAATCTTCATCCTCCTCCTCAATAACAAGAGGAATGGCAGGAACGTTCCCTGGCCCAGAGGAAACACCTTGAAGTCGCTTGCTGGAGCGACGGAGACTGATGGACCTCTTCACTGATGGCTCCGCAACAGCAGACGGAGAGGAGGTAATGCTGGTATACTCCCCCTGGAAACGGACATGTTCGGTCCTAACCACCACATTCTTCCCCTCAGCAGAGGTCCGAACTTTGAACTTAACATCGGCAATGTCATCCAAGGCGAGGAAGTCAAGAGTACTCATTTCTGCAAAAAAGGAAAAACAAAGAATTAGACATAACAAAGGGACAAAAAGGAGACAAAAGAAAATAAACCTCAACAACACATACCCTCCCCACCGTGATAAATCACGGGTTCTGTCTCCGGGTCATCCCAGTTAACACTAAGACCCATCATAACCAGAAAATCTTCAGGGAAAGTACGGAGACGGGTAGGACAGGTTCGAAGCTTCTCCAATAACTCCTGATCAAGGGTGTCAGACTCAGGCTCTTTTTCATTAAGAGGAGTATCAGGAGACCTCCTTGGAGCAGTGAATGGAAGGAAATCAGAGTTCAGGAAGAAAAATTTATCCTTCCAAGTAGACACAAGACCAATGACACTGGAAATCAGGGCTGGTTCACATTGAGTCTTCTCAATGGTAAACCAATTCCCATTTTTGGCTAACCTAAAAAACCGACGATACATGGACAAAGAAGGTTCATGGCCAAGACAACGACACACTACTTCAAAATGGATGATACGGGCTACACCGGACGGACACAATTGATCAAGACCCAGTTGGTGATATTCCAAAACATTTAAGAAAAACCTAGAAAAAGGGTATCGAAGATTACCCTGATCAAACTGACGCGTATACACGGCTAGTTTACCGGAAGGAACAGAGGTCACCGGAGTCTTACCCTTCGGAACGGAGGGTTCAAAGGACAACGGCACACCAATTTCCGAACAAAACTGTTCAGCATCAGCCTTAGATAAACGGGTAAATTGAGAAAGAAGATCACTTTTAGCCATAACGACCAGAAACAAGAATGCACAAGGAAAGGAGGCACTTACCGGTTTTATAGGAGAAATAAGGACGCCGGCGAGAGTGGAAATCGTGGGAAAGAGAAGGTGGTTTTACCAAAAAGGGAATGAAATGAGGGATTAAGGGGTTTTCCCCTTTTAAAGTCCAAAAAATTTTGAAATTAAATAACCTACAAACGGTTACCAAGGCAAAAATCATCCATCTACCCCATAGGATAACGTCAGCCTGCATGGCCCATCAAATCAGCAGCCGAAGCAGCAGCTGATGGGACATTGGTCTGCCGCCAAAAAAGTAATGATGGCAAGCAGTATTTAATTACAAAATTAAATGCAAGGACAAGAGTTAGAATAAAATATTAGCAAAGACATGACACAACTTTTACAGCTCCCATAAGGGAGCTTGGGATCCGTTAAACTCCTCGGCACGCAGGTCCGTTTCACCAACGTTGCTACCGAGGAACGACACAATTTACAAGTCACAAGCACTTATAACTTCTTTACAAATGCTTATGACTGGGGGGCTGATGACGTGGGTCCTAAAACGACCACGTCTAAAACCCTTGTCAAGAAAATAAAGCAAAGTAAAAAAGATATTAAGGTTTGTAGAACTTCCTGGAGCTGAAACGCTAACATAAGGCAGCACGGCTGCCATATGGTAGCTGTGCAGCAGAAAGTGAACAGTAGAAAATGTTGGAAATATAAAAAGGTGCTTCAGCTTTTGACTATTGGCATAAAACAAAACATCACACAGCTCCATGTCCACCTAGGAAATAGAAAAAGCTGAATATGCACCAAAAGGGTAAAGTCTCACTGCAGACAGCTGAAAGAGAGTCAACCATGGCCAGGTATAGTAAGGATGCTACCCTAAGGGAGCTCCTGGGCAGATTTCTGTTGCCTATATAAGGAGACCCTTGGGTTTGCTTTCCACACACACTTCTCACTTCTTCCCTTACTCTCATACTCTCTACATTATTAACTCCAAAAGAATACATACTTATTCTCACGCCGGAGTCCAAACGCAGGAGACCCCTCCTACGTTAAGGCTAACGGTGTTTGCTACCTTGTGCAGGTCCATTCCAGGAGCCAGAGGATCCCCTAAACCTTAACTTAAACCTAATATACCACTAACCCTTTTACCTAAACATCTCGCAACCTAATCCCGGTCATTTTCCTTGTTGTAGCAACAATGGTCAAGTCAAATGTATAGTGGTTAAATGTATAGTTAATGATCGGTCAAATGTGCAGTCAATGATTGGAGAGTGATTTGCTCTATTTTTTTTGAACGGCAAATTTTATACCACCTTATTTCCACCTAACCTTGCATTTGCAAGGATTTGAACCCACAACCTCACATACCACTAGACCAAGAGGTCATGGGTTGATTAAAACTGAATTCTTGGAAACATTGGAGTGGTTAGTAAGTTAAAAATGTTGCTAGATTAGAGGAGGTCTTGGTCGGTGTTGCTCAGAATTTTCTGATTATTTTTCTATTTTATATTGATACTAACATGGACTCTATTAAAAACGATAACACTTTAACACTAGCGGTGAAAAAATTGACAGGTTGGTTAACATGTCAAGTGGCCCACATTTTTGGAATGAGTCGAAACGGGTAGGGTTGGGTTGATTTAAAACACACTGTCCACCACAATTTAGAAATCATTATTGTATTGAGTATGGTTATTGATTGTTTATTATTTAATATTAATCTGATTTATGCTGAAAAAATATTTAGGAAGTTTTCTAGATTAAAAGTACACTTTGGTGATTCTTGATCTGTTAGGGATACAATTTAACTTAAATCGACCTGTACGTAAGGAAACGGGTTGAAATTTCCAACTCCTATGCATATTGATTAGCTTGGAATCTTTTGAAATGAGACTAATGGTTTAACTCATTGTTTTGTTGAAAACTGAATTATTAGGCTCAGTCGGGACCAAGAAGCTTTTTTGGAGTAGAGGATTTCTTGGATGATGATAACAGTCGTTCGTATACTTACCAAAAGGAAAAGAAGTCAAAGAATCCAAACAAGCACATATCATTCAAACAGCCTACAATAGCGTACATGGAGCCATTCACACCCAGAGGCGAATGATGTATTGGGGCCAGGGATGGCCCTGGCCCCCCTGTTTTTTGGCGCAGTAGTGGAAATTTACGATTTTTGTAGGTAAATTGAGTCCGAGTTGAGTCCAGCCCCCGCCGATTTGCCACTACCGATCAAAGAAAATTGAGTCTGGCCCCCTCTGATTCAAGAACCAAGCTTCGCCACTGTTCACACCGGATGTTTTCATATCAAAACGGTTTGTTTTAGCTTCACTTACTCAGAGTAACAAGAAAGCAAATTGCTGTTGCTAGCACGAATTCAAAACATTAAAGCCGCGCTTAAATTGCGGTCAGATATTCCGGCTTGTTTGGCAATTGGGAGAATTGTATTGTACATAATATGAAAGACGAATGTCGGCGAGGGCAAAATAGGCGGTAATTACATCGGTGCCCTCGTCCCTGCCGACCACTGCGAAACGTCAATAAAACCCATGTCTATTCCGTCTAACTACGGATTTGCCATTCGATTTCCTTTTTTCCCTTCATTTTCCTCGCTACGCAGGGACGGTGAAGGTCGGCTTACGGTGGTCGATGTCGGTCGTCGGTTATGTGGTTGTCTGGTTGTGCCTCGCCGGAGGTTTGATCGGAGCTCTTCCATTTTATGCAGCCGCCCCAGTTTCGAATCTTGAGTCGGTGCCAATCACAGGCAACCGCGACGTCAACGTCGGCAGACGACAAACTAAAGACCTCAATTCGAGATGTTGGTTGAAACTTTGGGATGCTTAACAGAGGGTTACAGATATGCGACCATGTCTGATTATATGTGCACACTCCAGTTTGCTTCAAAACCATGATTTAATAGTCGGCTAGAAATGGTTTGGGGAGGGTATAAACGTCTTACTAATTTGGTTCAATTAGCCTTTAAATCCAGAACAAATACGCGTGATACAAATTTGTACATATACAAATGATTGAGGCGCATCATCTCTGACTTTTAGAGGGTGTTTGGGATCGAGTTTCAAAACAACTTATTGACTTATTGGCTTTTCCAAAAAGCCAATAAGTCAATAAGTTGTTTGTGTAACCAAAAAACACTTTCTGTTTTAACTTTTGGCTTTTAAGGGTGGAAAAACTGTTTTTGAGAAGTTAGAAATCCTGGCTTTTGGCTTTTGACTTTTCAAAAAAAAAAAATTATAAATTTGCCACCCATACAACCAATATTCACAATAAGTTAAGTGAAACACTTAAAAAACGCAATCTATTGACTTTTTGATGTTTCTCATCCCAAAAGGTAATCCAAACACTTTTTTTAAAACTCCTTTTCAAAAAGTCATAAGCCAATAAGCACTTTTGACCAAAAGCACTTTTGCATTTCCAAACTCAATCCCAAACACCCTCTTAATTGTAAGATGAACGCCTTGTACGTGAGTAATTTGTCGACGGAATAGGTGGTGGTCGACGTTAGCTCTCGGTAACAACAACAACAACAAACACCGGTTCTTAAGGACGACAATGGTTGTAAGGGTGGTGAGAAAGAGAAAGGTTAGAAGGAGAGACAGGAGGTAGAGGCGCCGGTGCTTGGAAGGGGCTGCTAGAAAATGTAGGTGGAGATAGATAGAGGATCTTTATAAATAGGGTTAAGTGTGGTAAGTGGACACCGCGTTATTGAACCCGTTTAACGTAATATGCTTCGGTTTTAGTTTCGGTTCGACAATTAATTCCACACAATTGTCGGTTACCTTCGAAATCTAAATCACGACTAAAGCGACCTCTTTTAATACAATTTATGTCATCCGACGCGTGCTTTCAAAACACGCGTTTAAGCCGCGTTAATTGATTCGGTCGCTCTTTCCTTCATTTACAATGATCCATCAACTTTCAAAAGTTGATGAATGACATTATTTATGAGAATCCGGTTACGAACCGAATCCACGGATCGATTACGCGAAAACAACTCGGTTTCAGACGGAAGATTCGAGATGAGACAGAAATATACGATAACAAAGTCATCACAGATCCATATTACATCAGAAACGGTTACAGACACTGACATCAGTAGGATAAACATCTATCTCGGGGCCGGGGGAGGTCGGGCATGACCTCCCCCTTGAGAGCATTCTAAGCACAAACTCAAAATCTTCTCAATGAAAAACACACATGAGATTGCTATTTATAGTCCAACATCTTAAGCCACCTTCGCCCTTATGATTAGGTCGAATGTGGAACTTTTCCACATTCGACCCTTTTGAAAAGTCGAATCTAGCTTATGATTATGGTCTATATTTACAAATGCATCAGATCCATAAAATGCCCTTATGGATCACCACAATCTCATGTAATACAATACAAGGCTCAACCCTAGTCTATTCGACAGTGACGTCCACATAATAGTGCATCAACAATTTATACTAAATAACTATTCTGAAAGTTCAGTTACGGTTTAAACCACCCATTTGGACGTCTGACTCCCACGTTAGTTGCTTTCCACGTTTTCATGTTTAGCAATGTGTTTTGCAATATTTATAATTGCATTTACGCGTTTTGTGTTGCGCATTATGCTTTACATGTTATGCCTTACTGCACGGTTCGAATCCGAGACTTTCTGGCATAACGCAAGCGGGAAGAAAACCCGTGTTATTACACTTCGCGTGTTTTTGCACGCTTAGACCCGCCGCGCGCCACCGTAACGCGCGGCGGGCAAAATACTAGTATTGTCTGAACGGGCTAGAGAGGCCGATGTATACACAACCTCTTACACGCTAAGAGAAAGGAATAAGTTTGAAGGTAAAATTAGAGCAGTTGTTCAATCCCTTATTGACAATGGTATTGATGTCAAAATTTATCTTGATTAAATCATGTTGAAAATGTTTGTTAAATTAAGTTGTAGAGTTGTGGATTTTCATACCAGTAAAAGACTAAAAGCAATGAAGATCAAACGTATCCGCTTCAAGAAGCTCAATACCAGTGCTGGGGTATTGCATGGATTGAATGCCACAAACTGGCCAATCTTAAACTGTCATTAACATCCATTCTCCCTTGTAACCCATAATCCTTTGTACCCATTTTTTAAAATTTATTATAAATAGTATTAAAAAGCAAAGTTTGATGTGAGAGGAGAATACTGTTACGCTCGATACAAGCATTTGAAGCGTTGTTTTTATACGTACAACCATCTGGAGCACGACCATATATATCTGCATCTTATCTCTCCTCTTCTCTAGATCTTTCATGCCGGCTCATCTCTTCCTCTTTGGCTGACCATCATCTGCTCCGCCACCTCCGCAGCGGCCGCGATGACGAGGCACATGCTGTTGCCGGGTTCTATTTTGGAAATCGTATAACCTGTTGTGCACTGTTACCGGGTTTGATTTCGAAACCCTAGGCGGCCCTGGTCATAGCGGTGGCGTTGTTCTGGGGTTTATCGTGCCTTTCACGTCGCCGGTTGACGGTTGCCGGTTTCCGGCAAGCGGTTTTTGGGATTTAAAGCCCCACTTTCTCTCTAGGAGCTGTAAAGCTCTGTGTCCTCTGTAACAGACACCTGGCCTCCGGTGATAGTCTTTACGGGTTCTGGATAGAGACGACGTTTGAGCACTCTAGCGCCCGGGTCATGCATCAATCGGACATGCAATGATTTGGACCGGTGAACTCCGAGGTCGGACCTCGATTCGGAAACTTGATTATTTTGTTGGATCTTTTATTATGTCAGTCGGACGGTGACCCGGTCAGGGTCTGCTTCGACGCAGGTCCGATTCTAAATATTTTGTAGCTCAGGTTGTTTGGAAGAAAGGCCAATTGGGTTTTCGTGATTGGGGTTTGATCCGATTCTAAATATTGATGAGGTTACCTACTGCTAAAGAATGGTATGTCTCTTAGGTAATGCTTTTGGTGGTTCCTTTTCACAAACAATTGGTTAAGGTAGATTCATTTATATATGTTTTGTGAAAGGTGACCTTTTATTTTTGGGGTGATATGTGATGTTTTGGTTGATTACGCTGATGGCGGCCATGATGAGTTACACATGTTTTCCGACTATAGATGAAAGTGGTGCTGCAAGGAAGTTGGATGGTGGGTTTAGACCTGCAACCCGCCTTGCGAGCGTCTTATTTTGTCAACTCTGAGCCACATAGTTTTGCTTTCCTTTACAAACCAAGACTTAAGGCTCTTTATGATGGCTGTTTTCTTTCTTTCTATTTGCCTTTTTGAGCTTGCTTTTTCTGAATCTTGGTGAAACTAACATCTGGACTTGCTTCTTGAACTTTAATGAGATTCTTTAGATCTTTTTGTAGAAAAAAGAGAACAACACTGCTCTGAGGTTAGATGACGCTTTTTGTTGCTAATTAATTGTGTTATTTAGGGTCTTGGGTTTCCAATTTGCTCGCTTTCTTTGCTGGTATTTAGCGTAGGGATTGCGTTTGCAAGTATTTGGCTATGATGCTTGCGTGTCCAATGCTAATGTCGACTGTGATGGCGCTACGCTAACGCAACCGGTTGACCTATCATTAAGCGCCTGATCCTTTATGCATTATATAAAGATACTTTGTCTCGAACGGTTAGTGTTCTGCTTTGTACCAGCCTTTTTGGTTAAATACCATATTTGCGTTACGCGCTACGTCCATATAGGACGCGGTAACCCGTTTGCCCCCGCCGCGGCAACGCGCGGCGGGTATAAACCTAGTTATTATTAAATTAAACAAGATTTTTTGATATGGGATTTGGGTGTTTAGTATTTACCTTGTAGAAGATTAGACCCCTGATTTGTTGACGATGTAAAGGCTATAAATTGCTGCCATTTTTCGTTTTGTTTGTTGTAGCTGATAGTGTATAATAATATTACAGATCCAATTTGTTTGTTCGATCGATTTTAGAGATGCAAGAGTAGATAGGTTTTTTGATGGGTAGTGGTGGTGGTAAAATGTGAAGATGGTGGGTCTGATTAGGGAAAAGCCAATGGGGAAGAAGATGAATTTATAAGTGACTGGACGAAAATGCCCCTGGCTTGACAAAGAAAAGTAACTGGGTTAAGTCGTTGGACTGTTTTGGCATATTTTTTTAAAGATCAAAGACTGTTCAAGCAATTTTTAAAAGATTGGGCTGGAGTGGCAAATTTGGCCAAACCACAGGGACGGTTTTGGTAATATACTCTATAATATAACTTGTCCAACGACTAACACAAAATATATACGTAATCCGAATTCTTATATATTCAACTAGATTATACCCCGGGAACGTCCCGGGGTTGAGAAATTTAGTGACATATCATATTTACATATGAAATAGAATGATGCGCTTTCCAGTTACATGTAGGAAAGCTTCGGGTTGCTCCTAACTCAAAACAATTAATAATGTATCTCCATTGTTAACGCCTAATCTTAAACAATGTATAACTCTAATATTAATACCTAACCTAAAACAATGTACAACTCCAATGCTAACACATGTTGAAAATAGAATTCATATTTTTTTTTGATCGGCGAATAACTGTGTGGCAACCACCCCTGCGGGACGCCGTGCCCAAGAATCGACTACTCGACCTCCAGCAGCCCCCGCCTTCTCCCGATGCGCGGAAACCCGAGCCCCACCCCCCGAAGGCACGACAGTGTTATAGAACTCGGTAAAACCTCGCCGCCCGTCAGATTCGAACCGGCGCTACCCGTATTCGATCTTCACCCAGATACCAAACCATAAATGATAGAAGTGGGGATTGAACCTTTGATCACATAGGTGAAACAAAAGCCACTCCACCACTCCACCACTATGGATGGATAAATAGAATTCATATTTACTGATTAAAACATAACTAGTGACTTGCTTATACATGATTAATGAATTATCTAAACACTTTGTGTTTTTTCCTGTATGAACAAAACCCCACAGAAAAATAGTCGTTTTTCTCCGTTTTTTATATAACACTATGGTACTCGTTGAAAAGATAATAAAATGCTCGTTAATTTGGTGTATTTTTTTCTTTAAAAAATCCCGTATATAAAAGATATTAACGTTTAAAAATTATGGGAGAAAACATGAGAGAGAAAACTCCAATTAATTTTTTTTTTCCTAGAATCAATTAATGCCACATTGCATGTCACATGATACACTCAATGAAAAGGATGCTCTCTTTAAATGTCATGTATAATTTATTGTTTTCAATTATATAATAGATACAAATTCGAGTTTCAAATACAGACATGTTCATCCAAGTTAAACAAAAGACAAGCAAACCAATTCTAATAGTGATAAGAGGAAAATAATCAGCTACACATGAAATTCATTTAATAAATGAAGGACATGAACAATAAATTCCATTCGAGTAATTAAATGAGCGAACACGAACAGAAGTCGCGTTTGTTCAATTGCATTCTTGAACATTCAATAATATGTTAAATTTCCTCCGCTCATGGTCGTTTGTTTCGTTAAGTCATTAGAACTTAGATCTTTAAAACATTATTTTGGTATAATTATGTTTATGCTTATTTTGTCTAACTTGTGCCTTTGTTTTGGATTATTATGTTTATGTTTATATGTTTATTATATAAAAGCCTAAGAAGGCGCTTATGTCTAATATTCGGGATTAAGATTGCGTTCGTGAACAAGTTCAATCCTTAAAGAACTAACATGAATAAGTATTTTCGTTCGATATGTGTTCGTGAACAAAGTTAAATGCTAAACAAATAAACAAGGCTCCGTTTAGTTTGATTAGATCGTTTACAACCCTAATCCTTTCCACTAGGAGTGCAAACGAATCAAGCCGAACTCGTTTAAATTATGAAAGCTCGAGCTCAAGCTCGACTCAATTCGAGCTTTACTTTTAAAGCTTGAGCACGACCCATGTATTATTTATTTATTAATTCATATTAACTATAAATATTATTATAGTATCTATTAAAGATACGACACTTCTACAGTGTCACGTATTAACTTGCGCCACCCTTAATAAATTGTATATATAATAATGAGAACCTTTTTCTGGTGCATATCATTCCTGACTTCAAAAGGCATACAACTTTACTACTTTGTTTTGACTTTAAAAGGCCTACAATTTATTCTTCTTACCATACCACACACGTAAAACCTCGAGTTAAATAAATATTACTTTAATAAGGCCAACTAAAGGTTTAGCCTAAGGGTGTAAACGATACGTAGCGTCTGGAGAGTTACTCTGACCGGCTCGGTAAAAAATTCGAACAACACGAGCTAGAGGCGGTGTACGTTAGAAAATAACACGTGCACATTACGTCCACATATTATGTTTCTATTGGTCCACGTATTACGACAAATTCTTGCTAAAAAGTGAAATACAAACGGATTCATATTTTTTACTTTTCAAATTAAGGTTGCAAATTAAAGAATATAGTGTACACACATAAGGCTACTTACAATCAAATAAAGATCACTTTGATCGGCCTAACTAAAAGTTTGGCTTTAAAGAAAACCTATCAGCCCAACGAACAAAATCTGTAACATAGTACTACTTAACATTAATATGTATACATAAAAGTTGTGCCCGCGACGAAATGCGGGCCAACTAACACCTTGTTTTATATACAATTTAGCTGCTTTTCATAATTATATATTTAATATATCATTTAAACTATAATAATAATAATAATAATAATGAGTTTGTTTAGGCTCATGAGTCAGCTTGAGCTTGATAATCGAAGCACGAGCTCTTTGCTAAATGAGCTTGGATTTAAGCCCGGGCTTTAGCACGTGCTAAAGCTCAATTAAGCTCGACTCATTCCAGAGGTTTTTTTTCGAGCTTTTGGTTTAGGGTTGGCAAAAAAACCCGAGCCCGATGGGTATACCTGAAACCCGAAGCATTTGGGACGGGTATACCCGATACCCGACGGGTATGTGACGGGTTTGGTATTGGAAAAAAAATATTTCGCGGTATGGGACGGGTATGGTATTAGGTGATACCCGACCCGATTACCCAAAACTACAAACCCGTCTACCTGAAACATATACCCGAAAACTTTTAAGTTATATATATATATATATATATATATTTTCTTAACTATTTTTTAGTAATATTTCATTCTTATAGGTTCATTATTTAAAAACAATAAACTTTTCATCTAAAATATATATTCTAATAACATTATTATTTATATTTATATGCTATGAAATATAAAAGAAAGTTTTCAAAATTCATATTATAATATATATTTACATTTTAAATGTTTTAAAGATTATTATGGTAATGATGATATATATATTACCTATTACAATTTCATCTATTCTACATTTTTTAAAACACAAGACTATAAAAGAAAATAAAAATATATGTGCATGCAAATACCAACGGGTATACCCGATACCCGCGGGTATGCTCTATACCCGACGGGTAATACCCGACAAAACCCGACGGGTAATGGGACGGGTATGGTATGAGATTTTATAACCGAGTATGGGTATGGTATTAGCCAAACCCGACCCATTGCCATCCCTATATTTGGTTTGCATGCTTACCATTTTGTCTTTGCATCTGTGTTCTTTTTTTCGCTTTGTTTATTTTAAATCTAGTCGAGATAGATTGCTCAAGGGTAATGCAAAATCTATACATATAATAAACCAAAGCCATTTTAATGACATGGCATTCAAAGAGGGTATTCTCTTTATTGAGTGTGCCATGTGTCATCCCATGTGGCAAGACATTTATTTTAAAAAAATAATAATTTAAAATTTAAAAACAAAATTAGATTTTTATCTCTAATGTTTCCTCCCATAACTTTTAAACGTTAATATCTTTTATATACGAGATTTTTTAAAGAAAAAAATTACACCAAATTAACGAGCGTTTTATTATCTTTCCAATGAGTACCATAGTGTTATATAAAAAACTGAGAAAAAAACGACTATTTTTTGTAACCCGACAGGTATTGTGTCAGGTTTGGAATTAGTTAAAAAAAAATTGTGGGTTTGGGTCGGGCCTGGGATTAGGTGATACCCGACCCAATTACCCTTTTTTTTATATTAGAATATGATAACTTATGGCAGTGATTTGTTTAAAATAATAATAATAATAATAATAATCATTAATCATATATTGGCAAGTCATTAATTATGTTGTCATATTAGATATTTAATTATGTCATATTAGATATTTCAACCCAGAACGCTCTCCAACAGGTAATTGTTATGTTTTCTTTTTCTACCATATTCTGAAATTGCTCAAATCTTATTGTATGCAGTTAAAGACCTTTGACTGAACGTATTGGTGCTAAACAATCTATGTCCCCTTGAAGTGCTTGAGATCTTAATATTCTATTTTAGGTGTTGATGTTGTAAGGTGAAATGGATCTTTTGGTATTTTTTCTACCATATTCTGAAATTGCTCAAATCTTATTGTATGCAGTTAAAGACCTTTGACTGAACGTATTGGTGCTAAACAATCTATGTCCCCTTGAAGTGCTTGGGATCTTAATATTCTATTTTAGGTGTTGATGTTGTAAGGTGAAATGGATCTTTTGGTATTTTTTCTACCATATTCTGAAATTGCTCAAATCTTATTGTATGCAGTTAAAGACCTTTGACTGAACGTATTGGTGCTAAACAATCTATGTCCCCTTGAAGTGCTTGGGATCTTAATATTCTATTTTAGGTGTTGATGTTGTAAGGTGAAATGGATCTTTTGGTATTTTTTTTAAAAGTATCTAATGTAAGTTGATACATAGATGTCATTTTTATAGTTTAGATACTTCTAATTTTATTCACTTTACTTAGATTTCTCAACCCGGGACGCTCCCGGGGTATAAGCTAGTTGAAATTGAATAAAACAATTTTATGTGATTTAGGATTGAGATCTTCATCCGTTCTCCACAGATTCAGTTGATAAAGTTCAATCATCAAGAAAGTAACAGATCCGAGAACCCACCTCAGACACTGATCGGAAACACCATAGTCCAAGGTGATTATTAATACATTCCATGGTTCTAGATTTAGTTTATAATCAATTACTTTCAACCTGTGACCCACTACCTCCAACAATCAAACATTCTTTTGCGTTTAACTTTGATTATTATTATTTTTTTTTTTTAAATTTAACACTTTTAAAGATTTGTTTTGTTTAATTTATTATTGATTTTGTTCAATGTCACAGAAGCTGGTGTATTTTGGGATTATTTAACGCGCGTCTTACACGCATTCGTCATGTTCTTATAAGCTTTCAAGGATTAGTATATTGTGTTGGTAATATCCATTAGCTTAATTGTAACAGCCTATCTAATTTGTGCCCAAACTCGTGTGCAAGTTTCATTCTTCAAGTGCCTTGTAGATGCATCTCCTTGTTCCTAATAATAATTAACATAAGATGGCTACTAAGCTACCTTCAAGACTGTTAACATGGTTAATCATCTCCACCTGCACGCTCATTATCCTCTACTCGAAACTTGTACCCTCGCCATCGCCACCCCGACCACATTGTAACCTGTTTTCCGGAAAATGGGTGTTTGACCCTCACCGTAGACGGCCCATCTATGACCAGACCTGCCCTTTTCACAGAAACGCGTGGAATTGCCTTAGAAACGGGAGAGATAACATGGAGCTGATTCATTCTTGGAAATGGGTGCCGGAAGATTGCAAGCTGAATGAGATTGATCCGGTTGAGTTCATGGACGTGATGAGGGGCAAGCGAATTGGGTTTGTCGGGGACTCGTTGAACGAGAATTTCGTGGTAAGTTTGTTGTGTATACTTAGGGTTGCTGATACGGGGGCAAAGAAATGGAAGAGGAAGGGGGCTTGGAGAGGGGCTTATTTTCCCAAATATGATGTGACTGTTGCATATCATCGTGCGGTTTTGTTAGCTAAATACGAGTGAGTTTTCATTTCGAATTCTGTAGACTTATTTACAATCGCGCGCTATGGTTTTGACTAAACTTTGTATATTGTGGAACTTGCATCATTCTTACTTGCGGTTAAATATAGATGGCAGTCAGAGGGAGATGAAGCCAAGGGCGTGTATCGTGTAGATGCGGATACTCCTGCAAAAGAATGGGCAGATATTGCCGGTTTCTATGATGTTCTCATTTTCAATACTGGACACTGGTAATCACTTGACACTTAATAAAATCCTCTTATTGAAACCTTCTCAGCGTGTGTGTTATTATTTGAAAAATTCTCTGTGTATGTTTCTTTACATGTTACCTTTAATGGTTGACTTGTAGGTGGGGCTATGATAAGTTTCCGAAGGAGTCACCTCTTGCTTTTTATCGAGAGGGGAAGCCAATAGTGCCTGCTCCGGATATGTTGGAGGGGCTTCAGATTGTACTTAAAAATATGGCTGCTTACATACAAAAAGAATTTCCAAAGACACTTAAATTTTGGCGGCTGCAGTCGCCTAGGCACTTCCATGGCGGTGATTGGAACCAAAATGGAAGTTGCTTATTCGACAAACCTCTTGAGAATTCCGAGGTATGTTGATCTATATCCTCCTTATCATGGTCTTGGTTCACCAATCTAGTCTTAATTAGGATTCGATGGGATAAATAGTGTTATTTATGAAGAGAGTTTTGACTTCATCTGTAACGATATTTATGTTGCAGCAGTTTTGCCTCGCCCCTAGAGGACTTTTTGGCCTAAGGCGTTCTTTATAAGTTTAAAGGTCCTATTTAGAGTTGTCATGTTCAAAGCATTTATAGGAATATAAGCAAATATGGTTACGACAGTTATGTCATGAACACACTTCTTTTTGTGTTTTTACTTAATAATATTGAAGTTAACTGTCAACTTTGAGGTATGTCGTATGTGTAGACAAATTAATGCCTTAGCGGATATGAATTTTGAGATAAAAAAACCAATTAGTTGGTACTAGTTACCAATCATTATGATATTAAATATGTTAATACTTATGATGTTAGATATATTACTGGCGTTTCGTATTCGTAGGCTACCTATTACAGTATAGACTATAAAACAATTACATTCCAACATTTTGTGCTTGTAAAGGCGTCTTCTTTTTTTGTTTTTGTTTTTGTTTTTGTTTTATGGGTTTCTAGCTGTAGAATATTTACATGGTAATGCTACCTGAACAGCTTGACTTGTGGTTTGACCCCAACAACAATGGAGTGAACAAAGAAGCAAGAGTTATGAATGAGTTGATTGTTAAGGCACTACAAGACACGGATATTGAACTACTTGACCTGACTCATTTGAGTGAGTTCAGAGCAGACGCCCATCCAGCAACTTGGTTGGGGAAGAAGGATGCTGTGGCCGTTTGGGGTCAGGACTGCATGCATTGGTGCCTACCTGGTGTCCCAGACACTTGGGTCAACATTTTGTGGCAGCTTGTGCGTTATAGGCTAGGGTCAGCCGGTTCATGAGAAGCACGCCAAACACAGGACAAGATGGATACCAAACTATGTTGTTTAAAAGCGCTTGACAAACACAGAAGCTTTGCAGAGTTGAACATTTAAAGTAGGGAAAAGAGTGGAATGATGAGACTTGTTTGTACTTATATTTCTACTGCTGATTCATTTTATTGTTTGGTAGGGCAGACTGAAAGAAAATTGACTTTCAAAATTACATCTTATTAGCCCCTGTTGTCCTGAGTCACTTTTTTGTTTTGTTTGGTTGATTTATTGCTTAATTCGCCAAGTATATTTAAAAGTCTTAACACTTTAAGTACAACCCTGATTCTCATTCAATTTAAGCTTTTGTTATTAGCTCCTGCTGGTCTAAACATGAGAATAAGGTGTCTGTATGGTGCAATTTACCTTGACAATCAAAGAAAACACAAGTTGACTTTTTTACTTTTACTTAACAATGACTGCATATCTTGTCTTGACTCAGGGTTGCTGAAACATGTTTAAACGAGCATGGTTTGTGATGGCCAAACTATGTTTGAAGGCTGTTGCCAGACATATTCACAGTGGTCAGGTCAGGTATGCTCTGATTATGATCTTTTGTTTTCTTAGCAAACAATGTTAATTATAGAGTTTGTTGATCAAAGTTGAATTCTTGGAGTGGCACACATACTATAATAAGACCAAGTTTAGAAAATGTTGCTAGTTTAGAGGGGCTCATGCTCAAGAGTTTTTTTCTCCTCTTTTTCATGTGTATGTTAGCATGGAATCTAAATGGGTTGGGTAATAGGTTTTGAGGCCCAAGGTTTTGGAATGGGTTGCATTAGTATATATATATTGTATTATTGTAAAATATTTGGTATTGATGTGCAATATTTACCAAATATTTTACAATAATGCAATATATATGGTCACCTATATATAGAGTTTACAATTTGACCCAAAGAATATTTGGTAGTTATTACACTTCAATACCAAATATTTTACAAATATATGCTAATAGGTTGAAACGGGTCGGGTTTGGTTGATTATAAACTTGGTTTTCTAAAGCGCGTCCGAGGCGCATCAAGGCTCAAGGCCTGTTGCCTTTTCGCTCAGCACCTAGAGGAATTTGAAGAAGCACCAAAAGACGCGCTTTTTGGTGTTTTTCTGGGCTTTTTTTGGCTTGAGGTGCGCGCCTCTTGGACTTGAGGCATTTTTATGTTGCAAACTGTTGTACGTTTGTTTTTTTTTTTTTTTTTTTTGCATGTAGGTAAAATCATATAAAACTTTATAAATTCATATAAAAACTAATTTATAGCTATATTTTGGGTTAAAGACCTATGGGATACAAGTAAAAAAAAATATATAAATGTCTTGTGTCTCGTTTTTAGACCCCGTCACTTTTGTTTGTTTCACGCTTTTTTAAACAAAGATTGTAAATAATTTGTCAACAGTGATTTATAAATCATTATTGTATTTAGTTTGATTATAAATTTAGTATCAGTTCAATTGTAATCCTAGTTATTTTAAAAAATTGGTTTGGGAGGTTTTATAGATTGAAAGTAACCCAATTTGACCCGTATCTAAGGAAAGGCGTTGAAAATTTCAACTCCAATTATGTTTAGACATATATTGATTAGCTTGGAATCTTTTGAAAAATTACATTAACGGTTTCGGTCATTATTTTGTTGAAAACTGACCAAGAAGCTTTTTTTGGAGTAGAGGATTTCCTGGATGATGACAACAGTCGTTTGTATACTTACCAAAAGGAAAAGAAGTCAAAGAATCCAAACCAGCACATATCATTCAAACACCGTACAATAGGCTACATGGAGCCATTCACTTTGGAAGTTTTCATCTCAAAACAGTTTGTTTTTCAGCTTCAGTTACTCACAGGGTAACAAGCAAACAAGTTGCATTGCAGTTGCTGGCACCAACTCAAAAGACATCAAAGTGGTACTTAAATCGCAGTCAGATATCCCTGCATGTTTGCCATCTGGAATGATATTGTCTGAAAGTGCTAGAGCCTAGAGAGGCCAATGTGTAAGTGCACACAACTTTTTATATGCCAAGAGAAAGTGATAAGTTTGAAGGTAAAATTAGAGCAGTTAAATCCCTTATTTACAATGGTATTGATGTCAAAATTTATCTTGATTAAGTCATGTTGAAAATGTGTGTTAAAGAGTCTAAGTTGTAGAATTGAGGATTTTCAATATCTTGAACTTGGAAAACAAAAGTATTAAGAGGAGTTCTGTTTTTTTTTTTCCTTTCTGTTGAATGGTTTCTACTTTCTAGTAGATTGTGGAATGATTATGACAACACTTTTTTCCTCGTTCCTTGGAGCATTCGCATCAGCTTCACCATATTTTGTAACCAAGTTTTTCATATTTTAAAAAGTAGTTTGAAGGTTTGTGAGTAGAGGTGAGAAAAAATGTTATTGTTCATCTCTATATTTGGAAAAACATTGTTCCACCCTATTTATTTTTTAATATTGTTTGCAAGTGCTTGTGAGTGGAGGTGAGAGAAATGTAATGATAAAGGTATAAAAATATTATTTTATTGAAAATGAGAGCAAATATCCTGACTTGTAGTGTAATTTGGTGAATAGAAATGATGAACCTGATGTGAATGCTCTCACAATTATTTTAGTGTAGCTTTTTTCTTTTATTACTGTGGTATTAAGTTACCCGATAGATAACAGATTAAACTAACACTAAGATCCTTGTAAAGAATAAAAAAGGCATAATCATGATGATCTCCTAAAGACCATCTCACTAAAAGAAAAAGAAAATCAAAACTCTCAACTTTATATATCTTAACACGTGTTGTTTTTGAAGTTCAGTCACTTTGCCCATCTGGTTTACTGTTTCTCCCCATATTTGATCATGCTCAAATTGACCGGAAGTATGATGCATGAAAAAAGCACATCAATTGTATGATAGTATGCAGTCGAGTTAATTCTAAACTTGAAGACCGTCATCAAGTAATTTAAATACCTAGATAGCATTTAAAAACCTGAATAATATAGATAGCTAAGGATATTGTATCCATGAGATGCATGCAGCTAGTGTCAGATATCTTGTTTGATTATAAGAAGTAAATTAAAAGATTGATTGTAAATTAACACAACACAAAAACATGAGAGAGGTTATGAAGATGAGAAACAACTACTTGCAGTTTTGGGTTTGGTTACTCAGTAGCAAGATTTAGCAAGTGATAACACTTTTATGAATGGCCTCGAGCGCAATCCAAGTACTAACGCTAATAGTCCGATCTTCACCTTAACTAACTAAAGTTTAGTGGGTACGATTGTGTATTAACACATAACCAATCACACAAGAAAGACCGCATTATGTGCATCTGATTAACACTCATTTAAGTGTTTAAATACAATATGTTAGAAACATGGAATCATGAACTAATAACTTTTATTGATAATAACCCCAACCCTAAATGTTTAAACCCTTACAAGATTGATCAGACACTGATCTTCCTCATAACTTGCATCTGATTAACACTCATTTAAGTGTTTAAATACAATATGTTAGAAACATGGAATCATGAACTAATAACTTTTATTGATAATAACCCTAACCCTAAATATTTAAACCCTTACAAGATTGATCAGACACTGATCTTCCTCACAACTCTCAAAAATCAAACTAGAACACAAAAGAGATTATGTAACAGATAATCTCTACACAAGATCTAACAGAGCAACTATCAGCAGATTCAGGATGAATCTGTTGATAACTCAAGAAACTAAACCCTAGATTGAACGAAAGAGTACAAAGTGTGAGAGAGAGAGATATTATTTGATCGTAATGAATTTTGGCCACATCTCAAGAAAGCACACCCTTTATATAGCTTACTCTCTTGCACAATCATCAAGACCATCTAACGATCAGGATCTCTTTGTAATAATAAGATCAACGGTGGACAATCCGTTGTGTTACTTCACACGGATTGCCACGTAGGATGTTGACCAAAAAGACTTCTAAACTCGAACTGGGCCACCCATCCAACCTTTTGAACACTGGGCCATCTTCCTTCTGGACTCAACCTCATCAGTTCTTGGGCCTTGGGCTTAACTCTTGTTGGGCTCAGACTAATACAACAACAATGATCCATCTCCAACAACCTGCACTACTTATGCAACATGATGAAGGCAAGACACTTTATATAAAATAAAATGAACTTCAAATATATAAACTTTTTAATAATAGATTTTATTATTATTATTATTATTATTAACTTATATTTTTAACACAATAATCCTTCAATAATGCTAGATTAGCACTTCTTAACTCGATTTTTAATATAAAATTTGATTACTTACATAGATATAACATACTAGCTTTTATCTCGGGAGTGTCCCGGGGTTGAAAAATATAACCATTCTAATAATACTAATACTAATAATAATAATAATTATTACTCTTGTAATTAAATAAATAAAAAAAAATAACCTTGCGATAAGGTGACACCATGTGTTGCAGTGTTGCACGATTCTTTCTCCTAGCTTCTCTTGATGAAGTATACCTATCCATCTTTAGAAGAGTAAAATTCCAATGATAGCATGTCGATTGAGCTAAATTTCAACATTGTATATAAGAACCTGGTTTAAAAGAAAAAACATGATTAATGAATAACCTGAACACTTTGTGTATTTTTCCTGTATGAACGAAACCCCATAAAAAATAGTCGTTTTTTTCTCCGTTTTTTATATAGCACTATGGTACTAGTTGGAAAGATAATAAAACTCTCGTTAATTTGGTGTAATATTTTTTTTTAAAAAAATCTCGTATATAAAAGATATTAACGTTTAAAAATGATGGGAGGAAACATTAGAGAGAAAAATCTAAATTTGTTTTTAAATTCTTAAAGAGATTAGGATTAGATAAGTGTAGGAGAATGGATGAAAACAAAATAAAAAAATAAATTAAAAACTCTCACCTCAACGTGCCATGTGACAGCCTCCATTGAATGCCACCTTATCAATATTCAATTCTTCTATTATAAGTTATAGATTATAGATATTGTTCGTTTGCTTGAAGTATTGAACAATCACCTTTTCTTTGTTGCAGGCAGGCTTTAGGCCCATATCCTCCGGCCCACTAACAATAATGACAAATAAACCAATAAACTATGATCCAATTTCTAGCGCACATCACATGGTTTCAATCGGAACTCCGTCCATTTGTACTTTAGCTCTTTCTTGTAGTTTACCCAATTTGGCTTCGATATGACATTGTTTTCAAAACCGGACTAGATATAGTAGCAAGTTCATACTGTATTTGATGCAAAACGGCTTGACCAAAATGATGAAAAAATCAATCAAACCAGTTTGACTTGGTTTCTAGCCAATCCAACCGGTTCGTTGTAAAACTAGTTTATTCAACGATATAAGACCGACAACTCTGGCAATCCAGTCTTTAATACTCTTTTTTTTTGCCATCTCTTTGTTCTATTATATTATGTAGGGGTGTGTAAGGGTCGGCTTTGGCCCAAAACTATAACCATAACCAATCAGTTATAGCGGTTTCGGTTAATCGGTTATGAAAGTTATAGTCGGTTAACCATGACACTTAACCTAGCTAAAAATAACTCAAAACAATAAAATATTCGGGTTTGGAAATTTTTGAACAAGTAATAAATTGTTAGCATACATTTCTGTATATTAGTACTAGTGGGAATGCCCGCACGTTGCTGCGGGTATTTATGTTTTTTTTGCCGCATGTTGCAAGTTCCACGTATTTTAGTTAGGGGATGCTAAAAACCGTTGAAGTGTGTGTGTGTATATATATATATATAGGGTGGGGTTAGAGTACAAAGGTTGTGTTTTGTGAGAAAGGTGAGAAGGCTTGTGAGGGTGACATGTGGCAATGTTTTATTTAAATCTAAAGGGCATTAGAGTAATTATATACATATTCAAGATTATGGAAATTTCAATCTATAATCAATGTGAGATATTTTTGGGATTTTATAATCTCAAAAAGTCAGTGCGTTTTATCAAAAAACGTCATGTGTTTTAAACTCATAAGAACTTATAACAACTTATTGTGTTTTATCAAAAATACCGTGTATTTTAACACCTATTTGTGTTCTATCAAAACCATATGTTTATAACACCCATTAAAACCTATTGTGTTTTAAACTCATGTGACTCTATTGTGCCAGCCCTTAAAACACAATACCGTAAACAGTCCTGAAAAACACAAAACACATATAAACAATACCATAAAGATGGATCTATAACATGAACAAAACTTTATTTACTCATAAATTAAAAAAAAAAACAAAAAAACAAAACCTCGCAAACATTGATTATTTTTGTAATTTTCGAAAATATAAAGCGAAAGTATTGTCAAAATCGTTGAGTATAATCTTAAAGTTTGTTAAAATCATGACAAACTCAAAATTAATTATCAATGGCCAATTATCACACTAATGGAGCAAGAAATATTTGACCAATTGCTTTGAAACAATAAAAGACTTTTGAAACTCCCACCGATCTGGACACACTAAAAAAAAATCTTCGAAATAGGGATGGTGACGGCACAAAATGGAAAAGAATGAGTGTTCTTAATAACAGAGAAAAGAGAGCATTGTGGTGAAGAGAGAGAGAGAGTAGAGAGGGGAAGATCCTAAAATGGGGGATTAAATTAATGAGTTTTTAATACAAATAAAGTGTTTTTACCTATATACCCTCATACCATATATTAATTTAATTAAATTATAACATAATTTACAAGTTTGCCATTCATTTAATCTCATCCATCCATCTATGTGATCTAATGGACACATTTATTTCTCACCATTCTCACAAAAACACTCTTTTGTATCCGAACCTCTACATATATATATATATAATCAATTTGTGCTTCGCGTATGAAAAGCGCACCACTTTTGTGTTTTGCGCCTTGGTGCACTTCTCGCTTTTTAAAGCTAAGCAAATATCCTAGTAGGAAACCAGTATGATGCAGCGACGACAAAAATTTACAACGCGGTACTTAACCATAATTCAGTTCACCCATTACAGCAAACGAAAGATGAAAGTCGGAGAAAAAAATTGTATTAATCATAATTAAGGAAGCAATTGACTTTACCAGTTTACCGACCCTTATCGTATATTGATTGATATTCTATCTTTTTTTTTTATATTCATTCAGTCCTTCCTTTTTCATTAAAACAAAATACGAAAGTTACATCTTGATAGCAGGTAGACGGGCAACAAGCTGCGCCGCCACCCCTTTTTGAACTGCAAACCCTAGTCTACTAAAGACAAAACCTTGCCCCCTGGGGATGAAACATTGCTGTGGACAACCCGTTGGACCCTGGTCAAGAAACGAATAGCTTCTGGCGCCAGGGAGCCAAAGGTGTCGAAAGCCAGAGGGATAAAGACATGTTGGTTATCTGCACAAGCTTTAGCATGTTTATCTACTTTCTTTGATTCCGCCTTTCTTGATGCTTGCCCAGCTACGAACCCTGTTTCCCGTAACCCAACCAGCGGAGATACCCCGGTGAGGTCCACACATGCATGTTTCCCTCTCTCCCAACCAAAGACAAGCAGGTCTGCTGGTCGCAGGGTGGATCTCCCTTCCGTGGGGTCTGTGAGGAAGTTTACAGAGGCCTCCTTTTTGGCAGAGATCCCAGCCCTTCTCAAGATATCCCACAAAACATCCCTCACCCAGTCATGCTAATATTTGAAACCAAGGAGCTCCTTGCAATGAATTGCATGCTCCCCGTATTTATCCATGCAGGTTTTACGGCAGATGGGGCATGTTTCATCTTCCGGGTACATAGGGATCATTAATCGGTACTTGAGTATAGCCCTGTACTCTACTGCAGACATGCATTGACCCAAACCCTCAATCGGGATAACGGTAAAAAAATCCTGAGCATGAGGGCCCTTTAGGCATTCAATCACCGCCTTCTGACAATAAGTGTCAAAATACAATCCAATGTTCCTAATACAAATGAGGCTACACAAAATATATTGTACCTCTGAGCAATAAGTGTATCCTCAAATAAACCTCCTCTAATCTTTGGGAAACCAGTGTAGCATGCAAGTTACCTTTCTTGTTCTAGAAAACCATAAACAGATGAAAAAAAATATAAAAAAACAATTCTTGTCTTGTTATGTTTTTATGTAACAAAAAAGCATAATGTTCTCAATAATTATGTTAAACAACTTTTGGTTAACGATATAAGTTTCTATTCATATCTAAAACATTAAACATCATTTATAAAGTTCAAGAAAATAAAACAATAAAACTATTTTGAGGGCCAAATCAACCCGACCCATTCTACACTAAAGTCCCCCTTTTTGCCTAATTCGTCACGCTACTTGCCTTACCAAGAGAAGGCATATTATGAAGCATAATTATGTATAAGTTATGGCAAAATGTAAACTTTATTGTAGGGTTGTCCATTTTTACCCAAAACCTTACCTGAATCCAAATTAGAGAATACATGAAAATTCCAAATTTGAAAAGCCCAAACACGATCAACCTGAACCTTTTATGGTTTGGTTATCGGAGCACTTTTTCCCAATCAAAATCCCAGGCAACACGAGCCGAAAAAACCTAAAACACGAAACCCTAAAAAACCAGAACATTTAGTCTTTTTCAATAGATGTGTTTTGATTTTTAGTCTTCGGTATTTGGAACATCAAGTTTTGGGACTTTTGATCATTATCCTCTCAAATTAAATGATTTTTGAAATTTTTTATGATATTGTTTAGTAGCAATATTTTTTTTTGGAAGGTGTACTTCAGCGGTGAAACCAATCGACAGACAACCCCTTAACCCGAGTTCGAATCACTACCCACGCACCGGTGTCCACTTTGAAGTTATCTCAAACCATTACAGGGAATTTTTTCGTGGTGTGCAGGATTCGAACTCAAGACCAAGCCCGGGCGGGAACCCTCCAAAGAGGTAAACCCTCCCACCTCTTCCCAGCTGGGCTGAAGGTCATTGGCATTGTTTAGTAGCAATATAAAACTTGTTAATATTAAGTAAAGAAAACATTTTTTTTTTTATTTTACATCTAAAGCCAAAAACCATACAACCCGAACTTTAAATGGTTTAGTTATTGGGTCACTTTTCCCAACTTTAAACCCACACAACATGACCTGAAAAAAATTGAAACCCGGGAAAAAAATACCCATATACACTTCTACTTTGTTGTAACACATCTAGTAAAATGGATATATATATATATATATATATATATATATATATATATATATATATATATATATATAGGATTGGGTTCATGTGAGAACCCCCTTGAGTTGAGAGAACCATGAGAACCACTTTAAACCAATAACATGATGACACATATACCTATTATCATTATAATATAGAAGGGTATCATAGTAATTTAACTCCACCCCAACCCCACCCCACCCCCTCTTAACAGCTTTATATAACGTTTTTTATTTTATTTTTTCAAAAACCACACCTCCTCTCTCTCTCTTCTCACACACTCTGCACACTCTTTCTCTCTCTATATTCCTCTCCCTTTCTTTCCCTCTCTCTCTCATCAACGACAACAAAGAACAGAGGCTTTTGGTTTCTTTCCCTCTCGCCTGAAAACAAAGAACGGGGTGGTGGGTTTTCGAAGACATGAAGATGAAGACGGTGCAGATCTGAAAAATGGGGGGGTGTTTGAAGATGATGATGGTGGTGGGATGGTGGAGACGAGGCAGATCTGAAAAATGGGGGGGCGTTTGAAGATGATGATGGTGGTGGGATGGTGGAGACGAAAACAGGGGGTGGAGGAGATGGCAGAGGGGCGGCGGTGAGGGGTGGTTTTTCCGGTGGGTTTTTTCCGGTGGGTTTTTTTCCGATCAGGTTTCCCGTTATTATTATTATTTTTTTTCTTTTCTATTACTATTTTTCTATTATTATTATTATTGTTATTATTATTATTATTATTATTTCTGGTATTATTATTATTATTTTTTCTGTTATTATTTTTTTTTCTATTATTATTTTTCTGTTATTATTATTCTTATTATTTCTGTTATTATTATTATTATTTTATGAAATTTTTTGGTTTTTGCCAGGAGATGCCATGAAGAAGATGATGTAAAAACACCAGTGTAAAATATGAAATTTGTAGAGGTTTTGATGTATAGATCTTTTTGTACTTTTGGTTTTTACATTAGTGTATTTTCTATAGAAGTTTGTGGTATATATGTTGTTTTTGGGGTTTTTTTTACCCCTGGTGTAATATCGAATGTATAGATTATAGATGTTTTTTGGGTTTTACACTAGTGTTTTTTGTTGATGTTTTGAGGCATTTTAAAGGTGGTGTAATACGAATGTATATATGTGGATTTTTGCTTTTTTACACTAGTGTTTTTGTGCAGTAGTTTTGTTTTATGGTAGATTACCCCGGTGTAAATAATTACACCGAGGTAAATCATGGTAGAATTACACTGGTGTAAATAATTACACCAGTGTAAATCATCGTAGATTAACACTGGTGTAAATAATTACACCAGTGTAATTTATTCTCGTCAGATTTATGTTATTATTTGTGTTAAAAAATCAAAGGATTTAAAAAATAAAATATAGTAAAAAATATGATATTTTGAATAACTAAATAAAAAATTAGTATAGTTTTATATTAATTATTTCTCTTTCCATGGTGTTTTTACTAAATCACCCCTAATTGTACTTTATTACTTTTAAAATAACATGTAAAGACAAAACTCTAATCATGTAAAGACAAAACCCTTAAGATGTAATCTTAACCATTGATTTCACAAGATCAATGGCTCACAATGGTTCCTATGGTTCTCTCAACTCAACATGGTTCTCAAAATAACCCATCCCTATATATATATATATATATATATATATATATATATATATATATATATATATATATATATGGCAGGATCAAATACAAAAATATAAAATCGTGCGAAGCGTGCGAAGGATCACTTTATACATGATAATTACGTAATGATAATTACGTAATGCACAAATGCATGATAATTACGTAATGATAATTACATAATGATAATTACGTAATGCCTTCATGAACATAAAAAACATTACGTAATTATCATTACGTAATTATCATGTACAAATGCATGATAATTACGTAATGATAATTACGTAATGCTTTCATGAACATAAAAAACATTACGTAATTATCATTACGTAATTATCATGTATAAATATCCTTCACATCCTTCGCACGTTTCTTTATTTTTGTAGAATAACCGCCCCCTATATATATATATATATATATATATATATATATATATATATATATATATATATATATATAGATTTAGGTTCCTGTACAAAGGCTAACTTTTGTGAGAAGTGTAAGAAGCAATAGAAACTTGACACGTGACATTATTATTTATTTTGCAACAAGGGTAGATTAGTCTATTTAACTAATAATTATAATTAATCCATTAAATATTTTTGGAAAGTTTAATACATTTACTTACATTTCCTTTTTTAGGTAGATTATATCTTTTATTTTTTTTATTCGTCCATAACATCACCAAACATCTAGATAAGGCCTTTAATCCATATGGTTTTTTTTAACACAGTGATATTTGTATTTTTCTTTTTCAATCCATAGTGTTTTTATCATACAGTAATATTTTGTATTTGTTTTTCAATCGATAGTGTTATATGTACAAATCATGTTCCATATTCTTAAAACACCAAAGAAATTTGAACACAACTTCATATCACGTATGAGTATAAAACACAATTAGAAGATCATGATAAAACACAACATACAATAATATTTTGTATTTGTTTTCAATCCATGGTGTTATATGTACAAATCATGTTCCATATTCTTAAAAACACCAAAGAAAACTGAACACACCTTCATATCACCTATGAGTATAAAACACAACAGGATGATCATGATAAAACACAACATCCCCAACCATCAAAAATCAAGAACTTTTAAGCAATCCTGATGACCACGAACCAAAAAACATATAAAAAAGGAAACAAATAAAACACCATGTTTGAAACCCGACTAACACACAAAGAAACCTAAAAAAACCTTCATACAACAGAGGAGCGTAAAACACAACAGGATGCAATATAGTGATTCCAGATGTTTAAAACACCATGCTCGTAGTTTTTCACCCACGATGACATTTTTCTTTTTTTTTTTTGCATCTTTGCCCAAAAACACCACAACACCCACGCTTAATAAAGTAAGAAACGATTAAGATATGGGGAACCATTGAAGGATGAAGTTTGTTTTTTTTGTTAGAATATGTTTAATCGTTGGTCAGATGAGGCAGAATAGGGTGGAGGAGGAGAGAAGCAAGAGAGAGATTTTCTCTCACATAATAAGTGTGTGTTTGACTTTCATTAAAGATAAATTGGTGGTTACCAATTTAACATACATTCAATTGACATGTTTACCCATAGATAATCAAATTAATTAATTATAATTAAAACATTAATTACAATCTTGTCATTGATCAATCTTAGCCATCCATTAATTTATCTAATGGTCCATAACACTTCTTACAGTTTTCACAAAAAACACCATTTGTACAGGATCTTGACCCTATATATATATATATATATATATATATATATATATATATATAAAATATTTTTTATATTTCATTTATAAACCTTCTCTTAAAACATATATGATTTATCTATTAAAGCAATGAAATTAAGTTGAACACACTCCATGAAAATAAGTCGAAAGTAGCCATATATTATATACAGGTAAGTTGCAAAAATCCAAAACATGGAATGTGAACTTATGAATCTATTATTATGCAGTGAAGAAGAGAAGCATTTATATAAACTGAAACTACTCATGACAACCATTTTTACATTTGCTATCTAGAGAGGAACATCATGCTAATTTTCCCAACTTTCTTTTATATCATGTTAGGTAAAAAATTTATATCCCACTTATTTATTGATGTATTCAAGTCTATATAGAAATATGCATACTTACAGACTTTGATTGGGCCAATTTCTAAGAGTGCATTTTAACCTCTGAGTTTGTGGATAAAACAAAAACTCATAATAAACCAAATATCATGGATCTCTCTGAAAATTTAAAACAAAAACTCATAATAAACAAATGCAAATAAAACAAAATTGTGTTCATTTTTTCTTGTGTCTAGACATCTACTAAATGCATAGAGAAAAATTCCAAATAAAACATGACAATAGAGATGCATATCTATTTCAGGGTCTGATAGTTTTCCCAAGGCAGCCATATGCCCATTAGCTAAATCTGCAACATGAATGCCATGATGGTATGAAATCTAAGTAGTGTGAGGGGAACCCGGAGGCAACTATAAGAGTAAAAGTGGTGCCTCTTGCGAGTTTAAAAGTTTTCGATTGAAGGACAATGTTATGACTTTTCCTTGGCTTCTTAGACGGGTAATCAGTGGCGGATCCAGGAATTTTTTCTAGGGGGTTCACTTTTGTTGATGCTCCAATTCTAATGACCGAACATAAAAAAATGGGTCGGGTTGACGGTTTGGGTCGGGTAAAGTTCATCACATAATAAAAATACAATACAATAATGAAAAAAACATCGTCATTAGAAATTTAAAACACGTAAAATAAATACGATAATCTTGAAAAATAAAATACAATACCTATAGTTGTTCCCTACAAGTTTTCATCTTTTGAAAACGTTGCATTGCATTCTCGATCGAAACTTGTTGTAGGGGCTCCTTTTCAATGTAACAAATGCAAGAATCGTTCATGTATTTATGACTTTCACTTCTGTTCATATGTTCAAGTTCAAATATAGAATTTCAAATGCTAACATAATAATATTTACTAAAAGTGCAGCTAGTTTATTTTGAAAAAGATTATGGTGGAGGACTCTCGAGTAGGACAGTTGCAGGTCATGTCATTTTATTAAGAAATGCACAAACATTTTCACTTCTGTACCTTACAACTTCTTTAAAGATCAACAAGGAAATTAAGACCATATCTTAACAAATCATATCATCCCCACTTCCCTATCTACATATAAAAACAGAAATCCAAAAGATTCACATCTCAAATGACTTTCCTCTAAATCTTATTCTTTTAACATAAACAATTATACAAACATAATAAAATGAAATTAGTTAATACATGTGGCTTGTGGTCCGTGGAAGAGATGGTCGGCTATAGGGGCGGAGGCGAGGAGGAGGAGGGCGGCGGGCCTGCGGCCTGGATTGTAGAGGAGGAGGGGTTCGGTTGGGGCTGTGGTTATGTGAATGTGAAATGAGTTTGAAATGGTGAATGGGTGGCTGTGATGTTTGGGTTAAACACAATAAAAAAACCCTAAACTTTATATTATAAAATCAGAAAAAAAAAAAAAAAAAAGAAACAAGGGGCTGACGAGAATCGAACATTAGACCTATATGTTAGAAGGGAAGGAGAATCACCACTAGAGCACCTTTTCAATTGGTTTAAGGTTCCTCTATAAAATATTTAGGGGTTCCTACCCAATTTTCTATATATAATAACACTAAAATTTTTGAACCGAACGGGTTCCTGGGAACCCCCTAACTAAGCGTAGATCCGCCCCTGCGGGTAATTGCAGAACCTATAGCAGGATTATAGATTTATCTTGGACTCAAGACACGACCAATTGTTGCCAAATGCCTCAATTAGATACTCCTGCTTAGTTTAATGTATAAATGCGCTTGCATATTAGATGAGTAAATAGTTGGGGCATTTATAGAACAACATAATGTGTGTAACAGTATCAGTAAATAATTGGGAGTAAATAATTGGGACATTGGCATTTATTTGTTTATATACGAACAAACAATAGTAGTGCCACTTGTGTATGACTCGTACCTCTATGAGATATGTCCTTTCTTCGTTCCTTACGAGTATTTTCCTTATGCATTACGTACCCCTGCTTAACTACTACAGTTATGCATCAAACAAACACTACTACAAAACAGAGCAATAGACGGGGTTCAAAAATAATAAAGACGGGGTTTTGGGTTTGAACCCCGTCTTTTGCTTAAAATTATAATAACCATTGGACCCAACATAATAAAATATTCAAAAAAAATCGACTCAACCCCGTCTTTTGTGACAAACATAATAAAATATTAAAAAAAAATCTACTTAACCCCGTCTTTTGATTCTAAACCCCGTCTATTTATCTTAACACCGTCTTTACACAACAACCTCGTCTTTTGCTATTCAAATTATAATATTAATTATAATTATAATTATAATAAAATATTCAAAAAAATTTCTACTCAACCCCGTCTTTTGATTCTAAACCCCGTCTATTTACCTTAACCTCGTCTTTACACAATAACCCCATCTTTTGCTATTCAAATTATAATTATAATTTAAGTACCAAAAAACGTCATACTTAACCTCCCACATACTGGATTTTATCAGTTTGAAGTATCAAAATCGATTTTATTGCATAACTTTCATTTCATTGTACGTTAATCGTACATTTAAACTAAACATAAAATTAAGTCATGGTTTAACGCACGCGGGTTATAAAACCTAGTTTTATGTATAATCTTCATAATATATGTCTTAATAGATCATATTGGACCTTAAAAGGATCACAATGGACAACATAGATCGTATTAAAGTTAATGGGCAATATTGGGCCTTAATAGATCCTAATGGGTAGTAATAGATCAGATATGTCTTAATGGACCATAATGGGCCTTAATAGATCATAATGGGCATTAGTACATCATAATATGTATTAATTGATCACATCGGTCCTCAATGGATCACAATAGACGATAGCTGATCATACATGTCTTAATGAATCATATTGGACCTTAATGGATCACAATGGACAGTGGTAGATCATATTTGTCTTAATTGATCATATTGAGCCTTAATCGATCACAAAAGACAATAGTAGATAATACATGTGTAAATGGACCATATTGGGCAATAAAAGATATGAATGGACCATATGGGGCAATAATAGATGGTGCATGTTTTAACTGGTGATATAAGGCCTTAATGGATCATAATGAAACAGTGAGTTAAGTCTTAATGGATTACAATGGACAATACTAGATATAAATGTTTGTATTAATGGACCATAATGGACAATTATAGATCGTGCATGTCTTAACTGATGATATAAGGCCTTAATGGATCATAATGTATTAATTGATTATATCGGTCCTCAATGGATCACAATGAATAGTAGTAGATCATATTTGTCTTAATGGCTCATATTGAGCCTTTATTGGTCACAAAAGACAATAGTAGATAATACACCCTAACCATAGATCATACAGTCCCAAATTAGTAGATAAAACCACTTAATCTATCCCTGTTATAAGCATACAAAGAAACCAACCCAAGCAAACTAAACGGTACAACATTGCAAAAAAGACAAGAAACATACGTAAAAGGTACAGAGTGACGACAAGGCACCTAAACCGTCCAACTGAACATTACTTGTTCTGTTAACCTGCAAAAAATAGATAAATAGGTAAGAAACCTAGCATATTCAATATTGTTAACAGGGTTTATTGTTATTTATTTTAAGAAACATGTTTCTATTTGCAAAGCACTTCGGAGACCGAATTGCTATTAGCATATCAAAATAACCTCCCTTACAAGATCAAGATCTTTGAGACTATTTTCGGATTCTGATACTTCCTTTCAAATGGTAAAACAAAACATTTGCCAAATTAAATCAAGACTGAAAACCAAACCTTCATCATTTTGTATATATAAAGGTGTTCAAGACTGAATACCAGTCCCTAATTCTATCTATTTTTAAAATAATAAAAACTGATTTTTAGTCTGTTAACATATTCCTTTCATAAGGCTATGGGGTATGGATCGGCGAGGGCCATCGGTGAGATGATGTGTCACTCCCCCCCTTGGGGAACACCGCGCCCCCCTTCCCCCTTTGGTGCAATGGGTGAGATTTCACCGTTCTCCCCAATGATCTAATGAATATTATATATATATTTTTTTGTCTTTTTCTCACCATTAATATTATATATATATATATATATATTGTCTTTTCCCTTTAAAATATATTAAAAAAAAAGGAAAGGGGTAGGGGGAAGAAAGGAGAACCATTTTCCTGGTTTGGGGGAGGGGAAGGGGGAAAATGACGTGGCGCTGATGTGGACAAGGGGGAGGGAAGGGGGAAGAGTTCCACACCCCATAGCCTAAGACCACATGGTATGGGGAGCGGCAAGGGGCCGGCGACGCCAAGCCGGGCCGGGCTACACCGCCCCCCTGGCGCGGCAACGGCTTAGCCGGCAACCCCTTGCCGTTTATGCCGGGCCTTGGGAAACTCAAATTTGACCGTTGGGGCTTGAGAAGACCGTTTGAATAATAAAAAAAAAAAAATCAACCAAATAAATTTTTAAAAAACCTATTTAAACCAAACAAATCCAACCTTTTTCACCACAACTTTTATAAACTCTCTCACACTTTTATAAACTCTCTCTCACTTTTATAAAATCTCTCAACCTTCTTCACCACAACCATGTCGTTATCATCTTCTACGACGTCTTCGTCTTCTTCGGGTTCGTCGTCTACAAACGAAGCCGTAAATTTTGTTATAAACATCGTGGGGCAAGCGGCGCAGATTATTGCCGAGGATCTAGGAGATGAAGGCGATTCAGCACCTCGAACTAGGAAAGCGGCTATAAATAGAGACCGAGAGGGTAAGTATTATATTTATTTTGTAATTTTAATTTGTTTATATTTTTGTATATATATAGTATAATTTATTTGTGTTTATATTTTTGTAAATATATTGTAGATTTTTTGTGTGTTTATATTTTTGTAAATATGTGTAGGTGCCCATGATAGATTGGTGGCCGATTATTTTGCCGACGAAGCGTTATACTCGGCGGAATTATTTAGGCGTCGGTTCCGAATGAGTAAAAGATTGTTCACCCGTATAGCCGATGATATGGCTAACTTCGAGCCATTTTTTACCTTACGATACGATGCAAGAGGGAAAAGGGGGTTCACCACCCTACAAAAATGCACGGCGGCACTTCGGCAACTAGCGTACGGGACCACGGCGGATGCGTGGGACGAGTATTTAAAAATGTCGGAAAGAACTGCACGAGAGTGTCTGTACAAGTTTAGCAAGTGTGTGGTGAAGCTTTACAGCAAAAAATATTTGCGAAAACCAAACTCCAGTGAGGTCCAACAATTGTATCAGTTTCACCACCAACAACATTGTTTTCCAGGAATGCTCGGTAGCATTGATTGCTACCATTGGCCTTGGAAAAACTGCCCCGTAGCATGGCGCGGAATGTTCAAACGAGGGGATCAAGATTATCCATCAATAATATTGGAGGCGGCGTGTTCACAAGATCTATGGGTTTGGCATGCTTTCTTTGGCATTCCTGGTTCGAATAACGACATTAATGTTATTAACCAGTCGCATATTTTTGACGATGTCATAAAAGGCACCGGTGCGGAAACTAGCTTTACAGTATCGGGGGTGGAGTATAGGCGCGGTTATTATCTTGCTGATGGAATCTACCCACCTTACTCGACGATCGTTAAAACTATTCACCACCCGTTCGATGAAAAAAGAAAGAAATTTGCCAAGTATCAAGAGGCGGCAAGAAAGGACATTGAACGATTTTTTGGTGTTCTACAAGCAAGATGGCACATCATTTCACACCCGGCACGTATGTTCACCCCTAAAAAATTACGTTACTGTATGTATGCCTGTATCTTGTTGCATAACATGATACTTGAAGACGAAGGCGCCGCCATTTGTGTGTATGACGAGAATGCCCCGCCGGAGAATACGGTGCCTGTCAACCCACATCAACAAGATTTAAACCAGTTCTCGTTACATAACGAGTTCACGCATAAAAATCTTCAAGCAGACTTGGTTGAATATATTTGGAACAACGGGCAAGAGTAGATTATTTGTATTTTTTTTTTATGTCGAGTATGTTACTTTAGTTTTAGTTATTTTTTTTTAATTATTTTTAATGGTTTTATGTAATATTTACTTTTTAATATTAATATTAGAATATTTACTTTTTATTGTAACATTAATATTATTTAATTAAAAAAAAAGAAAAAAAAATGAAATAGCATTAATGGATGTTGGGCCTCCTCCACACCCCTAGGAGCATCATCCTAAGGATGCTCCTACCCCACGCTGACGTGGCAGGTGAGGTGGAGGCAAGGCATGGATGATGGGCCTCTACCACACCTAATGGTCTAATAGAGACTGAAAATTAGTAGGCATACATTTGCATCATTTTTATTCGGTATTTGGGACAAAAATTTAGTCTGGCAATAAGTTTCCCCTCCAAAACCTTACGTTGCCCCGGCATATTTGTGACTGAAATCTAGTCTCAAATAGCGTACTAAATTATTAGCGAATAATTATCAATCTCAATAAAAATCAGTCTCCAATATTATCGATAACTGATAAATCAGCCCCAGATATAATATATTTGAGACTGATATATCAGTCCCCGATAGTTTAGTCTCTAATGACCACTTTTTTATTTTTTTATTTTATTTTATTTATTTTTTTTGTAGCGAACCACCGTCCACCACCACCACTATAAATGTTAAAGTCATAAAAACCAAGTTTCAAGTGTTCTGTTAAATTATGTTATAATAAAACTCTAGCGAATAAGCGTCTTATAAAAGTAATGTTTTATGACTCAAATATCAAGTGTCCTATTACGGTGTATTATAATAACACCACTATGATTAAGCGTCCTATAAAGGTTAAGGTTATAAGACCTAAGTGTTGAGTGTCTTATTAAGTTACATTTTAATAAAACTCTAGCAAATAAGTGTCCTATAAAATTGATGTTTTGTGACTCAAATATCATGTGTCCTATCACGAGGTATTATAATAACACCACAATAATTAAACGTCCTATAAAGGTTAAAGGTATAAGACCCATGTGTCAAGTGTCCTATTAAGTTATGTTCTAATATGACTTCTACTAGAAAGGGTCCTATAACATCGAACATTTATGACTTAACTACAAAGTGTTGTATTAAGTTATGCTATAATACGACCCCCAGTGATCAAGTGTCCTATTACATTACTACATAATAGGACACCAACAACTAAATGTCTTATAAATTACTTTATTAGGATATACATTTTAAGTGTCTTATTAAGTTATATGATAATAGAACCCTAAAGAATCATCCATCCTATTAAATAGCTTTTTAGGACATCGGTTTAGTAGTTTATATTATAAAAGGATCCCAAAAGTTCATTCGTCCTATTAAATACTTTTTAGGACCCTATTTAACAAGCGTCCCACACAAAAGGTCTTTAAAAGACATTTTTGTTGTAGTGTCTCTTCCACCCTTTAATAAAACTCAGAAACAAAGTGTAAAAGATAAAAGACACTGACACTAAAATGCAGAAGTCGCTTACAACTTTCATTGTTTATACAATTTAAGATCATGCAAATTTCAACAATAATTAATATCCTACCATTTTCTAATATTTTATTTCACAATCCAAAAATGATAAATATTGTTTACCGTATTTTGAAACCAGTTTATTCAAATAGAATTAAATGCAACAAAATATACATATTTTTTTTTGAAAGGCGAATTTCTTGTTCCTTGTGAGACTTAGAGGGTGTTTGGGACTGAGTTTCAAAACAACTTATTGACTTATTGGCTTTTTCAAAAAGCCAATAAGTCAATAAGCTGTTTGTGTAACCCAAAAGCACTTTCTGTTTTGACTTTTGGCTTTTAACTTTTAAGGGTGGAAAAGCTGTTTTTGAAAAGTTAGAAATCCTGGCTTTTGGCTTTTGGCTTTTGACTTTTGGAAAAAAATTACAAGTATACCACCCATACAACAAATATTCACAATAAGTTAAGCGAAACGCTTAAAAAACAACAATTTATTGACTTTTTGACGTTTCTCATCCCAAAAGCTAATCCAAACACTTTTTTTAAAACTCCTTTTCAAAAAGTCATAAGCCAATAAGCACTTTTGGTCAAAAGCACTTTTGCATCTCCAAACTCAATCCCAAACACCCTCTTAAACTCAAGACCTCACACTTTTAGTGTATTAAAAGGCATTGCCTTATCACTGGACCACCAACCCCAATGGCAAATATACATATGACCTAACTATACTAAAACAAATTCTAAAAATACAAAACCAAAATAAAACTAATTTTGACAAAAGGAACAAGTTATAGACTTTTTAACAAGGAAAAATTATAGAAATCGTCCTTTATGTTTACCTATTTTTTCAGTAGATGTCCTTAAACTTCAAAAGTGATGAGAATCATCCTATATGTTCTAAAATCTTTCAAGTCTTGTCCTTTAGCATTAACTTGGTTAGATTTTTTGGTTAAATCCAGTCATGTGCATTGCACATGAGGGTAAATTTGTCTTTTTACTCTTTTAGGGACTAGTTATGTAATTAACTTATACTTTTGGTCCAAAATAAAAAAAATAATTTACTCTTTACCCCTCTCTTTCTCTCTTACTACATCTCTACCTTTCTATCTCTTTCTCCTATGAGACACACCATATCTTTCTCCTCTCTCTTGTCTCTATCTCTCTCTCTCTCTACCTGTTCACAACCACCACCCATCACCATTGCCACCATCATCTACCATTACCACCATTGCCCCACCTGCCACCACCACTCCACCCACCTTCTTCCAATTTCCCTAACCCCTAATAGAAACTCAATATTAATCAATCAATACTTTTCCTTCTTTATCCTCCAAAACCAACACAATCTCCGGATCTCCATTACCCTTTTTTATTATTGCTGCATTCTCACTACCATATATCCTCTCTCTCATCAAAACCAACACACTTATATATTTGTGGCAATATATATGACAGGTGGATAAGTTAAAAGAAGAAGCTAAGACAAGAAGAAAATGTACACAGAGCATTAGAAAGAGCTTTCAGTAGACGTTTAGGAACACTGCCTCATCTTCCTCCTTATCTGCCTCCACAGGTGTCCACTTTATTTATTTAATTATTGTTTAAAGTTATTATTATTAATTAAATTTAATTTAATGGGTAATGAATAATGTGAATGTTTGCAGACATTGGAGCTGTTAGCTGAAGTGGCTGTTTTGGAAGAAGAGGTTGTAAGGTTAGAGGAAGAAGTAGTTAACTTTAGGCAGGGATTGTATCAAGAAGCTGTTTGTTTATCATCCATAAACAATATTAATTCAGATAATAACGAATTAGATCAGTCTGCGAAAAGCGGTGATGGATTGAGATTATCGATGTCTCCCATTGAAATCCATTTGGAGGCATCCAAAATAGCACAGGATTCAGAACAGAAACCGCTGAATTCGCTGTTGAGAAGTGCGTCGTGTAGAATATCGTATTCTAATCGAATTGGGACTGATTTTATGAATAGGGTGGTTGAGAAGAAGCCTGCTGCTGATTTGAAGAAATTGGATTCGGGTTTAGGGCGGTGAAGTGCACAGAGATTTGTGTGTGAGTGAGAGAGATGGGTTTATAAAGGAGGAGATGAAATCAGAGGGTAAATTGTCATTTATGCCCTCACATGCCTTGCACGTGACCAAACTTAACCAAAAAACTAACCAGGTTAGGCCAAAAGGACGAGACATGCAAGATTTTACAACATAAAGGACGATTTCCATCAACTTTGAAGTTAAAGGACAACCACTGAAAAACGCTGTAAACATAAAGGACGATTTCTGTAATTTTTCCTTTTAACAATTAACAAATTTTGAGTAGTCATGAAAAGGTTTTCGTGTACGGTGATGATCTTTAAAGTCCATTTCAACAATTGACAAATCTTAACAGAGAACGTACAGAAGTATTGTAAAACAATGCATCTCTTATTAAAAACTTTGTTTTAGACTTTTTAACAACAAAGTTCAAACCTGATAATATAAAAGTCCATGTTCAACTTTAACTTCGCGTTATCTTAAATTGAAAACTTTTATCTAGAATTCCATTGAAAATGAATTCTTTGAAAAGTAAAAAAGAAAATAAAATAAAACAAAAGGTTATAAAATTCAATTTTGTTGGAATTAGTTGAAACTTTCAAGACCATCACTCTCATCTCAATCGGTTCCCTTCAACTATTATCGAGTTCGCTTAGAAATAATTCTGGAGAAACCAAACATTCCAACAAACATCGATCATTCGTGTAATGGGCTACCCATCCTAACCAAATGTAGTTAACAAACATCAAGCATTACTATTTGAACCATCTGTAATTTATAGTGTGTCAACTACTAAATAAATGAAAAAAAGACTAATGTGTTATCATGATCTCTTTTAACAAACAAAAGTGGAGGTGTGTGTTTCTAGCAGTCATATGCCCGTTACAATTTAGAAAAAAAATCATTCCGTCTCCGTTAACATTCATCTTTCTTTCATTTTTCAAACACTTGCTTCATAAATTTCCTCTCAGCTTTTATAAAATCTTATGTTACTTTTATCATAGTTTTTGAAAAATACCAATAGAGGGTGCAAGAATACAGTGGCGGATCCATGATTTTTTTTTGTATAAGTTCACCTTTTTTTCAGTAGTTAAATTTGTAGGGCCGTTCGGTTGATCTGGATATCACGGGTTTGGGCAAACATGAGTCCAGAATCCTCAGGTTTTGGTTTTAGCAACAAAATATATAAACACACACACACACACACACAAGAGCTTCCGGATATGGTTTAAAGATTTCAACACGAATCAGACCATCAAACACCTCAAACACCACTAAAAATAGACAACAAATGATTAGGGAAATCATGTTTAGTATTTACATTAGCCGCCATTTGCCCTAGGCCCTAGGGGAGAATGGGTTGCATGGGACGAGTGGGAGGAGCGACAAGGTTAAAACCTAGTCGCTTGAAATTCCACACGAATGGACGAATGGCAAAGCCATTCGTGTCTAAGAACGCTACTCGCCCCCGCCAAATTACCAAACTACCCATACACATTAAAACGATCTATAAATAACTAAAACAACATATAAACACCTATACTAGGCTAGGGACATCAAAATAAACATGCACTGAAAGAATTGCTCACAACCGAATGTTAGAATTTTCGAGTTGGGCCTTGGAACGTACCAAACACATTTTTTTTAATAATCGTCCCATTATCCCAAAAATCAAGTTTTAATAAAAATAATCATAAATTCTAAATCCATATTCACATAACACAAGTATTATCTATACTCCTAAAAGGAAATGTCGTTGGAAGTTCCACCGACCCCCTTTATGTTTAACAAGTTAGCAATTACTTCTAAAGTGTCTACCGACGAAAATTATGCCGTTTTATGATCAAATTTAAAATATTGCCACTCTAAGTTATGATCGGGAAGCGGGTGGACTAGGTGGACTCCTGCGCTACCCATCAATTGAATGCATCTCCAACAACATATAAAATGGAGTAACTTAATTTGGTCAGGAGAACAACTTAGAGATAAAAGATATAGAGGTCCAAGTCGCCTACTCCTATGTAGAGAAACTTTGGCGATGTAGTTGTATGTGTGTGTAGGACTGAATTTATGGCATTGGTGAAACAGATAAAGAGGTACTGTGGAGAGAGTAGAACTGAGACGGGATCGGTGGAGGGCCAGTCGGCCAGTGGTTGTGGCGGAGATGTGGTTCTAACCGACGGTTGGTAGATTCGAGCTCAAATGTGGTTTTCAAAACCGAGATGGAGCCGGTTTGGTGGTGGTGACAGTTAGGTAGTGGAGCAGGGTGGTTCCGATACGGTGGAGGTGTTAGTGTTGTGTTGGTAGTGACAGATACCAATGTTTTAAAAACTCGTACATAGCTGATAGCGGCCTGTTATGTAACATCGCCAAATTTTTGAATTATAATACGTATAATGTGCCTAAGTTTTATTTCCCGACCACACAATATATATATATATAATAATAATAATAATAATAATAATAATAATAATAATAATAATAATAATACTCACAATTCACCTTTAAAACAAACCCCACTCTTCTCGGCCCAAACATCAACCAGACCCAAGTACCCACCAGGCCCAAACACTCACCGGCCCATTATTCTTTTTCCCTTCACTGTTTTAAAACAAAAAAAACGGGTGTTCTTGCTGTGGTTCGAACCCGTGCCATCCCACACACAAACGCGCGTGTATACCATCTGCTCCACAGCTCGTTATTGTTTAAACCCAACCTGTATTATTTATAAACACACTTCATTATCAACAGTTGACTTTTGATAAGTCAACTGTTACGAACGGGCTGCCTTAATCAACAAGTCTGGACGCGTTTTAATCCCAATAAGGCATGTTTGCATGATGTCCGGCCTATTATGACTAGGATACACGAGTTTTGATCGTCAATTGATACCAAAATTAACCTATTACGCGTATGTATTCAATGACGAGTCAACGCATACCAATTCAATCAACCAGGACTTCATACTATAAATTGATCATCCACGAGTATTCACAACTCGCCATTACACCTTTCTCCACCTCCAAATCCTCCTAATTATCCTCTGTTTACGGTGCACGATCGTATGTTTAAGTTTTCAATTTTGACCGATCAAATCGAGATCATAAGTGCTTGTAAGTGTAATTTTTATGGTGGGTTTTGTTAATCGGCGTCTGAACAACATTAGCCCTATGTTTAATTGGGTTAATGTTGTGATAACTGCCTGATTGTAGATCTAGGGCTTGTAATTGGGGTTTTGGGGAAGAACACCTTTATGTATTTATTTTATATTAACAAACAACCAAACACAACCACTGGCTTGGACCAGATGGTTGTGTCTGGTGCACTACACCCAGCCCACGCGGGTTCGAACCCTGTGAGCAGCAAACAATTTTTTTGGTTTGTTTTTAACCAAAAACAATTAAAATAGATTTTATATAAATCTTATAAATTCATTTTAAAATACCAAAACCTTTTTATAAATTCTACAAAAATTATCTTATACTAATCTGATGTAAATGATCAAACTACAATTTTTAGTTTTCAGAAATTTATTTATTTAATATATATAATAAATAAATCAAGTTTATTCTATTTTATTTATAAAAATCTATAAAAATATCAAAACGATCTTATTAATTTCCACAAAAATTATCCTAAGTTTTTATAACATTAAGCTTTTCAAAAATGATTTTTATTTCAGAAAAATCATTTATTTAACATTTTTAATCAATTTGTGTTAGTTTTAATCATAATTAAATCATAATAAATTCAATTTTCATCATTTTTGCACCAAAATTTTATACAATTTATTTTTAATCATTTAGAACAGAAATATGATTTTTAAAATAGAAATTCTTTAATTTTAGTATTTTTGAATATTAAAGTTAAATATTGGCTATTTATAATAAATAGATTTTAAAGAAAATAATTTTATAAAAATTATTTTTACACTTTAAACACATTCTTGTAACCATCTTAAGTTTAAATTTTATAAAAAGATTTTTAGTTATTTATTTACTAAATTTCTCTCAATCGGCGAATATTTTTAATATTAATCAAACGAGCAATTATCCCCAATTCGAAGCCCTAGAACTTATACATTTGTAGACTTGATAGACTTAGACATATTTATTACCTCATTTTAGGGTGATACTTGATACATTTGGTCAACACATTTCTCAACAGATATAACATTTTACCAAGGTGAGTTTTACATAGCCCCTTTTCTATTTATCACCATTTTTGGGGTGAAACATGTTTATAACATCATCATTGCAATTCAATCATCAATGTGTCTATGTGTTTTCTATGTTGCATTATGTCTTGAGCATGATTAGAGTAAGCACCATTCTAGCATAATCATTAACATTGATCAGCCGGCGGTATACATTGATAGATCTATTGGACTGACAATCCCACCCGGATACGTGCCTCCTACAAAGGTAGCGTGGGTGTTTGTTATCGTATAACATATTGGACCATGAGCGTATGGTATGTATCATTTTATAACAGTCATCAGGGTTGATTATGCACTCGATTTATTTCTAGTATGTTCTCACATATGGACTAGATTGACATGACACATGAATTGCACAACATTTTTATTCAATTATCAAAAACCTATGTAATTCTCACCAACTTTTGTTGACCCAAAACATTTTCAACTTAACATGTTTCAGGTTCTATTTGCTTGAAGATTTGTATTGATGCTTGAAGATATGTGTATAGTTTCATTCAATTTGATGTACAAATTCTAGAACTATTGTATGTAATTCATATAAATCATTTAATGGAATCTATTATTCACCATGAGCTACTGAACAATCATCATTACGTGACATCCCGATGTTTCCGCCATCGGTTGGGGTGTTACAGATTGGTATCAGAGCCATGGTTATAGGGAATTAGGTTATTAGAAAAATAATCTAGTCTATAACCATAGGATTTAACCAGTACTTGCTTCTTTTGCTTGCTATTCTCTATCTCCTACTTCTTATCCCTACAAGAAGGTTGCTCTCCATCACTGGATCCACTCTTAGACTAATAAGACAAAATCCACAGGCTTAGCCTGAACCATCTTGAGATCTCGTCGAAGTTCTAGATTTTAATAACGAACACGTGCAATCTGGAAGGGTGAACGCCTGTATTCTGAGTCTTCTGTCTAGGCTGGCATTGCGCATATATCCCAATCAGACGAGGGACCCGGATGCCTACCTGGGAATTCTCGGGATGAGTGTTCACTTATAGGCTAAAGCATGTCTTCATATGTTATTAGAATTTAGAATCTTTGATAAGTCAACGTTTTCGTTTATTCGTTTTAATTAAATAAATAAATGATTACATTCCTTATATTACCTCATTGTCCTTCATTCAACCCATATCTTATTGAACATTCATTACCCAAATCACTACCGTAACCGATGCCCTAAACTAAACCGAGATCAAGACCCTCCAGCTACCTAACCGCAAGTCTCACCATTTGACTATTGGTTGCTTTTATTCTATGCATTGACGCTATTTGATTCAAGTAATAAAATTCAAGTATTATCATAACATCTGTGTGCATGCTTGTTTGAATGTGAACTAACTGCTATATCTATGATCATACTTGCTTACTTGTACAACAGTTAGTTGACTACCAAACAACCTACTTAACGATTGGTAGAGGTCATCATGTCTTTCCAACAGTCGGGAGAGGCCCTACCACCTGCTCAACGACTGGTGGAGACTATCAGACTACTCAACAATCGATAGAGTCATAGAAGGATGCAAAACCCTAATGTAAGCTAAATTGGCAATTACGGTCCGGAACGTAATCATGAATTTACAGGTACGTTAAGGTAGTGTGAAATTTTATCAAGGTTTCCGGTAGTTGACCAATTGTAACCCTGGTTTTCTTTTAACTTCGGGACGAAGTTCCTAAAAGTAGGGGAGACTGTAACATCGCCAAATTTTTGAATTATAATACGTATAATGTGCCTAAGTTTTATTTCCCGACCACACAATATATATATATAATAATAATAATAATAATAATAATAATAATAATACTCACAATTCACCTTTAAAACAAACCCCACTCTTCTCGGCCCAAACATCAACCAGACCCAAGTACCCACCAGGCCCAAACACTCACCGGCCCATTATTCTTTTTCCCTTCACTGTTTTAAAACAAAAAAAACGGGTGTTCTTGCTGTGGTTCGAACCCGTGCCATCCCACACACAAACGCGCGTGTATACCATCTGCTCCACAGCTCGTTATTGTTTAAACCCAACCTGTATTATTTATAAACACACTTCATTATCAACAGTTGACTTTTGATAAGTCAACTGTTACGAACGGGCTGCCTTAATCAACAAGTCTGGACGCGTTTTAATCCCAATAAGGCATGTTTGCATGATGTCCGGCCTATTATGACTAGGATACACGAGTTTTGATCGTCAATTGATACCAAAATTAACCTATTACGCGTATGTATTCAATGACGAGTCAACGCATACCAATTCAATCAACCAGGACTTCATACTATAAATTGATCATCCACGAGTATTCACAACTCGCCATTACACCTTTCTCCACCTCCAAATCCTCCTAATTATCCTCTGTTTACGGTGCACGATCGTATGTTTAAGTTTTCAATTTTGACCGATCAAATCGAGATCATAAGTGCTTGTAAGTGTAATTTTTATGGTGGGTTTTGTTAATCGGCGTCTGAACAACATTAGCCCTATGTTTAATTGGGTTAATGTTGTGATAACTGCCTGATTGTAGATCTAGGGCTTGTAATTGGGGTTTTGGGGAAGAACACCTTTATGTATTTATTTTATATTAACAAACAACCAAACACAACCACTGGCTTGGACCAGATGGTTGTGTCTGGTGCACTACACCCAGCCCACGCGGGTTCGAACCCTGTGAGCAGCAAACAATTTTTTTGGTTTGTTTTTAACCAAAAACAATTAAAATAGATTTTATATAAATCTTATAAATTCATTTTAAAATACCAAAACCTTTTTATAAATTCTACAAAAATTATCTTATACTAATCTGATGTAAATGATCAAACTACAATTTTTAGTTTTCAGAAATTTATTTATTTAATATATATAATAAATAAATCAAGTTTATTCTATTTTATTTATAAAAATCTATAAAAATATCAAAACGATCTTATTAATTTCCACAAAAATTATCCTAAGTTTTTATAACATTAAGCTTTTCAAAAATGATTTTTATTTCAGAAAAATCATTTATTTAACATTTTTAATCAATTTTTGTTAGTTTTAATCATAATTAAATCATAATAAATTCAATTTTCATCATTTTTGCACCAAAATTTTATACAATTTATTTTTAATCATTTAGAACAGAAATATGATTTTTAAAATAGAAATTCTTTAATTTTAGTATTTTTGAATATTAAAGTTAAATATTGGCTATTTATAATAAATAGATTTTAAAGAAAATAATTTTATAAAAATTATTTTTACACTTTAAACACATTCTTGTAACCATCTTAAGTTTAAATTTTATAAAAAGATTTTTAGTTATTTATTTACTAAATTTCTCTCAATCGGCGAATATTTTTAATATTAATCAAACGAGCAATTATCCCCAATTCGAAGCCCTAGAACTTATACATTTGTAGACTTGATAGACTTAGACATATTTATTACCTCATTTTAGGGTGATACTTGATACATTTGGTCAACACATTTCTCAACAGATATAACATTTTACCAAGGTGAGTTTTACATAGCCCCTTTTCTATTTATCACCATTTTTGGGGTGAAACATGTTTATAACATCATCATTGCAATTCAATCATCAATGTGTCTATGTGTTTTCTATGTTGCATTATGTCTTGAGCATGATTAGAGTAAGCACCATTCTAGCATAATCATTAACATTGATCAGCCGGCGGTATACATTGATAGATCTATTGGACTGACAATCCCACCCGGATACGTGCCTCCTACAAAGGTAGCGTGGGTGTTTGTTATCGTATAACATATTGGACCATGAGCGTATGGTATGTATCATTTTATAACAGTCATCAGGGTTGATTATGCACTCGATTTATTTCTAGTATGTTCTCACATATGGACTAGATTGACATGACACATGAATTGCACAACATTTTTATTCAATTATCAAAAACCTATGTAATTCTCACCAACTTTTGTTGACCCAAAACATTTTCAACTTAACATGTTTCAGGTTCTATTTGCTTGAAGATTTGTATTGATGCTTGAAGATATGTGTATAGTTTCATTCAATTTGATGTACAAATTCTAGAACTATTGTATGTAATTCATATAAATCATTTAATGGAATCTATTATTCACCATGAGCTACTGAACAATCATCATTACGTGACATCCCGATGTTTCCGCCATCGGTTGGGGTGTTACAGATTGGTATCAGAGCCATGGTTATAGGGAATTAGGTTATTAGAAAAATAATCTAGTCTATAACCATAGGATTTAACCAGTACTTGCTTCTTTTGCTTGCTATTCTCTATCTCCTACTTCTTATCCCTACAAGAAGGTTGCTCTCCATCACTGGATCCACTCTTAGACTAATAAGACAAAATCCACAGGCTTAGCCTGAACCATCTTGAGATCTCGTCGAAGTTCTAGATTTTAATAACGAACACGTGCAATCTGGAAGGGTGAACGCCTGTATTCTGAGTCTTCTGTCTAGGCTGGCATTGCGCATATATCCCAATCAGACGAGGGACCCGGATGCCTACCTGGGAATTCTCGGGATGAGTGTTCACTTATAGGCTAAAGCATGTCTTCATATGTTATTAGAATTTAGAATCTTTGATAAGTCAACGTTTTCGTTTATTCGTTTTAATTAAATAAATAAATGATTACATTCCTTATATTACCTCATTGTCCTTCATTCAACCCATATCTTATTGAACATTCATTACCCAAATCACTACCGTAACCGATGCCCTAAACTAAACCGAGATCAAGACCCTCCAGCTACCTAACCGCAAGTCTCACCATTTGACTATTGGTTGCTTTTATTCTATGCATTGACGCTATTTGATTCAAGTAATAAAATTCAAGTATTATCATAACATCTGTGTGCATGCTTGTTTGAATGTGAACTAACTGCTATATCTATGATCATACTTGCTTACTTGTACAACAGTTAGTTGACTACCAAACAACCTACTTAACGATTGGTAGAGGTCATCATGTCTTTCCAACAGTCGGGAGAGGCCCTACCACCTGCTCAACGACTGGTGGAGACTATCAGACTACTCAACAATCGATAGAGTCATAGAAGGATGCAAAACCCTAATGTAAGGTAAATTGGCAATTACGGTCCGGAACGTAATCATGAATTTACAGGTACGTTAAGGTAGTGTGAAATTTTATCAAGGTTTCCGGTAGTTGACCAATTGTAACCCTGGTTTTCTTTTAACTTCGGGACGAAGTTCCTAAAAGTAGGGGAGACTGTAACATCGCCAAATTTTTGAATTATAATACGTATAATGTGCCTAAGTTTTATTTCCCGACCACACAATATATATATATAATAATAATAATAATAATAATAATAATAATAATAATACTCACAATTCACCTTTAAAACAAACCCCACTCTTCTCGGCCCAAACATCAACCAGACCCAAGTACCCACCAGGCCCAAACACTCACCGGCCCATTATTCTTTTTCCCTTCACTGTTTTAAAACAAAAAAAACGGGTGTTCTTGCTGTGGTTCGAACCCGTGCCATCCCACACACAAACGCGCGTGTATACCATCTGCTCCACAGCTCGTTATTGTTTAAACCCAACCTGTATTATTTATAAACACACTTCATTATCAACAGTTGACTTTTGATAAGTCAACTGTTACGAACGGGCTGCCTTAATCAACAAGTCTGGACGCGTTTTAATCCCAATAAGGCATGTTTGCATGGTGTCCGGCCTATTATGACTAGGATACACGAGTTTTGATCGTCAATTGATACCAAAATTAACCTATTACGCGTATGTATTCAATGACGAGTCAACGCATACCAATTCAATCAACCAGGACTTCATACTATAAATTGATCATCCACGAGTATTCACAACTCGCCATTACACCTTTCTCCACCTCCAAATCCTCCTAATTATCCTCTGTTTACGGTGCACGATCGTATGTTTAAGTTTTCAATTTTGACCGATCAAATCGAGATCATAAGTGCTTGTAAGTGTAATTTTTATGGTGGGTTTTGTTAATCGGCGTCTGAACAACATTAGCCCTATGTTTAATTGGGTTAATGTTGTGATAACTGCCTGATTGTAGATCTAGGGCTTGTAATTGGGGTTTTGGGGAAGAACACCTTTATGTATTTATTTTATATTAACAAACAACCAAACACAACCACTGGCTTGGACCAGATGGTTGTGTCTGGTGCACTACACCCAGCCCACGCGGGTTCGAACCCTGTGAGCAGCAAACAATTTTTTTGGTTTGTTTTTAACCAAAAACAATTAAAATAGATTTTATATAAATCTTATAAATTCATTTTAAAATACCAAAACCTTTTTATAAATTCTACAAAAATTATCTTATACTAATCTGATGTAAATGATCAAACTACAATTTTTAGTTTTCAGAAATTTATTTATTTAATATATATAATAAATAAATCAAGTTTATTCTATTTTATTTATAAAAATCTATAAAAATATCAAAACGATCTTATTAATTTCCACAAAAATTATCCTAAGTTTTTATAACATTAAGCTTTTCAAAAATGATTTTTATTTCAGAAAAATCATTTATTTAACATTTTTAATCAATTTTTGTTAGTTTTAATCATAATTAAATCATAATAAATTCAATTTTCATCATTTTTGCACCAAAATTTTATACAATTTATTTTTAATCATTTAGAACAGAAATATGATTTTTAAAATAGAAATTCTTTAATTTTAGTATTTTTGAATATTAAAGTTAAATATTGGCTATTTATAATAAATAGATTTTAAAGAAAATAATTTTATAAAAATTATTTTTACACTTTAAACACATTCTTGTAACCATCTTAAGTTTAAATTTTATAAAAAGATTTTTAGTTATTTATTTACTAAATTTCTCTCAATCGGCGAATATTTTTAATATTAATCAAACGAGCAATTATCCCCAATTCGAAGCCCTAGAACTTATACATTTGTAGACTTGATAGACTTAGACATATTTATTACCTCATTTTAGGGTGATACTTGATACATTTGGTCAACACATTTCTCAACAGATATAACATTTTACCAAGGTGAGTTTTACATAGCCCCTTTTCTATTTATCACCATTTTTGGGGTGAAACATGTTTATAACATCATCATTGCAATTCAATCATCAATGTGTCTATGTGTTTTCTATGTTGCATTATGTCTTGAGCATGATTAGAGTAAGCACCATTCTAGCATAATCATTAACATTGATCAGCCGGCGGTATACATTGATAGATCTATTGGACTGACAATCCCACCCGGATACGTGCCTCCTACAAAGGTAGCGTGGGTGTTTGTTATCGTATAACATATTGGACCATGAGCGTATGGTATGTATCATTTTATAACAGTCATCAGGGTTGATTATGCACTCGATTTATTTCTAGTATGTTCTCACATATGGACTAGATTGACATGACACATGAATTGCACAACATTTTTATTCAATTATCAAAAACCTATGTAATTCTCACCAACTTTTGTTGACCCAAAACATTTTCAACTTAACATGTTTCAGGTTCTATTTGCTTGAAGATTTGTATTGATGCTTGAAGATATGTGTATAGTTTCATTCAATTTGATGTACAAATTCTAGAACTATTGTATGTAATTCATATAAATCATTTAATGGAATCTATTATTCACCATGAGCTACTGAACAATCATCATTACGTGACATCCCGATGTTTCCGCCATCGGTTGGGGTGTTACATGTTATACCAGTAATACCGGATTTGAGATGTGAGTCCGGTACAAACACCGTGGTACAAAGGGGAAACGGTATCAAGTTCATACTGTCGGTAAAATCCAGTATACCGGTTTGAACCGTTATACCGGTACCGACACAAGGTAAATTTTTGGGTTTTGAACTACGGATTTTTATGGTGGTTTGAAGAAGAGTCACAAGGAAAACTTTATAATGATGATATAGATATAATGTTTTGGTGAGGAAGAACATGAATTGGTTTCTCAAATATAAGGTTACTTGCTATATATGTTACTTATTTTGCGTAATTTTAGTATATTATGATTATTATTTCTAAATAAACTTCTTATTTATTAATTTAGGAGATAAAAACAGTTATTATAGATGCTGAGGAAGCTGATGATAATGAATTTAATCTTTTAATCTATTGTGAACTTGATGCAATCAACACTCCAATAGCTTAGACATATGGTACATTGCTGAGTGATCGAATACTTTCGGATTAATATTTTTTTATTGTGCGTTAACTTGATTATCTTTTGATATTTAATCATGCACTTTTATATTACATTTTTAATTGATTTTGTAATTTATGTATTTATATAGTTAACTAATTAACCCGGTTGAACCATCTGATACAACCCGGTTCAACCTGTTAAACCATTTTTTAGCTAAATCTGATATTATTTAAATTCCGGTTTTTAAAACATTGACAAATACTAAAGGGATCAAGAGTGTGAAGAAAGTAAGACCATATAGCCTTTTGCATTATTATTCTTATTTTGATCTTCCGTTGATTTAATATTTTTAAGTTATCTAACTCTTTTTTCTATTAAAACTATAAAAGAGAGTAGCTTAATGATTTTTTTAGTTTAAAATATAAGTTTTCACTATAAAGTATAATTGAATTAACCAAGAACAAGTGTAACATCAAAACCTTTAAACAGAAATAATTTTACATCAGTAATGTTAATCTATTCCTAAGTTTAACGCACCAATATAGGGATGAGATCGGTACTTAACAAGTACCGCTATCGATTTTTTCAAAAACTGGGTATTGAATACCATATTGAATCCTTTGGTACAACACCGGTATGATATCAGTATGGCACTAATATTCAACACAAAATGTTCTCTCTATATGATATTGGTACCAACCCGGTACCGATACCAATTTTGAAACATTATGTACTAAATTTTGTATCGACATAAATTTATCTTTCCGGTCTTCGACTGTGACATCCGGGAACCAAGCACACATTTTTCTAGCTGGCTTTATTGCTTACATGCTGAATTTCGAGACGAAATTCTTTTCAACTTGGGGATGATGGGATACCCCGCAATTCCAGGTTCTTACCTTAACCAAACTCTAGTTACTTGCACTTAGATCCCTTGCATTCTAGCTAGCTGAGGTTAGCTAGGTAAGTCACACGTGCACACACGAGATGTATATGTACCTATGGGTTATTATTTAATGAACATATGATACCTATGAAACAAAATAGATGTTAATGTCGTCATCAAAACCCCACATATCATCGGTTGGCAAACATATGATTAAACCTACAAAGACTAACAAATATAAATCTATGAATGTACATATGAATCGATCTCTTATACCCCTATAAGTACTCATATATACACACACGATACATACACTAGATTTTGACAAGAATTAAGCTAGTTTTATATTATCTAGTTATATCCAACTAAACTTTATCCTTATTAAACACCTTCTAGAAGCCTATATACATACATACATACACGTAAATGCACACACACATGATCAAGAACACATGCTTTTTCTTAAATCCTAGTTATTGAGAGGGCACCATCCTAGCCTATCAACTAATCTAAAGAATGCTGTTATCCTTTTCCTTTTGGCCGATTTATGCACACACACCTCCTCATATGTCACTATCAATGAAGTGTCCTAGTTATACACAAACATGGAATGGAAACACCAAGATCACATCTAGTATTCCCATGATTTTAACTCAAAATGGAAGCCTAATACCTATAATATTTCACTAACATTTCTTGTTTTCCTCACCCCTATATCTTTGGCCATAAGTTCCCAATAACACCCCAAGAAATTCCCAAATTAACAACTAGGCTCCTATGATCTATCAACATCCAACAAGTGAGGACAAAAACATGGCATTGAGCTATCACTATCCATCCTAACCCTCCTAGATGTTTTGGCCGAAATCTCTTAAAGAAAAGAATGATAGTGATTAATCAATGACATAATGATATGCAATGGAGACAACTCATTCACTTACACACTTGCACAACACTTCCAAGCTTCTTACACATATCTTACACATGCCACTTTGCCAAAAATAGAAGATCCTTGGTGGATATGAATCGGCCAAGAGCTCCAAGACAACAACAATGCATTAAATTTCACTAATTTGGTATGATATACTAAGCATTGAGCACAAGAAAGGAGGTATAGAACTTGCTACCTAATGCACTATATAAGGAGACCCAAGGAAGTCTTAAACATTCACACTACCTCTCCTCTCACTCTTGAAACATCTCTCGGCCCACACCCTCTCTAACCATAAAACACACATCAAGCTTAGGAAGGCACGAGCATCAAGCCAATGGAGGTCTCAAGACTTCAAACATCCACTCTCTTAAGTCACACTTAGGTAAGTCCTAGCCTACACGATCTATTTACCCTTATTGTGAACAAAACAACTATCTTCTTTCAAGTTTAATCAGCACACAATCACACCTTGGCATAACGAAAATCAACAGATTTTATGCCACAAAGGATCAATAATGGAGGCCACGACATGTATTATAATCGGCTATCATTAACTAACACAAGTTAGCAAAACTAAAAGCACATATTAACATTAGATTGGTCTTGTCAAAAGCTAAAAGCTTGTTAAACACTCATTTTATAAATAAAATAACCATACGTAGTAGATTACGAGACAGAAGGTGGCCCATGAATCTACATGGTGGCCCACATGGTCCACTTCATGACCTACTATAAGGCTTCCATGATTCACATCTAGGAACGCGGTTCACAATAATGAGAGTCCCATGTATATATTAAAACAAGAACATATAACTTACCCTATCCTCAATAATCATAGGACAAGTACTGTCCGAACCATAGTAGCTACGAAATTCGGCTTCATTAGAACACAAGCATCTTTATTAGGTGAGTTTCACTACTCCTTTTCTCAAAAGCATGCGTCTCGGAATGAGACAACTTTCTAAACTTTTTCATAGTCCGGTTTGGGACTACTCATACTCATCTCGGGTTTGGGGTGCTATGATTCACTAGGCGAATCTGCTTTCACTAATTCATGCTTTATGTCCTTGATGAACTAAACCAACTCTATCATTGAAGTCCTTCTAAATACCGAATGAATTGCCGGGTGGGCAAGCGGGTTACTAGTTGATAGCGCTATTAGGTCTCACAAACCTCACACCGTGCTGGGCGCATGGTTGTGAACTATAACTTAAAATATAATCATTGGTGATAGACAATGATGCAAGGGACTTTGCTCACTATTGTGGGATCTCGTTGTTTAGCAGTTCGGTATTACCGGTTTTAGTTATCATGAGTGGGTTAGTTACCCCTGGCATGTGAATTAGCTATTACTCAAAACATGGTCTGGATGACCTACGCATTTACTTTTCTTTGTGAACTCACCAACTTTATGTTGACCCACGAAATACATGCTTTTGCAGGTCACTAATTTCGGAGCACGTGTAGGGCATGCATCATATAGCATAATTGGGATATGAACACTTAACTACTTTCGAATGTTTAATTGTCTATTATGATTTTGAGCGTGTTGTTTTGCGCAGACCATTTGGGTAACTATTAACTTTAAATTCGCTTCCGCAACTATTTGAATAATTGGTTATCTATAAAACATGTTTTACAATAACGAACTAAATGGTTTGGGCATTTAGAGTCGTTCATGTGACTTATGGCTATGGGATCCTGGTATGTCACGCGCCTCGCGGTATAAACACCGCAGTGGAAATTTGAGGGTGTGACAGATTGGTATTAGAGCCATTGGTTATAGTGAACTAGGATTGCATTCTAGTATATAATCATCATAGCATAAATACTATGTTAGTTACACTCACTACCTTAAGTGCACAACTTGTTAATTTTTGGAATACGTGTACTGATCTAACGTATTGCAGGAAAGACCATGACTAACCCTACTCATAGAAACCATCCTTATCGTGCTATCGAGGGGCAACAAGCTCCATCACTAGATCCTTATCAACGTCCAGCTTCATTCAGGATTCACAATGGGATACCAACCGCTGGCATTAGTTTACCGACATGTTCCACTCTTGGGTTGTAGGTTATGGAGTGCCAGCCAGAGTTCCTCCCGTTATAGATTCTTGGGAGAGATCTTTTGCATGTATGGTGAGGCACGTTCATACTGAGTTGGACAATGCTTTCACTTCTTTACAACAGTTTAGGTTTTGGAGGAGAAATGCTCATGAGACACTTAAGCATATGGAAGGCTAGATAGACCACTTGATGACTGAGATAGCAGTTGTTAAGCAGGAAGCTGCTGAGACCAGGCAGGAGTTGACTGCCACTAAACAGGATTTAGCAGCTACCAGGCAGGAACTGAATACTGTTCGTAATACACTTATTGCAGCTTTGGGGATAGATGTAGAGGATCTCGAGGAGGATCCCGAAGAGGAGCCTATGGAAGGAGGATATGATGTTATTGGAGCAGCAGTCGAGGCGACACTCGAAGATGAGCTCGAGCTAGAGGAGGAAGTCAAGCCATTCGAAGTTGAGATTCAAGACGAAAGCGAGGATGAAGGCTCGTGTGTCCTCATGGATCGCACGGACGATTGATTTTACTATACTAGTATTTTATATATAATAATAACTTTTATTTTGTAGTTATGAGACTTGAGAACCGTTTGGCTTATGTTATTATTATTATTATTATTATTATTATCACCAATCTACTACTTTATCTTATTCTCGCGTTTATAATCCATGTTACATTCTAGTTTACTTATACTACGTGAACAATGGTATGTGAGACACATTATTGTTTTCTCATGGGTATAATGTAAATGTAGAATTGCTATGACGGGAAGAGGACATGGTAGAGGCAGCATCAGCATGACGCAAGTGGAGCTGAACGTGCTAATCAATGACCGGGTTGTTGCAGCCTTAGCAGCTTTTCAAGATGGCCAACCAGCTCATCACCCTCCAGCTTGTACCTACAAGTCATTCATGGATTTTAAGCCTCGTAATTTTGGAGGATCTGAAGGAGCAGTCGGGCTACTTAGGTGGTTCGAAAAGGTGGAATCATGCTTTGCTATGTGTAATTGCCCGCCAGCTGATAGGGTTAAGTATGCCACTGCTACACTTGAGAATGTGGCCTTATCGTGGTGGAATGCTCAAGTGCAGCTACTAGGCGTTGATGTGGCAAATGCTACCCCGTGGGTGGATTTCAAGGAACTCATGAAGGAGGAGTATTGTCCTCGAGATGAGATTCAGAAGTTGGAGACAGAGTATCTCAACCTGAAGATGGTGCCCTAATTACTCAACTCCGCCCTACAAACGGATTGAGTTGTATATCCAGGGTTTGATGCCCCAGATAAAAGGGATGGTAACTGCTACTAACGTCAATAACATTCAGCAGGTAATTCGTATGGCACACCAACTGACTGATCAGCAGGTGGAAGAGGGACTGCTACCCCCTCGTGGTGCTTCATCTTCTAACACCAATGATAACAAGAGGAAGCGGGAGAATGCATATGGCAGACTCTCGACTAATGGTAACTAGCAGCAACAGCAGAAGAAGAAACATGACAGTCACAGCAGTGGCAGCAACCGCAATCAATCACAGGGTGGTTATCAGGGACACCGTCCCAAGTGCAATAAATGCAACTATCACCACTCAGGACCCTGTAACAGGATTAAGTGTGATCGTTGTGGTAAGATGGGTCATGTGCAGAAGGAATGTAGAGTCAATATCCTGAGAGGTGGATTAGCTTGGTTTGCATTGTTGATGGTGAATGTGATGCACCCACTATCATCGACTTTCGTAGATAAGGACAATCATAACGGAAAAATAAGTCGACATCTTACAGACTTTCATTTATATCATTTTAAAAAATGAGTCAATTGGTTATTAGGGGTTGACGAAGTTACCTTTCAATTAAAATGGAACTACTGATAATAAATGTGAAAGTTAAAGGTGTTAGTATCGTATTACATATATGAATTAGTGTGGACAAAACAGTTAAACAAAATGTATTGGTTTATCATGTAACAAGACCAGGCATATAATAATAATACTCAACTTGTATGAACCATAGTTGTCAAAGCGGCTAGACGCACTCAAGGCGTATAGGCCGAGCCCGGAGCCTAGGCGCAAGGCGCAAAAAAAAAATGAGGGCTTTTTATAATTAAGCGCATAGTATAAAATACATTTTTTAGGGATTTTAGAGATGTTTTAAGCTTGTTTAGGGCTACTTTAGGATGTTTTAGGGTTGTTTATGACTTGTTCATGACTCATTTAGGTTGTTTTAGAGGTTTATGCAACTTTTCGCCTGAATTTGGCCGGAAATCAGCCTGAAAACAGCCTTGATAGTGCGCCTCAGTGCCTAGGCGCGCGCCTCACAGGACGTAGCGCACTTGGTGCGCCTCGAGCCTAGGCGCGCCTAGACGCACGCCTAGGCGCGCTTTTGACAACTGTGGTATGAACACTTTCCAAGCAAGTCAGCAATTCAAAACTTTTATTTGGTTTGATTATTATTACTATTCTTTTAACATTCAAAGTTGTGAATTTAATTCTTAGGTCAATCTATTAACCCTATTAACATTCAACAACTTTGAATATGTTGTCAATCACGACTTCGTTTTAGAAGCATTGTAGCTCTATATAAGGTGCATCTTTCATATTTGATTTCATAACCAACCAAACAATAAAAACCTTATAACAAAAACGTTGATGGCGCATCTTCACAAATACTTGGTTCTTACGTTTCTTCTCCTTTCCATCTTCTGCATCAACCAAACAGTCAAATGCGATGACGATGGTAACTTCACTCTCTTCCTTTTAATTTCTTTGTACCCATCCTTAAAACCTACTATGTACATCTTCTTACTTTACATAAAATAATTGATAAATATTTAGCAGATATAGATGAGAGAATCTAGATTATATGTTTCCAATATTGGCTCAAATTGTTATGATAAACAAGTTTAGGAAAGAGAGAGACAGAGAGAGAGAGAGAGAACTGGGTTGAAATTTAAACTAACATGTTTTTTTAATCGAACATGCTATTCCCACACCGTTCGCTATCTAATCATACATCGTTCGTAAATGGCCATTTGAGGCTACACGAAGTGATCGTTTGAAAGTCAAAGCTTGCGTCATAGTCCACCAATGTATAAACGGCTGTTTGATAGTTGTGGTGGTGTGGCAATGGCATGCTTTTTTTTTTATCAATACATACAATTTAGAGAATCACTTTATTGTTGAAATAATATTAGTACTAAAATGCGGTTTAACACATCAAACAAAAATATATTTTTCTTTTTTAGAATATAACGAGAATAAACTCAAACCAAATCAACCCACACAGAAGTTGTCTGTTTTGAAATAAGCTGATTTTATAACGTAACATTGTCACCTGTTTTGGTTAGACCTGCTACACTGATTTGTTGTTTATGAACTATTCAGTTGAGCCTTTATCTATTGAACAAAAAACATAGGACTGCCTGTACTGATTAAATATATTTTGTTTCAAACATAGCTAAACGCGTCGCATTACCTACCACATTAGATTTTCGTCATATATCAAAAACATCAATTTCCTCTTCAAAGAGACATCCACCTTCAAATAACCATTGCCATATATTAAAATAATACAAACATATTGTTTGTGTGTAGAGGGCTCCACTTGTATTCATCCACTCGAGTCCATATTTTTTGGACACCAATCCAAATGCCACCTCGTGACAATCCATCCTATTTAGTCCTAAATGATTGAATTTGGGTTATGTTTTTGTATGCGAAAAAAGTCATTATTTTATTTAGTTGAAAAAGGGAATGGTTCATTTAAAAAATAGCCAAATAAACTTATCAATCATGTTAAACGTGTCCCAATGCCTATTTAATGTATTTATGTATGTATGAATAACTAATAAAATTTTAACCCAAACTAGTTGGACCAGTTACCCAACACACTTGGCTCGTTAAATTTATTTTACCTTTGATTACATCCAACAATTATAACCCTTTTTTCATGTAACAGAGTGATCAATTTCAACACAAACTAGTTGGACCAATTACCCAACATGCTTGGCCTTTCAAATTTATTCCACCTTTGATTACATCCAACAATTATCACCCTTTAATTAACACATGTTTGGGTAATTTTATAGATTTTTTAGATGAAGAAGACATTCTTCTTGCTGGAATCAATAGCTATAGAGCAACACTCAACAAATCAGCTCTAATAGAAAGTGAAAGAGCTGAATGCCTTGCTGATGAGATCGCAGACCGATTTAAATACCGACCATGCACAAACACAACCGGCCCCAATACCGTACCAGGAACCGAACCACAATTTGCCAATTATCCAGACCTTTTAAGCAAATGTCATTTGAATGTTGATACTGCAAGAGATAGTGTTATTCTTCCGGCTTGTGTTCCTAATCTTGACTCCACCCTTGTACTTTCCAACTACACCCAGTCCAGGTATTCAAATTATTTAAACGACACCAAGTTTACCCAAGTCGGGATTGGTTCTGAAGACAATTGGATTGTTGTTGTGTTGACTACAAACACTTAGTATGGCTGGTTTTTCTAGTAGTATTGATGTAAACTAAATAAGAAAGTCAAAATTCCCAATTTGTATTTTGTATAAACATTTGTATTTTGTATAACCATTTATAATTTATGTTGTATTACTATTGGAGATATAAAATAAAAAAGACTACCAAAGGGCTTGTTGCCTAGAGGTATCATGTGTGTAAAATTTGTAATTCAATTTGTTAAGTTTTTAATAGATGAATATTTTTTTATTAAACCTATTTATCTATAGTGATTAAATCTGTATATTGTAGTTTGATATTGAACTAGTTCATCAACTAGTTCATTAATTTGAAAATTTGAACATTTTAAGCTATGTTCATTGTTATTTGTAAAAAAAAGTTGCATTGAACTTTAGTAGTTCAAATGACAACTTAATAGTTGATAATAATCGATATCCCTAATGTGACCAACAACACTTCGAACTTTTGTTTTATTATGAAGAACAATCATAAATTTACACTTATCTTTATTTATTAAAATACTATCTTAAAAACATAATTTACGCGTAAAAAGTCAAACGTATACAAAAATAAAATGTTTTTACACATGTGTAAAATTACTGTTTATACATGTGTAAACTGTTTCTTTTACACATGTGTAAAAAGTTAATTTGAAAGTGTTTTTGTAACAAAAGGTGAATTATTTGGAAAGAAAATTCATTTATTAATGTTGTATTAAGATTATAATGAGGGTCGTATTAAAAAAATTTGATTTTGATTGATTTTTTTACTTGTTCTCACGATATTTAGCATTCCCAAAGTAACCCTCCCCTATATATATAGATATATATATAGATATATATATATATATATATAGATAGGGTAGGGTTCAAATAGGAACCATAGGTTAAGTAGGAACCATAAGAACCACTTTACATCTATTGATTTGTAATGGCATGATTGTAAATCATTAGAAGATTAATTTATTGATTATATTAATCTAGGGGTATTTAGGACTTTTGTTCTACCACAATCAAATACGTATGTTTCAAAATATATAAAACCCTAAAATGTAGCTGCCATTATCCCTATACTAATGTAAACAAGAAAGCATTTGGTTTTTCTTTCCGAGTCGATCGATCATCTTATACAGGTTTGTAACATTATTCAATCAATTTTTAATATTTGTTTTATGATACGCTAATATTCTTGGGTTTTATGTTTTTAACTTGTTGTGCACAGTAAAGTGATTAGGTGGTTGTAATGATTGTGGGTTCTCATGGTGGGAGGAGTCTGTATTGAGTTCCATTGTTGCAGTCAAAAGGGATCGAATATGTTGTTTAGTTAGGTTTAGTTGTGTTGCTAGTATACACTTGTGTATAATTCTTAAATTAGATGTTTTACTAGTTCAAGCATACTATTTGTATGTTGACAAATGTATATCCATATATAATACATTGCTCATGTACTTGTTGGTAATGAAACAGAGGAGTGTCGTTGGTAGTTCATATGTGAACATTTGTTAAGTTACTTGATGAAGCATACACTTAATTTATGGTCTGTTATTAAGTTATTTATAATGTATAAATAGGTGGATCAAATGTTTTTGTTGGCTACTAAGTTGTTGATAACCCTTGAATGCATACATGGTGTACTAAGTTCGGCTTAGAAATATTGATATGTACACCAGTGTATTATAAGGTACACTAATGTATGTCATAAAAACACCGGAAGGAACTTAATACTGTTTAATTTTTTGTAAGCAAAGTGTAGCAAAAAACTAATCTACAACAATGTATAATATAATGCACACTAATGTATGTTGGACACCCACTAGAAGGTAACTTAATAATGTTTAGTATTTTGTTGGTAAATTCTAAACTACTGAAACATAAGGCGGTGGAAAGATTCTTTTACAACTGTTGATGAGTGACAAACTACTGATGAGTAGTTTGTCTTCAGTAGTTCTTCAGTTGACTTGTCTAGTTTGACTTCAGAACTTCTGATCTTTAACTCTTCAGTACTTGTTGAATCCTTCTTCAGCAGTTTCTTCTTCTTTCTTCAGTAGTTCTATACTTAGCATATTTTGATAGAAATAGGAATTAGACTAAGGTTAGAAAAAGAGGTTTCTTCAATCCTTTTTGTCCTTACAACTCATTTGACCTACATAGAGGTCGAACTAACATGAATTCCAATTCATTCGACCCCACCACTTCATATATGTGATTTTTGATGCAAACTCAGTGTTTTATGCATGAGCATTATGTGTAAACTATATGTACTTGATCAATTTGTGTAATGGGTCACCAACGAGACGGCAGGTCTGTCTGGTGTGTTTGGTCAACGTTCAAACACATTTTTAAACACACTTAGTCATGATTAGGACAATCGGGGACTAGTTAACCTACGGGTTATTAGTCATAACACTTATACAAACTTTTATGATAGATCGCCGGTATTTGGGACTATCGGACTGTGTCGGTAATTCTTTTATTGAAGAACGCAAACTAAGGTGAGTGTCACAGCCCCATTCTTTACTGTTTTCATATCTAGGGGAGAAACATGCGGTACAAACTTTCGAACTTTTAGACCAACATATTACATTATATAACATGGATACTTAGTGACATTCTTCATCATTAAAGTCCTCCAAACATTTAGTGAACCATTAATATGTGGATACATAGTAGGGAAAGTGTGAATAGATCTATTGGGCCCGACAAGCCCCACTCGGGCTGACTGGAGGTTGGTGGCGGGTGCATATTTGACCTATCAAACATTACGGCACCGAGTGATGACCAGTGACGGGTATTGAGGTATTCAAACGTTCGGCAGTGGTTCACGACACTATAGTATCATGTAACGATGTCTAGCTAGCATCAGGTATAGATGTAAGGATTGTTGGGTATGGTTTACAAACATTACAAACTTTTGACAAACGTTATCTTTGTGACTCACCGACACTGTATGTGTTGACTAACATTGCATGTTTTCTCAAGTCGCTAAGGTAGCAGGGAAGTTTAGGCCCACTGGGTCTCACTACGTCTCATCTCATCTTATCATGCATATTTTGAACTATGTTTGGTTTAAACTACTTACTTTTGGTTGTTGGTCTGTAAAACTGTAACTTGCTTCCGCTGTGGTTTTGGTTTATGAAAGCTTTGAAACTGCGTGATTGGTTTTATTACGTTATTTTCCTATCATATAGTTGTCGTTTATTGTGACCGTTGACTTGGATCCTGGTATGTCACGCGCCTCGCGGTAAAACCTCGCAAGTGGAATTTAAGGGTGTGATAGTTGCCCATACTTTGATTCATATTCATTTGTGTTTGTTTTCATATACATGTGAGATTCATTTATACTTGTTTTCACATAAACATTTTGATTCATTTGTGTTGTGTCATGTACATACGTTGATTCACCTATGCATGCGTTCATATTAATACTTTGGATTATCTATGATTGATTCACATATGTGCTTTGTTTTACCTAAGTTTATTTTCACATAAATGCCTTTAGACTATCTTAGACATATGAATTGCAATACATTTTTTTAAACCAAACTTTTACATTAAAAAACCTATGTATTCTCACCAACTATTTATAGTTAACCCCCTCATTTTTCCAACTTAAACACATTTCAAGGAATATTGTTATTTGAAGTCTTACAAGCTTTAGATCACATTTGAGCTTTGGACCTAGTTAAATTTTAATCAAGATATATTATGTATATTATTTTACCAAATTGTCGATGTTTATCTTTTTTATAAAAGTTCAATTCAAACTAATGAATATTTAAACTTTAATAGTATCATGGGCTTTTGAACAACTATTGTGCGCCCCAATGTTTCCGCCATCGTTTGGGGTGTTACATCTTAGATGTATAATTCCGCTGCGTAGCAAAGGTACGAAATGTTCACAACCGATGCCGAAAAATCAGGGTCTGACAATAAATTAGGTCTCAATCCTTATATAACAGCTGCGATGGATAACCTGTTACAGATGAATTGAATCAGTGTTAAATATAATAGCTTTAATCCATAGATAACCTGTTACTGATTGTGGTGGTATGTGCTTCAATGGTGGTTACGGTGATGTTGTTGATGGAGGTTACAATGATGGAGGGTTATAGTTAAGTGATAGGTGTCGTTGGAGATGGAGGCAGTTAAAGGCGGTTGAAGGTGGAGTTCGATGGTGGTACTATTGGACGAGTTCGACAATTGAGGGGGTGGTGGGTTTCATATAATATATTCAGAGATAGAGGGGGTTGAAGATGGAGATCGACAATGCTCATTTTCGGTTTACGTTTTATGATGATGAATGTGATTTTAACAGAGGTGGATGGTGATCAAAACGTGGGGACTATGCCTGTAATTTTGAAAAGACAGGAACTATAGGTGAAATTTGTGTAAACCACAAGAACTATTCTAGGAATTTTCACTATTTTTTATATATTTATATCAATGGCTTGTGAAAAAACCATTCAATTTTCAAACTGATTTTTGTTGAATCATGTATTTCTACGCACAAATGCTAAACAAAGTGTGATTGTCTTAACTAATGTAAAATGTTAAGAGTTTTCCATATAAGTATAATTTTTTTAGTGAAAATAAAAAGATGAAAGACACCGACACTAAAATGCAGAAGTCGCTTACAACTTCCATTGTTTATACAATTTAACATCATGCAAATTTCAACAATAATTAATATCCTACCATTTTCTAATATTTTATTTCACAATCCAAAAATGATGAATATTGTTTACCGTGTTTTGAAACCAGTTTATTCAAATAGAATTAAATGCAACAAAATATACATATGACCTAACTATACTAAAACAAATTCCAAAAATACAAAACCAAATTAAACTAATTTTGACAAAAGGAACAAGTTATAGACTTTTTAACAATTGACAAATTTTGAGTAGTCATGAAAAGGTTTTCGTGTACGGTGATGATCTTTAAAGTCCATTTCAACAATTGACAAATTTTAACAGAGAACGTACAAAAGAATTGTAAAACAATGCATCTCTTATTAAAAACTTTGTTTTAGACTTTTTAACAACAAAGTTCAAACCTGATTATATAAAAGTCTATGTTCAACTTAAACTTCGCGTTATCTTAAATTGAAAACTTTAAGTTGGAATTCCATTGAAAATGAATTCTTTGAAATGTAAACAAGAAAATAAAATAAAACATCCCCTTATCATGCGGATTCAGGAATACTGTAACCTACCGTTTCATGCCTGGTATTTGGATGATGGGACGATTATAGGCAACGCAGTGGAGGTTGCTAAGGCTTTAGACATTATCAATGCGCATGGGCCATCTCTGGGCTTCATCTCAATATTAAGAAAACAGAGGTCTTTTGGCCGACGTGTGACGGGTTTAAAACTTTGGCGAATGCTCTTTTTAGCAAAACTGCTCAGAGCCTGGGAGAAGTTTTTGAGTTGTCCACTCGCCAGAAGGCGGTGATTGAATGCCTAAAGGGGCCTCATGCTCAGGATTTTTATTGGACGATGATATAGTATAAGCTAGATATATCCAAACCAAGACACCGGTTCAAACTATTCAAACCGGTTCAACTCTTAAAGACACGACGGTTCATTTGAGAAGACACAATGCTTCGATGAAGGACACGTCGCTTAGATCTAATTCGTTTATGTATATATAGTTTAGATTGTTTCATGTTTACGGTTATCAAGTTTCATTATCAAAACCTATCATATACAATACTCTCTGTAATCATTCGATCATTTTCGATCAAGTTCAATAATATAATCATCATTCGTTATCAGTTATTGTTGTTGTTTTTCGTATATCCTTGTAAATCTGCCAACAAAACTGGTATCAGAGCCAAGAAGACGGAGAATCACTCAATACGATTATCAAATCCGGTTGCAGAATTCAAACGAAAAAAAAATAAAGAAACAGAGTATCCATTCAAATCTTTCTAAAGGGGTGAAAAGAATCGATACAGTCACAAGAGGATCTGCACATATTACTCCAACGGAAATTCTTATCAAATCACAGAAAGATTTGTCTGTAAATCTCTTGATCCTAAATCTGTTTTTGATTATTTTTTTCTCTTCGTAGAACAGGGTATTATATTACTCGATTTATTATTCGTTGTGCGATTATTGAACGGTTAGTATCTACACAAAGAATCGCATACAGATAGTTTGAAAACATACTTAGGATCCACCCAGATTATCTTCGTTCTTCATCGGATCTTAGGAGGGAATTTAGAAGAAAAGAATTGTTTATTATTATTTTGAAAACGTTGACCCTGAAAAGTCAAACCCCGAAAAAAAAGGGACGAATACAAAGACAGAAGTAAATATCTAAAAATTTTCTTTATTTATCCTTCTTGGGCTTCGGGATTAAACCTTGATCTCAATATATATATACCAATAAATTATTAAAGAAAGGAAATTATGACAACACAAGGAGGAGTACAAACCCAAATTCCAAAATTATTGGGACAAAATTACTATCATTGGCACATTCAAATGAGAGTACTTTTAGAGTCTCAAGATTTGTGGAATATAGTAGAAGATGGTGTTAGGGAATTACCAAATGATGCAAGTGAAGCACTAAGAAAAGAACATAGGGAACAAAATAAAAGGGATAAGAAGGCACTTCACTACTTATTTCAAGCATCAACGGATACAATATTTGAAAGAATTGCAAATGCAAAATCATCTAAGGAAGCATGGGGAATATTATACAAATCATATCATGGAGAGCGTCGCGTAAAGACAGTAAAGTTGCAAACCCTTAGATGCGAATTTGACATCCTAAGAATGTCAGAAATAGAAACAATAGAAGGATACTTTGATAGGGTTACAACAATAGTTAACCAGTTAAGAATGAATGAAGAAGATATAAGCGATAAGCGAGTAGTTGAGAAAATATTGCGGAGTATGACCAGAAAATATGAATCAGTAGTAGTAGCTGTAGAAGAGTCCAAAGATTTAGAAGAATTATCAATTGAAGAACTTATGGGAATATTACAATCCCATGAATTAAGACTTAAGCAATATGACACACACGTCATCGATCAAGCATTCCAAGTACAAGATGGGACTCAAGTAAGAAGTAAAGGAGGGAATAGATATAGTAACAGCTACAGAGGAAGAGGAAGAGGAAGAGGAGGCAGACCAGGGCGA